>CM035409.1:44903771-45008771 GCA_020310875.1 Ceratopteris richardii
CTCAACACACATCAATCACCCAAAATAACCCACATACCAATGTGCATTTTCTGAATCTGCAAACACAAATAAGATGAATCAAGGCTTCTCTTTTTTTAAAAGTACCTAAAAAAGCAACTTTAAAGGCCATGTAGCTAAAAAATGGTGAGAAATTAGCTTAAGCTTATGAGACACAAAAATATTTGGTTCTTGGATCTATACAATAGTGTTAGAGACACCCTAGGTCCAAATCCGCTTCCAAATATCACTTTTGAGCCCTTCAAAATCAAAAATTCTAGAGAGAGATAAAAAACATGAAAAATCTCTTCAGTTGCCTATCTTCATGCAACCAAATGAGACATAAAACACAAGAACTAAAAATTTTCAATCAGGTAAAGCTTTTCTACTAAGAGTACTCTACCTTTCTCTCATACAACACTTTTTCTAATTCGTTCATCTTCATGCTCAAATTTAACACACGAATTTCATGGGAGAACTTTCTGGAGAGAGAATGTAAATACTTATTGTTACAAAATTTTGCGATATGATCAAAATATCCTAAACATAAAATTTCATCCTTTATCTTACAATTCTCCCCCTCTTAGAAGAACTATGTCCTTAGAGCTGGAAACAAGGATAATGTTCCATAAACACATCTAAACCAACCCATGTCGAATCTTCAATAGGATATGCAAACCACTTAACTAAAATTTCCACTTTTTCACTATCCATTATAACTTCTAGTCCAAGCTCAAAAGTGGCATCTCCCTTCAACTTAGATTTGTCCTACAAAATGTGATCAACATTAGGAACATACTTTTTAAGTAATCCAATGTCATATGATATTCAAAAGGTTAGGATTACCTTTTGAACAAGGATGCCACATGGGTATTTTATACCATTTGGTAGAAGAGACATGAGGAGATCTCATATATGAGATAGTATCTAAGTGAGCCTATTATCTCTTATGAGAAGATGAGTAGCTCGGTGGTCGGGAGGATGAACAAAACAAAATCTCTGCGTGTGTGTTGGATGGCAGCCCACGATGGTATAAGATTGGCCATTCAACGTAGAGCAGCAAAAGTATTACATCCAACATGGAAAACTTGATGAATTTTCAAAGTGTTATGAAGATCAAGTAAATATGCAACATAAACAACTTTCTTTAAAATTTTAAAAGGACCAGCATAATGTGGAGAAAATTGATGATCTTTGCCTAAAACCAGATTTGATTTAGAAGGGTTTACTTTGGTGGACATGAAAAGTAGACGCTTGGGCGGTCTGGAAGTCTTGCATGAGACATGCAAAAAGATGCTATCTTGGAGCATGCATATTCTAGAAGCCCATGTCTAGGAAGGCATGATTGGTGATGTGGTGGCCGAAGGGGAGATCCAAAAGACAAAAACCGAGAGCTAGGGAGAGATTATGGTCTTGCATTGATCAAAATTGTTTTCTTCTACTATGATTGACACTAGGATTGAAATTGAGATTGATATTAGGATTGTGATTACGATTGGGATTGAGATCAATGTGGGGATGGTCGGGTGGATGAGGCTTCACATTTAAGCTATTTGATAGATTTTGTATTGAAGATCGGGGCTACTTGTAAAGTTGCACAGATAATAAAGCTCTCTCTCTCTCTCTCTCTCTCTCTCTCTCTCTCTCTCTCTCTCTCTCTCTCTCTCTCTCTCCCCCTCCCCTTGTTTTCCACATACTCTATTTTTCTTCCTTATATCTTGTTGTGCCAAATTCTCTTATTCTATGTTGGGTTCTTATTGAATATTAAGGGACTTGTTACAAGTGGTATCAGAGCGAAATTGGATTTCGAGACCAGATGCAGACTTTGAAGAAGAAGATAGAAGAGCAAGAGGATCTTTTTCGTAGTCTGAATGCAAAATTACATAAAGAAATATGCAACAAACAAAAAGAGGGTACTACAAATGCTATCATGGACCTCAATAATCAAGGTGGTAATGGTGCAGGCACATCAAATGCACATAGAGCTAGATTACAACGTGAACCTGGAGATGATAATGGTGCATGCGAGTCTGCACTTAAACAAGTGTTTGAAAGAGCAAAATTAAATGAATTTGATGGTGAGAAGAAAATTGGAGAGGACCTTGAAGCATGGATCGAGAAGCTCGGAGATTTCTTTGACTTGCACATGTTTAGCGAGGAATCAAAAGAAAAGGTGGAATTCTGCATCTACGAGGAGTCTCCAAACCATGGTGGAAATCATACATGCAAACAAGAGCACATGAAGGGCTAATTCTTTGGATTTCGAGAGAAAGTAGAGAATCATTATTATGCTCGAGATTCTCGAATGGAAACAAAATGGAATTCTACTCCTTGAAGCAATAGGAGGATGATAGGCATAACTTGTCTATTAAGGAATATAAGGAGAAATTTATGGCGTTTACATAAGTACACATTAGAAGTTTTTGGAGATGCCCTTAAGAGCAAATTTATTGAGTGTTTGCAGGAAGAGCTTTGTTATCGAGTAAAGGGGTCTGAGTGTGAAGATTTTCTTGATGCAGATGCAAAAACAAAAAGCTTTGAGAAGATGGAAAACTTTACTATGATAAAGGCCTCCAAATGAAGGTTTATCTCAATAGGAATTGACCCCCAAGAACTATTTTAACAAATCAGAATGGACAAAGATCACCTAACTCTAGTAATGGTCAAGGAGGACAAAATAAGCCGAAGCAAATCGATACATCTAAGAAGCAAGAACTTGTGCATTGGCAAAGTGATTCTGATTTCTTGGAGTAGGTCAAAATTTGCTTTTGATGTGGAGAACAGGGACATTGCACTTTTTATTGCCCAAACAAGGCCATCAATTGTTCTATGCAGGCAAAGATAGCTCATCTACAAGAGGAAAACAAAACAATTGAGGAAGCAGATGATCAGGATAAGTGTTCTAACCCTAGACTTCAATAATGGCAACTTCTTCTCATTCAAGGGCATCGGTGATTAGGATTATGGGGGACATATCCTCACATAAGGTTAGTTTTGTGATTGATTTGGGTAGCACAAATTGTTTCCTTTCACATAAGTTGGTACCTTAGGATTGCATAGTCAGATGCAAAACAAAAGACATATACAGATGGCTATGTTGGGTGTGTGTAGAGGTGCGAGAGACACATGTGAAGCACACACAAGGAGCACAAACGCAACAAGACACACAGAGAAGATGGATGGCTAGAATAACTCTCTCTATTGATGATGATCAAAATTAAAGTAAGATCTGAATAATATCCCTAAGTACAAAATACCACCACATATGAGTGTATCAAGTATGTGGTAACATGGGGAAAAAACATCTAGCCAACACAAGAGCAAAAAGTGCCCATGTATAGGGAAAAGATTCACATCAAAGCTACTCGAGGAACACATAAGTGTAACAAACCCCCTTGAGCGAATGATGTGAACACATACAGGGAGTGGCTGATCAGCCCCCACTAGGCAATAAGCCTAAAGCTTTGCAAAAAGCTTCAAACTTTTCTCGTGGAAGAGCTTTGGTGAATATGTCTGCCACATTATCTTGTGTAGGCACATATACCAAATCAATATCTCCTACATGAAGGCACTCTCTCACATAGTGATAATGCACCTCAATATGTTTGGTCTATGCATGAAACACTAGGTTTCATGCAATAGCCAATGCAATCTGACTATCAATGAGAATATGCATAGGAGCATCAATCTCCATGCAAAAATCCATCAATAGGTGTCTCAGCCATATACACTCCACTGTAGCTATGAAAATTGCACTATACTCAACTTCACAACTCGATGTCACCACTCTAGGTTGCTTCTTACTCAACCAAGATATGCATGAGTCTCCAAGGAAAAAGCGATTACCACTAATGGATACACGAGTATCATAACAACTATCCCAATCACTATCTATAAAAGCATGCAAACAGGGCTGAATATCTCTGCCATAAAAGAGACCTAGGCTCAAAGTGCCTTTGAGATATCTAAACACATATTTCACCACTTGCCAATGCTTAGTGTCAGGGCTATGCATGAATCGACTCAACTAGGAAACTGCATATTGTATGTACGACCTTTTGTTGCATGCATATATAAGACATCCCACAACTTGTCGATGAAGAGAAGTGTCAAATGCTCATTGGAATCCTTAACTGAGAACCTAAATCCTCAAAGTCAAAATGTTGAAGTAGTTTTTCAATATACTTTACTTGATGCATAACAATTCCCCCTCAATGGATACAAACTGGATGCCAAGATAGTAGCTCAAAAGACCAAGATAAGTGACATCAAAAAGTATGCTGCAAATCAGCCATAAGAATGTTAAGTTTTGCATCACATGACCCAGTCAAGAGTATTTCATCAACATAAAGAAAAAGCACTGTAAGATCATCCCCATCTTTATGTACATAGGGTGTGCTTTTAATTGGAGTACATAGGAAGCCAAGAGCAATCAAAACTCATGGATTTTGTCATACCATGCATGTGGAGCTTGCTTGAGACCATTCAAAGCTTTATGCAAGTGACAAACCATATGCTCTTTCCCTTTCATGGCAAATCTAGGAGGTTGCTTCACATAGACCTCTTCTTGCAAATCACCATTCAAGAAAGTTGTTTTAATGTCCAACTGATGTACTTTCCAACTTTGATGGGCAGCGAATGCAACCATGATACGAATGGTAGTCATGCATGAAGTAGGCACAAAAGTTTCCTCATAGTCAATTCCATATTGTTGTGCATATCCTTTGGCAACCAATCTAGCTTTGTAGCGATCAATGCTACCATCAAACTTTCTCTTAATCTTGTAAACCCACTTTGTACCAATGGCATTTTTTCCTTTTGGCAATTCACATAACTCCCAAGTACCATTCCTATGTATGGAATCCATTTTTTATTGCATAGCACTCATCCATTGTGGATCTTCAAATGCATCTTCAAAAGTAATTGGATTTTCATTACATGTTGTTGAAATAAGAGAATAATCCACAAAATTACTTGATGCATGGCGAGAGCTTGATCTTGTTCTACCAAGTAAAGGTGAACTCCATTTGCTATCCTGCAAAGTTTGTTCTAGCCACTTTGGCATACTTTCTGCACTCTTGATAGACATGTATTCATTATGTAATACATCATAAACATGTATATCATGCATGGGCTGAATTTCATGTTCATTTTAAGCCATATTTTGACACAAATGTTCAACCATATGTAGCTGGAAATTTCCAATAGTTCCAACAATTTTTGTCTAAAACATTTCAGTCATGTTTGGCTGGAAATTCTATGCATTTTTAGCTCTAGTTGGCTGGAATTTTTTAGCCTTCTAAGCCTCAGTTGGCTACTCTCCATGGCCATAGTCAATCGCACCACTTTGGAACAAAGGCATGAGTGCATCGAACACATCTTGTGAGCTAACTGTTGACTGTTTATTGCATTCAAGTAGAGGGAAAATTGAATTTTCAGCAAATACCACATCTTGAGTCATAATAATTGTGTTCGTCAATGGATGGTACAAACGATATCCCTTACTTTCAGCACTATAACTAACAAATATACATTTCTTTGCCATGTCATCAAACTTGTGATGTTGTTGTGATGGCAAATGAGCATATGCCAAATAACCAAACACATGCATATGACTAACCATACGCTTATGTCGATTCCAAGCCTCATAAGGAGTGATGAATCTCAATGCGTTTTTAGGGCATCAATTCAACAAATAGTTTGTGCACTAATTGCTTCCATCCAAAACTTATTAGGAAGGTGCTTTTCTTTAACTAAACATCGCACCATTTCAAGGAGAGTTCTATTTTTATGCTTAGCAACACCATTTTGTTGAGGTGTATATGGCATTGTACATTGGTGTGAAATTTCTCTTTCACAAACAAAAGCATTAAACTTATGTGACATGTATTTACCACCATGATCTATGCGTCGAATCAAAAGCTTGTTTGAAGAAAAAAATTTAGTCATAGCTAAAAATTCTTTGAAGCAAGAAAATGCCTCATTCTTTGCTTTCATAGGATAAACCCATGTATGGTGAGTAACATCATCAATGAAGGTAACAAAATATATATGCTTCCCAAAAGATGGAGTCTTGATGGGACCACATACATCACTATGAACAAGCTGCAACTTTCTTGTAGTGTGTGTATAACTATCTTTTGGAAAAGAAGCATGATGCATTTTTCCAAGAATTGAACCTTCACATGCATGCTTTTCAGTGGACTCAAGTGTTGGCAAACCAATAACCATGCCCTTCTTTTGCAAGTAATGCAAACTATTGAAGTTCAAATGACCAAAACAAGCATGCCAAAGCTCCATTTAAGCCATGGAAGAAGTACGAGAAACCAAGGTGTTTGAGGTAGCCCTCTTGTATGTATGCATGTGATATAAACCATTACATAATGTATCGGACATCACGACAATATCACCATTGCTAAAATCATGAACCATACACTTATCATCAACAAAGTCTACATGAAGTCCAGCTTTGGCAATCAACGGAACTGAAATTAAGTTCTTCTTGATATCGGGTACATAAACTGCATGTTTCAAGAGAATCACACCTCCATTCGCAGTCATAAGCTCAATTTCTCCTACTCCAATGATAGGATAAGAGGCATTGTTTGCACACACTACATGTCCTTCTTTGGGAGCATCTTTCAAAGATGCAAACAACCTTTTGCATGAAGTTATGTGCTTTGAAGCACCACTATCAAAGATCAGTCCAAATCAGCCTCACTCACAACCATACATTTAGAATGCAAAGATGCATCATAATGACATGTAACAACACATTCCCAAAAATCTTGAGCCCTGTTAGCTTCATCATTCTTTACATTTGCTGAATTTTCAGCAATAGACATGTCGGATTCCTTCTTGTTTTCATTGTGCTTAGCAAGCTTTCTACACTCATCAATAGTATGACCAGTCTTTTGGCAATATTTGCATCTCTTCTTCTTTTGCAAATTAGCATCATTAGAGGAATGAGTGGAAGAGGAAGGTTGAGGTTTTGGTTTTGATGAACCCAAAGTTGAACCATACTTGCTTTTCCCCTTTTATGAGATAGCAAGTGCTTGTGTTCCCTCAATCAAACCACTCCTATTCACTCTAGATTGGTCTTCTTGCAAAAGAAGAGATAAAACCTCATCAAATGCATACGTGTTGGGATTCCCTTTTGCAACCAAACGGAGTGTAGTGGCAAAGCTTCGAAAAGATTCTGGTAATCCTTTCAACAATGTAGAGATGAGTGATGCATCTGGAATTATCTCATCTATGTTTGCCAATTGCTCTGTTAAGTCCTTGATGTGTGTCATATACACATCCATAGACTCATTCTCAGCCATACATACATCCTCAAGGTGCTTCCACATATGTGTACCACCACATATGAGTGTATCAAGTATGTGCTAACATGGGGAAAAAACCTCTAGCCATCACTATGCTTGATACACTCATATGTGTACCACCACATATGAGTGTATCAAGTATGTGGTAACATGGGGAAAAAAACTCTAGCCATCACTATAGTAAAAAGTGCCCATGTATAGGGAAAATATTTATATCAAAGCTACTTGAGGAACACATATGTGTAACAAGCTAATGGTAGGATACAATATACTCAAGGCTATATTGAGAATATTGATTTTATGTTAGGTGAACATAAGTTTTTTGGCACCTTCCAGGTAATTCAAATGAGGGAATGTGGTGTAATCATTAGCATGGACTGGTTAATTCATAACAATGTCGTGATTGATTGCAAAACTGGGATCCTTAATTTGAAAATAAAGGGGGAGGAACATCATCTTGTAGGTGAGTGTAATTCAAGCTTTTCTCCTATTTCTGCTATAAAGTTGATTAGGGATATTTGGCACGGTTGTGAGACATATTTGGTTTATGTGAATGATCTTCATGAGAAGAACAAAGAAGAAGAAATATCGAAATATATCAGTGAACTTTTAGATGAGTACATAGATGTATTTCTTGATGATCTATCGGGCATGCCTCCCCCTAGGAAAATTGGTCATGCTATAGACCTCTATCCAAGAAGTTAGCCTTCTTCGAAAGCACCTTATAGGTTCAATATTGATGAATTGAAAGAGTTGAAGCTCCAACTAGACGATCTATTGAAGAAGGGGTTGATAAGACCTAGTGTTTCACCTTGGGGAGCACCAATTTTGTTTCAAAAAAAGAGAGATGGCTAATAGAGACTTTGTATTGACTATAGAGGATTCAACAAGAAAACTATTAAGAACAAGTATCCACTTCCACATATAGATGAATTGTTGAGTCATTGAGTGGTGCCATAGTATTCACTAAAATTGACTAAAGATTGGGGTATCATCAAATTAGAGTAAAGCTTGAGAACACACCCAAAACTGCTTTTAGAACACGATATGGTCAACATGAGTTCATAGTTTTGCCTTTTGGATTGACAAATGCTCCTGCCACATTTATGTGTTTGATGAATAATGTGTTTCATGAATATCTCGATGAATTTATTTTAGTCTTCCATGATAGTAATTTTGTGTACTCTAAGGATGATGATGAACATGCATTGCATCTTAGGAAGACTTAATAGAAACTCAGAGAGCATAAACTATATGGTAAGATGAGTAAATGTTTTTTTTGCAGAGGGGGAAGTGATTTATTTGGGGAGAGTTGTTTCTAAGGACGGGATTCACATAGATCTTGAGAAAGTTAAAAGCATAGTTGACTATCCTACATGCAAATGTGTGAGAGATGTGAGAAGATTCTTTGTTTTGGCACAATATGAGAGGGCACACATTATGGAGTTTTCTCGAATTGCAAATCCTCTTACAGATCTGACAAAGAAAAACAGAGACTTCACATGGAAATGCATTTGAAGAATTAAATCAAAAAATTATTGAAAATTGTGTGTTAAAAATATATGATTTAGAAAATACATTTATTGTTTCATGTGATGCTAATGGAAATCAAATCGGATGTGTACTTTCACAAGAAGTAAGCGTAGAAGCTTATGAGTCAAAGAAACTAAGGAAACATTAACTAAATTATACAGCACATGAATTGGAAGTGCTTGTTGTTGCTCATGCACTTAATCATTGGAGACACTTATTGCTTGGAATAAATTTTGAATTAAGAATGGATCATCAAAGCCTTAAATATATCTTTACTCGACCTTTACTTAACGATAGACAAAAATGATGGATCGAATTGCTAAGTGAATATGATTTTTATATTAATATACTTAATAGAAAAAAAAACAAAGTGGCGGATGCTTTAAGTCGTAAACCATTATGTATTCAATTTCTATTTTATCCTATGATTTTGATATTCAATAGGAATTAAAAAGAAGATTTTTATTATGCAATAATTTTGAAATTTTTGTATAAAAATCATGGTTCTATGTTTCAAAGAAAAAATCATTTGAAAAATAATGATTTTTATTGTAATTCTCATTTATATATTTCTTCAAAATCTAGTTTGAAAGAAAAGATTTTGCATGACTATGATGATGCACCTTTTTCTACACACCCTGGTTCTTCTAAGACTCATGCTAAAGTCAAAGCTCCATATTATTGGTCGTGTATGAAATATAACATTAGGAGGTATGGAAAACAATGTTTGAAATGCCAACAGGTTAAGGCTAAATTTAAAAGGAGTCTTACTATGTTACAACCGTTAGATGTGCCTGATAAAAAATGGGAATCCATCTCTATGGATTTCATAACAAAGTTGCCTATGACCAGAAGTGGGCATGATACCATCTTTGTTGTTTTGGATTGTCTTACAAGGATGGCACATTCTCTTCCCATGAGGAAAACTGATACAACTATGCATGTTGCTAAACTTTTCATAAAAGGAAATTTTAGGTTACATGGTATCCCTAAAAGTATAATTTGTGATGAGGATCCAAGGTTTACATCTAATTTTTGGAAAGCGACATTTCAATCCATAGGAATAGAATAACGCATCAGTACTACATTTCATCCTCAAACTGATGGTGAGATCGAGAGGGTTAACCGAGTGCTTGAGGATATGCTACCTATGTATGTAGATGATACGCAGAACAATTGGACTGATTATTTGCCTTTGGTTGAGTATGAATATAATAGTGCATGGCATTCGTATATTAAGATGACATATGTTGAAGCAATGGATGGCTATAATTTTTTGCTACCTCATTCACTTTTTAATTCACAAAATCAGGTTGAGGTATCCAAACAAATGATTGGAAACATGGATTTGGAGCTGAATAAGGTAAAGAAGAACATTAAAGATGCACAAAACTATTAAATGTTATATCATGATCTCAAAAAGAGACCCTTGGAATTTAGAAAAAATGATCTGGCTTTTCGAAAAGTGAACCCTTCTAAATCAAATATGGTTTTAGGCAAAGATCATCAATTGTCTCCACATTATGCTGGTCCTTTTAAAATCTTAAAGAAAGTTGGTTATGTTGCATATTTACTTGATGTGCCTAACTCTTTGAAAATTCATACAGTTTTCCATGTTGGATTACTTAAAAGGATGTTCCCAATGTTGATCACCTTTTGCAGGAGAAATCTAAGTTGAAGGGAGATGCCACTTTTGAGCTTGAACGAGAAGCGATAATGGATAGGAGAATTAGACATCTTAGGAATCGTGAAATATTGAAAATTTTAGTTTAATGGTTTGCATATCCTATTGAACATTCAACACGGGTTGGTTTAGATAAGTTTATGAAACATTATCCTTCTTTCCAACTGTGAGGATAGAGTTCTTCTAAGAGGGGGAGAATTTTAAAATACTATATTGATTTCTCCAAAAGAAAAAGATGTGTAGGTAAAAATGAAATTTTATGTTTAGGATATTTTGATCATGTCTGCAAAATTTTATAGCAATAAGTTTTTACATTCTCTCTCTAGAAAGTTGTCGCATTAAATTTGTGTGTTAAATTTAGAAAAAGTGTTGTATGAGAGAAAGGTGGAGTACTCTTAATAGAAAAACTTTACCTGATTGAAAATTTTGTAGTTCATATGTTTTATGTCTCATTTGCTTGCATGAAGATAGGTTAATGAAGAGATTTTTCATGTTTTTTCATCTCTCTAGAATTTCTAATTTTGTAGGGCTCAAAAGTGATATTTGGAAGAGGATTTGGACCTAAAGCATCGTTAACACTATTGTACAGATCCAAGAGCTAAATATTTTTGTGTCTCACAAGCTTAAGTTAATTTCTCACTATTTTTGAGTTACAGGGCTTGGAAAAGTGTCGTTTTTAGGTACTTAAAAAAAAGGAGAAACCTTGATTCATCTTATTCATGTTCACGGATTTAGAAAATGCACATTGGTATGTGGGTTATTTTGGGTGATTGACGTGTGTGTGAGTGTGTTGTAGGGATTGCCTCTATTTTGTAGGTGCAGTGCTTGAGGTAAACATGAAAAATAGACACATGGGTAGTTTTGAAGTCTTGCATGAGACATGCAAAAAGATGCTATCTTGGAGCTTGCAGATTCTAGGAGTGCATGTCTAGGAAGGCATGATTGATCATGCGACACTGGAAGGGAGATCCAAACGACGAAGATTGAGAACTAGGGAGAAATTATGGTTGTGCATTGATCACGATCGTTTTCTTCTTTTGTGGGATTGGGATTGGGATTGAGATTGGGATTGGGAATGTGATTGTGATTGCGATTGGGATTGAGATCAACTTGGGGGTGGTCAAGTGGATGAGGCTTTACATTGAAGCTATTTGATAGATTTTGTAACGTAGATCAAAACTCCTTGTAAATCTGCACAGACAATAAAGTTCTCTCTCTTCTTATTATGTGCATACTCTGTTTTTCTTCCTTATATCTTATTCTATTAGATTCTATTATTTTGTGTGGGATTATGATTGAAGATCAAAAGACTTGTTATAGTGGTGGAATCATAAAGCCAGAAGTACCACCAAAGGGAGTGCTGCTAGGAGTACCATGAAAGCGAGTGTCGTCGATGGGAGTAGTCTTGTGAGAGATCCAATATTATGATGTGGTGACGTGATAAGATGTGTTCGAGATATGAACTGTAGAAACTACTTCTTTGTCATGAAAACCATATTGACCAGTGGACTATCTCCTATCGTGCTCTCCAACAAATAACTCAAATAATTAGCATACAGATAATAATGATAATATAGAAAAACAATAGTGTATAAAAAAATGTAACAAAGTTAGAAAAATGTTGGACTAAGACTTCATTTCATTGTAAACGCAAATAAGTACATACAATTGCTTGCTGCATAAGTCCCCTATTCTAGCGCATATCCTCTTAGAGATCTGATGCGCACAACATATCTATCTCTACATTGGTGACTTCTATATCTCTTGGTATGGACACCCCTTCTCGATCATCATCCAGGTAGAGCATATCATCCATTACCTCCTGGTGTACCTAGTCTTCTTCAAAGGCCTCTTCTTCTAGGAAAATGATGTCTTCCTCTTCGAATACCACATGCATCTCAAGAACTTCTTCTATGTCCATGTCCTCACAAATTTGTCTGCTATGTGGAGCGACTTGTAAAACAAATATCCACTGCAGTTCTTTCGGATCAGGTGTAAAGACAACCTACTCAGAGTGTTCAAGAAGTAAAAATTTGGCTCTTTCATCCATCCATAGCTTCATGGAGCCTACTTGAGGCAAACCACTCTTGTCCTTCCTCACTATTGTGTTGCTTCTAGCGGTGACTACTTTGAACCACTTCACTTCAAGATATCTTGGATCACTCCACAATACTCGAGTTTGCCTTCTTAGGCATTGTTGTCTCTTGCACTAGCTCTACTTTTTTGGAGAAAGTTGACCATCACCTCACTATCAAAAGTAGACTTATTTTCATTGATGTGTGCGATCCAAAAGTGTCATCCATGAGACCATAGCATACCGTATTTGTAATACTAGACAACACATAAAATTGATTGTGTTATGATGGTCAGAATAATGCATCAAATTAACACATTAGTAATTTATCATTTTTGCGAGCATTACCCCCCCAATCACATCCCTTTGCGAGTTCCTCCTATTCTTCAGAGATATCCTAACATATTGTCTTTGCTTGTGAAATGGTTGCATCTAGCCATCTGCTTGTTGGAAAGTTTGGAAGAGGTCAAAGAATTTTTAGAAGAGGCAAAGAGCGAGTGGAGCGATTCATTTGAAATTGGACTCTTTCCTGTGTGTTTGCCTCCTTAGCAAGCTCATACCTCTCCAACCACTTCTACATGGGCTCTAAGTTAACGATGCAAAACTTCATTGTCTTCTTTCTGAAAACTGTGTCCCTTTTTTCTTTGGCTCCCTTGATACTAGGGCTCATGCCTACGAGATGAACATTTTCATCGTCGCTCCATAAGTGAGGCATTTTTGGGTCCGACATGCCTAGAAACTTTGTTATGAATACCAAAGACTCTTGTACAAGCGATCCCTCTGCCATGATTCCCTCTAGACATGATCTCTGATGAACAAAACCATTTTAGTGTCTTCATGAACTGCTCTAAGAAGAACATCTATCGGTTGTGGACAGTTATTGCTACTACAACTTTGTCAACCATATGAACCAATAAATGAAGCTAAATTATGAGAATGCTTGTCGAAAAGTACTTTTCAACCATACAGACGACCTCTACAACATTGAGTTTGGCATTGTCTATGCCCTCTCTACTTATCTCTTTAGATGAGATCCATACCGTAATTAAAGGAAAAGCATGGTCCACCGTAAAATCAATTTCTGACTGATAGTTGTCATACTAGGTGTACATGAAAATCCTGGACATATATGATGAAAAGATTACTAAGACTTCTCAAGTTCCCGAAGATGATGTAATACATGAGGCTGATCAAATATACGATCAGCTTTTAATGTAGAAAACTGATCCAACTTTGTAAACTTTGATTTATGTAATACTTTGTTCATTGGAATGTAATGCTCATATTATCTTTTTGTTTGTTCTTATCTATATCCACATCCTGCATTGTTCTATTGGATATATGTGTGGTTTCATTTATATTTATGATTAGAGGTATTATTCTTTAAGTGGCAATTCGAAGAGCTTTGTGAATATGAATAGAAGTATGCAAAAAAACTTCTCATAATTTTTGTAAGATCAAATGATGTGGTATTCTCTATGTTGAGCCTTGAAAATTCTATTTTATTTATCCATGTCCAAGTTATGGAAATGGTAAATATCAATGAGATCAATTACATATGTATTTGGAGTAAGCAGTATATCAAGAGGTTGTATTTCATTTTCTTTTGTGGCACTATTTGGCATACTCTATGGAATGGGAAGCTCTCATGGGAGTAATTTGCTCATTAGGTAGCAGTTTTTATCTTGAAAAATGAATTTGGCTTACCACTTGGAGAATCTGTTACACGAAGATGACATTTTTAAAGTCATGTATTGAACAAGAAACTAGGATTTTCATGGTGGCATAAGAAAGTGAGGCTATTTTGCAACATTTCATGGTTTTCTTCTAATTTTAAAAAGAGAACATGTCTTTGTTATCATTTGTTATGACTCACTGTTTATTGTTCTTCCATCTTGTGGAGCACCCAAGGAGCTCTTGGTAGTATTACTGTTCCATTCGGCTTGGTAATTTCCCACAATTCCTGCATATGACCTCACTCTTCCAATTCATCCATTTTGCCTTTGCTTTCCTTTTTTTGTGATCAATGTCTTCCAAAGCATCACTCCCATATTCTTGAAAATATGCATTGGGTCCACCAAGGGATTGATCAATAACTCACTCCAATAAGGGAGATCATGAAAGATCAATAGCCGTTTCATGCCAATGAGTGGTGTTCTTGCATCCCATAACTGATTCCAATCGCTTGCTTTCATTTGTGATTGTGCTTCTCAACCAATTCATCCTTCACATAAGACATGTCCATGAGGCACATATCTATGATGTCCTTCATATACAGTTTTCTGAAGAGCCTTGGAGTAGCCTACTTTGAGTCGTGATCCACATAGGGGACAAGCATTGTAACTCAAAATCGATAAACTTGTTCGTAAAAAAAGTACCCCAAGATGCCCTAGGTCAATGAGCAGAACCAAGTTCAAAAAGAAGAATTGACTGATATTACCTGAACATTCACCATAACCGAGCCAATAATCCATCATCCACATAAGTATGCCTTGCACTCACATCTCATGTCTTATTAAAGGTTGAGACATGTCACGCATGATAATCCCATCCCATAAAGCGCATAGCTCTTCCATAAGCGGTGCAAGGTATACATCCATGTTTTTGATCTTATACTTACCTGGCATAATGAGGGCTAACAACAAATGGCCCTTTTTTGTGGCCAGCCATGGTGGGACATTACAGTTGACCAAACATACACGTCATGTGCTCCATGAGGAGCTATGTAAACCAAATGGATTTATCACCATCCATAGTTAGGCCTAGACGTGTATTTCGAGCCTCTCCAATAAACAAAAGCCACTTACTATCTACGTGTTTCCACGCATCAAAATCAATAGGCACTTGCATTACACCATCTATAGATCTGCTCTTTGCATGCCATGATATTAACTATTTGCATATGAACATGCCCTTGATGCTTGGGATGATACGAAAGTGGCAAATAACCTTTGTGGGGATTGCTTCACCCATAAGGTCTTCCCTAAAACTTTTTGCTCCACACTTTGGACATATGTGGAGATGCTTGTACTTATTGTGAAAAAGAACACAATCATTCGGACAGACATGAATCTTTGTGTAGTCCATACCCATATAAAAAAGTTTCTTTGCATCGCCACATGTTGGATGCATATCATTACCATCTTGAAAAAAATAATCTTTCAAAAGCTTACAAGGGATAAACAATTACAATGATATTAGTAAAGAAACCTATTTCGATGCAGCAATGAAAGTTTCAATTTCACTCTACCTGAACAATTCAGAGACACTACCATTCGACCATCCGTAGATGGATTGAAGATTGAGCATCGTGAACAATGCATGTAGAACAAATATCTTTGTGCCATTGTAGTGGTAAACAACCTAGTTTTTGCATGTTCTTATGTTCTTTGTTGGGTTTTGATCGTAGAAATTCTTTCGTATCCATGGAACCCACGACATTATCTCCATCATCATGGTCTTCATCCATGTCATGAAACACCTTGAGCATTTCTTCCATGTGTTCATTCTCTATCATGCTACCAATAGCTTGTCCTTCTACATCCATGTCGTTCTCTTCTTCCCACAAGAGATAGATGGCACAATGTCATGTGGGTCGATCTGCTCACCAACCAAACCATGTGATTGGAAGCATAGGTTTTGTAGTCAATCCAAAGCAAAGGGTCCATATTCTTGAACGTGTGGAGTACAGATTTGTTGTTTACGAACTATCTGATACTTGCACTAGAGTATTTCCTATTTCTTACAAAAGTACATATTATCTTAGAAGTTTCCTTTTCAAAGTTGAGGAAATGAAGAAATACTTTTTTCGCTTTTTGTATCATGCCCATGGGCTTAATCAACTTTTTGTATCATGCCCATGGGCCTAATCAATCACATACAATCTCTTATTTGGTTTCCAATCCGTGTGTTTTTGTCTAGTTATCTCTAAACTTAGTGATTGTCTTATACATGCACCCTCCTTAGGTGTCCATTCAATGAATACCTTCATATATCCATTTGGAAACACTAACAAAAGAAATAGGCCCTTTTTCATGTGTATTTAGATCGCATCCATCATTATATATGTCACTATGAAAATATCAATGTACATATGGGCGTCAGAATATGTGTCTAAAGGCATGTGGGTACTCGCATGTTTCATCTATATAACAGTCATTATACATGTTTAAGATCACATCATCATCATCATAACTGCATCATCATAACTGCAGAGTAGGATCATACCGACATTAGACATATCGACGGTCATCCACAATGTCGGTATGATCATTGGAAGATGCTTGGAAAAATTATGAAAACTTGATGTCAAAATAGGCTGCAGAATAATGGTTGGAATAGGTATTAGTATAATCCTCAGTATAAGTTTTGATATTGCACACACACATATTGATGCTTATTTCAATGAATATGCTAACAATATCGGTGCCTATTTTGATGTCCTGTTTTATAAACAAAAAGTTGAATCCCATGTTTCTAACCCAAAAGCCAACTCTACCATCTTAGCACGTGCATACCTCCCCTCCATCTCACTTGCACTTTGCCCCCCCCCCCCCCCCCCCTTTGCTTCTTGCCTCTCACCTCACACACATCCACCCTGCTCTCCCTTCCCCCCCCACACACACATCTCTCTCTCTCTCACTCTCTCACTTGCATCTTGGTAAGTGATCCACTCCCTCACCCTCTCTCTCTCTATTCCTTATTGTTTTTAGGGTTTCCTAATTTTGATTTCATTTTGTTTTGCAAGAGCTTTTTGGCAGTGTTTTTTTATTTGATGGGAGGTGACATCGATTGTGTGTGGGTGACAAGTGTCCTAATTATTATATCGATGTGAGTGATCTACGTCCATGCATATACTATTTTGTTCCTTATTAGAGAGAGAGATATTGAAAGAGAGAGAGAGGTATATATATAAAACACTACATTGATGCAAAAAAGAAAACAAAAAGCATACAAAAAACCTTGATTGAAACCTTGATTGATAGGTAGATAGAGATGCAAGGACATGACATTCTCTCCTCTGGATCTAAAGATGCTATCTTATACCATGCGAAGGTGTTAGGACATATCCCTCTCTCTTTATCTATCTACCTATCTTTCTCTATCTCTCTCTATCTTTCTTTGTCTCTCTCTCTTTCTCTCTCATTTCCCTCTTTCTCTATGATCTCTTTCTCTCTATCTTTCTTCATATCTCTCCCCTCTCTCTATGCTCTCTCTCTCTCTCTCTCTCTCTCTCTCTCTCTCTCTCTCCCCAAATGCTAACAAAAAAATCATTACATTTTAATTTCTTTCCCTCCCCCCAAATGTTAACCAAAATCTCATTGCATTTCAATTTCTCTCCCCTCCCCCTCTCCCTCTCCCTCTCTCTCTCCCTCTCTCTCTATCTCTCTCTCTCAAATGTCAACCAAAATTTCATTACATGTTGATTTCTATCTCTCTCTCTCCCCCTCACTATCTCTTTTCAAATGTTAACCAACATTTCATTTTCATTTCTTTCTCTCTCTCTCTATCAGTTTAGGTTTATTGTATGTTTTTTCGTTTTAATGATTTAAACACTAACATGAAGTTGAGTTACCAATTTGAAATTATAGATATGGGACTTGTGTATTATTACCTAGACATTTAGTGTGTTTTCAATACCAGGATAGATCTTGTTAGCCTAAAGAAGTATGCATTGGAGATCTTGAATGCAATAAAGATGGCTACTTCTTTAGAAATCTTGAATCCAATCAAGATGGTTGAGTTCAAACATAACATAACTACCACTTATTGATGCATGCAAGTATTGGAAGTTGATTGGAAGCCTTATCTATTTATTCACCATTAGTCTTGATTCGACCTATGTGATTAGTGAGTTATGGAATTGCTACCCTAGATTTTTCACATCTCATGCTAGTCTTGATTCTCATGCAAGAATCCTCTCATTGAGATATGGAATTGCTACCCTAGATTTTTCACATCAATTAATTCAAATTGAGTCACATATATTAATTCGAGAAAGTTAAATTCTAGCTGTTTCTTCTCATTATGATTAAAAAATGTTCTCTCATATATCTAAGACAAAATACATGGTGGAATTACCCTCAACGCAAGTTGAATACATGTAAATTGCATGAGAGGCATTCTATTTAAGACAATATTTACAACAAGTTGAATACATATAAATTTGCATGAGAGGCATTCTATTTAAGACAATATTTACAAGACATGGGGATGGAGAGGTAGAGATACACACTTTTGAAGTGTGACAATCAAAGTTGCATGGATATCGAGAAGAACTAACTCTAGGTAACAATTAAGTGTGAACTCTAGCTAACAATTAAGGTCATGAGAGTAAAGGAGATGGTCAGTTGGCAATCAAATATTGCTCTCCTTTTGAGGTGCAATCTAGTGAACTTTAGTGAACTTTAGCTAACAATTAAGGTCATGAGAGTAAAGGAGATGGTCACTTGGCAATAAAATATTTCTCACGGTATGTGAGAGGTTCACAACCTTCTTTTTATTTTCTCTTTATTTATTTATTTATTCTTTTTAGGAAGCTCGGTGATCGACCCACTTTTCCTTTTAGGCTACAATTTGGAAACAACATTACACACACCTAAAGACCCTCCTTATTCTCCACTTTCGAAGAGCTTAACCTCAACTTGTACTCCAAGTTTCGAACTCTAGACCTCGCAATCGGGAGTCCAAAGTGTTAGCACTACACGAATCCCTGACTATTTCCTCGCTATTATTTATACATATTTTCTGTGTTTCATACACTTCAAAAATTGCGGGAAAGAAAAGCTTCTAGGGTTCATATGGTATATAACAGTGGGTTCACACCGCCTGACATCACAATGGGTGCTTCCATATAGCACAATCTGATTTGCTTTCAAGAAAGAAAAGAATTCCGAGCCTACCATTTTTTGAGCTACCCTCCCCCTCGAAACAAATATGTGTCGCTCTTACAATAGCTTTTGATTGGTTTTTTAAGTCGTTCAACCAATAAAATAACTTGAAAATTTTGAAATTCAGAGTCTACTGCCGCTTTGTGTGAATTGAACCCTGCGGTATATGATGTGACTCCGCAAACTTATGCCACTCTGTCTAAACCCACCCTAAAATGAGCCATTTGAGAAGCACCCTAAGATGAGCCATTTGAGAAGCAAATCGGACTCATTTTTCCATAACTATGTGTGTATCTCATTTTTCCATAACTATGTGTGTATCTCCTTTGCACATGATACTGAGGGTGTGCGCCCAAGTGGATTGGCAATAAGGGATATGCGGATGACCAATGGGAGGGATCTCACGTGGCAGAGATCATATCCACTAAATGCTGAGGCTATTCATGGATCTGTAAACGTTTCATTGGCGTCAATCAGTTGGTGTTGTGTATTGCAATTGTTTTTTTGGCGAAGAAGCTCGCAGGGATCGACAGGAAGCGAAGGTAGGAAGAAGCCATGGCGGCGCTCGCAGGTTCATCGCTTCTCACTAGGCCAGAAATCCTCGGGCAGGCCATCGCCTCCTCTTCCTCCCCGACCTCCTCTTCCTCTCGCATTGTTGCGCTGCTCGGCAAGAAGAAAAAACCCGCTGCCAAGGCTGCCCCGAAGGCCCCAGCTAACGAGGAGCTTGCCAAGTGGTATGGTAAGTATATCAGTCGTTCAGACGCATGTCTACTCCATGTCCGTCTCTGAGCATTCTGGTTCTGAAACCTGGATGTGATTCATTTTTTGTTCGCGGGTATACTTACGAGAGAGCCAAAGCAATTCACAAGGATGCGGTTTTCATGCAGGTCCTTCCCGTAGGATCTACCTGCCAGAGGGTCTGCTTGACAGAGCAGATGTTCCAGCATACCTAACTGGAGAAGTTCCTGGAGAGTAAGTACCGAATTGTCTTTTCTTTGACCATATGGGTTTGCTATGGCAGTCCATTTTACAGGTGCATTGTTGTTTTTCAGTTATGGTTTCGATCCATTCGGCCTCAGCAAGAAGGCCGAGGACTTTGACAAGTAAGTACATGCATGGCGTGTAAGTTACAGCTGATTTTTTCCGTATGGCCGACGTCTGACAGCGTCTGCCTCAGATATCAAGCGTACGAGCTCATTCATGCACGATGGGCCATGCTGGGAGCTGCTGGGTTCGTAATTCCCGAGGCTTTCAACAAGTATGGGGCATCGTGTGGACCAGAGGCTGTGTGGTTCAAAGTATAAATACTCAGATTGCCTTCCCTAGCATTGACCATTTATTCTGTTGTCGACTGAACATGAGTGTTTCTCTGATCAAACAGACTGGTGCTCTCCTCTTGGACGGTGGATCGATTGAATATTTTGGAGCAACTGTTCCGATCAATCTTGCCGTTGCAGTCATTGCGGAAGTGGTTCTCGTTGGTGGAGCTGAGTATTACAGGGCTTCCAACCTGCAGGTCAGTCTCGGCAGATCCGTGTCTTGTTATGTAAACGAAGGTGTATCCATCTATTCACTGTTTCAGTGCGCAAATTTTCATTTGATAATCGCCTAGATCTGCTCTTCGAGTATCGTTCCAGGGATTTACTATTTTGCTCTAGATTTATAACGATGTAACTTTTCAGGGATTCGACAAGCTTCATCCAGGAGGACCATTCGATCCGCTTGGTTTGGCTAAGGATCCTGACCAGTTTGCTCTTTTGAAAGTGAAAGAGATCAAGAATGGCAGGCTTGCAATGTTTTCCATGCTCGGTTTCTTTTTACAAGCTTATGTCACAGGTCAAGGTCCTGTAGAGAATCTGGCTGCTCACTTGAGCGACCCCTTCGGAAATAACCTCCTCACTGTACTCCAAGGCACTGCAGAGTAGGGATATATTACACTGTAGGGGAAATCCGGCCACCTTGCAGAGCTGTGCAAGTGAGCCCAATACTTGTACAAGCTCGAGTTGTAATATCAGTCTCGTCCTCACTTTGTTCATTGCTCTAAAATGCTGTGTATACTTTGTTTGAATTGGAAGTGAAGCTCTTTACTGTTTTGGATGATGACCCATGTATTTGCCATGGTATTAGTGGACTTATTGCTATGTCCCCCTATTATACTACAAGATAACCGTGAATGCAACTTTACAGTGCTGCCTCACTTGATAAGGACAAGCATTTTGCCACTCCTTGCTTGAAAGGGCATTGTTATGGAACCCAAATTATGTTTTATAACATCGTATGTCTTTCTGAGTGCTACAGAGGGCGATTTTGTTGAATGTATCACCATACATGGTATTTTTCATGAATCTGTGAATATGTGCAATTCATGCAGTAAATGAAACACTAATTTCATCAGCAAGGACATTGGAATGATAGTTTTTCGGTTACATTTGAAGAGAGCTTTATTTGAAGAGAGCTTTTTGAGTTTAACTATCTAGGTCACAAATGAGAGGAATCTATAGATAGTCCTGACTTGTCTAGGAAATAGGATTAAGATTAAGGTGATTGTTTGATTTCTATCGAAGTGCTTTGGTGGAAATTTTATTTGTATAAGTTCAGTAACGTCAAGAAGGGTGTTCTTTGTGCTTATTCAATAATGAATGTTGAAGTTTGGGGTTGTTTTTCAACAACCATAACAGTATCTTTTTGAGAAGTTCTTAGAAGAAGACCAAATAGAGCGATGGATCGTGGATTCCAACAAATTGTGCATTATCTCTTCACTTCACTAGAGAGAGATACAGTGAAAGAGAGAGGAGGTGTATGGTCCAACCATTTCAGTGACATCATAGATGATGTCCTTTAGGATACACCTTGAACCTATTTAAGTTTTATTTTTGCTCATAAAGTTTGTGAGAGGTTGTGGTCAGTTTTTTTTTGTGTGACATCATCAATCGTGACTTTTGCTCTTGGTGATATACATACTTTCTCTAGAATATTCAGAATACCTAATAACACCTTCAGCCAAGAAATTGTCTATATTAATGTTGAATCTTAAAAGTTGAGCCTACCATTGATGACTTACATGATATCCTTATTTGATATGAAACCTCAGCGCTACTCCTTTATTCAAAGGAAGCTTTACATAATGCTTCAATGTTCATATATAACTCTAGGCAAGGTATATCTCTCTCTTGTATGTCCTACAAGTGGCACATATTTTTTCTTGGTTCCTTCACTATACTTACTAAGTTAAGGAACTACCTTCATTTGGCACATATCTTTGAAGTTATCTCTCTTATACCCATATTATTTGGCATCTCAAGGGACCAATCGGCTTTGATGGTTATGGGAATTAATGCTTTGAGGTTTGTCTATCATGAAAGAGAAATTGCAAGGTCCATCACTTACATTAAATAGCAAGAATTTCAAGTAAAAGGATTAGGAATTATTCTCATTAGATCCCAAAGAAAAACCATATGACCATAAATATGGGTTGATGTTGCACTAAATAATAGAAACTCAAAGGGTTGGAGAGATATTTTTGACACACCATGCATGATTATTGCATTGAAATTAGGATGCCCCTTTGGAAGGAATTGGGAATGGGGGGATGTATGCGGATGAGTGAATGATATATGCATGGGTGTTAATTAAGGAAGATAGGCACTGGGTATCTCACCGCACTGACTCCTTGGGGTCAGTTGACCACAATCTTCAGGTTGCAAGGTCACGTATAAGTCTTCTTCAGAAGATGAAGCGGCGGATAGATTCTTCCTTCTGAGTGGGTTAGCCTCCTTTGGCCCCCAATCCCCGACTCAGAAAGTCAAAAAATTATTGATGCATGCAATCGGTTCTTAAAAACGAAAGATTTCATTTTCTATATTTTCGGGTTGCCAAAAGTTCTTATTGTATAATGAATATGTACTAGGTCATAGTTAGAAAAGAGTTTCTGAATCAAATAGTGGCGGCATACATGGAATGAAAGATTGCATTTGTTTGTATGTGGCAGTGTTTTTATTGACACTGTGAAGGTTATGGTCGCAAATGAAGTTTTATAAATATTTAGTGGATTTGGAAGTGATGCAATACTGTAGACAAAGGAAGGGGATCCATAAATTCCACAAAGATGTTAAGGGCTTCCTACATAGAGAGGGCTAAAAATTGGGTGTTCCATTCTTTTGCGTTTTGGAAGTCCACTTGATGGATTTGATTTGATGATCTTGTTTCTTGTTTGTATTGATATGTACATCTAGTGTTTATTGAGCCGACGCTCTTTGTGGGTATGGCGATCCTTTGTCGGGAACACGTTGGGTAGGCAGTTTACCTTGGTGAGGAATTCGTTCCAAGTCTGCATATTCCAGTGTCGTGACCGGGGCACTGGGTATCTCACCGCACTGACTCCTTGGGGTCAGTTGACCACAATCTTCGGGTTGCAAGGTCACGTATAAGTCTTCTTCGGAAGATGAAGCGGCGGATAGATTCTGCCTTCTGAGCGGGTTAGCCTCCTTTGGCCCCCAATCCCCGACTTAGAAAATCAAAAAAAAAAAAAATCTAGTGTTTATTGAGAGTGGAAGACCAAAGATGCTTGTGTTGGACAAGAGAAGCACTTCTATTTGTATGTGAGTATTAAGTGATATTCTAGAAGAACACCTAGGATTTTAGTTGTGTGCTTAGTAAGATTAGTGAATCCTTAGGACCTTTTGATATCTCTTTAGCTTATTTCAAGGAGGAGGTGTTTGCGTCCCTAATCAAAGCTACAAAATATTAGTGGACATAGAGAGATTTGTCCCCGCAATTTGAGATTATTGGCACCCTAGATAGGAAAGCAAAGTAAGAGTATCCCCAACGAGCTATCTAGGACTTCGTATAGAGGTAATTTCTATGGAGAAGGTCCCACCTCACACATGTTCGTGCCCCAAATAAGGATTTTCAAGCCAAATTATGGAGCACTTGTAAATCATTGGGATCAAGACTACTATTATACCTCATTCACGAGTTTTTGGTTAGAAGACTAAGACTTTTAGCCTACTATAGTTGAGTTGCTATTTGGTGGACCATAAGATGACACATTATTACATCTTTAGCGATCTCCCTCGTAAAGAGGTTAAAGACTAGTTTTTTCAATTCGAGGGTTGTTCCTTGATGGGTGGCCATTATGATGATGATAGATTCAAGATTTTTGAACCACAATCTACCTTTTGAGTGAGGCCCTAGATTGCCTAAATATCACCCTCATTCAGCAAGAGAAGCACTCTTGGGCCACTCTACAAGCTTTCCTTTGAGAGACCTAAGGGAAGGCAAATAGGTTATAAGCATTATTGCATGCATTAGATTTTGTATAGGTGCAAGATAGGGATGGAATAGAGGATTTTGAGAGGACATGCAAAGTTCTTAACGATGTTTTAAGAGATCTGACTCATGTTTTAAAGATCAAGAAATTAAGTTCTTTGATTGCCCTAGCTTGTAAATGACCATAGAATACAAGTGGTCTCGTTCATATGTGGGGAGCAACATTTTGATAATAAATAAGTGATGGGATCCATGCCTAAGAACCCTATACGAGCTCCTGCATTCAGTGCTTTTGATGATATTTGTGACACCCTTCTTGAGAAGAGAACTAAGACCTCATGTGGATAAAAGCGTTCATAGCTCTAGACACAATGGAACAAATGAAGAGTTAATAGAAAATTCCTCGAGACAAAATCACTTCTATGAGTGCATAGTGATTCACAAGGGTGATGCAAAGATTTTAGAGGTTGAGAGGGAGGTGGATGCTAGTGATAATTCTAATAAGGAGAATTAGGACAACGTTGAGATGATTCTAGCAAGGTTGAAGAAGTAGATCCCAAATACTTATAGCATGAGATGGATATGTTTCAAACTCATATGATAGCTTATCAAGAAGATCGGACACATCAAGAAGAACTCATATGATAGCTTATCAAGAAGAGCTCATGATAGCTCATATGATAGCTTATCAAGAAGAGCTCATGATGAGACATGTAGTGTTTCAAATGTATGTGTTATGTTGCTCATTGTAAGAATGCACTGATTTGGATGGATCCCAATGGAGGTTACAACGAGTCCATAGAAGATATCTCACATGGAATTTTGAGTATGAGAAGGAGAGGATTGAGCAAGGGGTTGATAGAAGAGAAGATGATCGTGATGTCCATGAGTTTAATGAGGAGATTGAGGAGGAAATCAATCAACTAGATTCAAGGTACTTAAAGCATGCGTTGGATGAACGAGAGGTGCATGACAATTCTTTAAGTGGCGCTACTCTTGGCGATATAGTATCTAAAAATCAATGAATATTTGGCCTAGCTAGGACGAGAAGAATGGTGAAGATCCTGGGTTAGGAGGATATCTTGGTTGTGAAAGTGTAAGAAAGCAAGTACCTAGATCTTAGTGAAGATGAAATTGGTGATGATGACCTAGTTATTGAAGACAAAGACTAGGTAGGGTGATGACTATATGATTGGGGACCCTACTCATTCACCTTAGAGGAAGAAGGGGAAGATCCATATGGGTAAAATTGTCAGGCTATGTGTTTCATATTAGACAAGCCATGTGTCTAAAGAAACAAATGCAAGTTTCTAAAGTTCTTAGATTGGGGGATAGCCAAGGCCAAAAGTCATGGATCCTATGGTTGATTTCTTATTTGTGATGGACAAAAATAGTGAGACAGAGAAAGTTATAGATCATGACTAGGTGAGGGCTAAATAATTACATACATATATACATATGTGCATATATACATGCATGCATGCATGCATACAAGTGTGCATACATACATACATATATGCATACATACACACACACATACATACATACATACATGCATACATATGTACATATTATCACACCCTCGTTCTCTTATAGTTCGTCTCTAAAATCATACTATCCAGACTTGGACCTTACACACACACACACATACTTTCTATATGACACCCCGTTGTTAAGCTCTAACTTTCCCAACTTGAACCGTTATGTAGATATACGTTCTGTGGTAACCACTTTCTTAACGGACACTCTTTTCATTTATCCTATCTTGCTTTATTGCTACGGTTTTTGCATTTACTCACAGTTTTTCCCATGTTGTTATATTATCTTTGTATTTTTTCATATTCTTATACCTTTTAAGACATGCGTGTTTTAGTCTAGCTCTGGCATAGTTTTCTTGGAAAAAATATAAGAAGCAATTGGATTTGAGATAACCTGTGTGTGTACATACATATGCCCACACACACACACAAAAATATTAGTAAACAATAAAAGTACCTCTATATATACATATGCACACACAAATATGAGTAAATAATAAACAGCAAAACAAATTGTATATATTTATATAATTCTATTTTTATTGGATATAAACACACATTAATAGAAATTTGTAGGATTTGTTTGTACATAGCTCTGAATATACAATAAATAGTAAACATGGGAGTGTTCATCCTTTGCTTCCCATGATTCAACACACAATCATTGCGGATGATTTTCAGGTCCTTCTTGTAGTTCTAATTTATATTTTATGCATCTAACTCCACAATGATTAAATCTTAGATTCGTCAGTGGAGATCCCAATTTAGCAAACATAGGCCTCACTGTGAGTTGATACAAATATCACTTAACATCTTTTTTGTAATCTTTATAGTAGCAATATTTCTCCCTTGGTTAATACTTTTCATATTTTCCTTTACTAAGAGACTTGTCTAATTGGTATGCATGTGAAAGGCAAAATGGCAGATAGGAATTTTTGTATATGTATGTTTGAAAAAAAACATATAATAGCCTAGTTAGCCACATACTATAATTATACCACTCAATGTGAACCTTACGTACCTATGTGCCAACAATATATGTGCCTATGTTCTTTCTCGATCTACATGTTCTAGTGTGCATGTCATATTGTTCATGTATCTAGAAAGAAATACATTGCAAACCTCAAAAGGTTCACTTCATCTTATGCAACAAGGCATATTTTCCATTGGAAACAAGTCCAAAATCCTTGAATAAAAATGATTTTCATTTGTAAGTCATTAGTAGATATGTTGACTTGGTATTAGTGGATGTGATAGAAATAGAGCAAACAACTATGTTAGAGACTGATCATAAATAACATAGATTAATGGATATATACACACTTTCTTCCCCATTTAACCATTTTAAACAACAATTACCAACCCGAGTAAGCCTTCAATTTATCTCTATGCAATTAGAATAGAAGGAGGATGACACACAACAAAATGTATATAATCACTCTATATTAGTTATTTTCATGTTTTCTTTCTTTGGTCCAAAAATGTTTTCTTTTCCTTATAGCTTGTTGCAGATTTAGTTTGATATGTAGGGATAACTAGGGAAAATTGTAACAAGTTTTTACCACAAGAATCCTTATCACGTCACCATGGAAAAATTTTCTATAGAAAATTTTCATCATGCACATAGGGTATTCACCTAATCATGTGGAATATATGGTTTAATCACATATGGAAAGTAACATTTTTTTGTGTTTTGATACCGTGGTTTAGATCACTTGTGACAACAAAATTTGGAACAAGCGTGATAACCATAATTTATATTCCATTGATCCACCAGCTATAACACATATAACCATAAATACATAGGGACATGAAATTCATAATAAAGGATTAGAAAAAGAACCAATAAAGGATTACAAAAATACATGAAATTCAGAATAAAAGGATTACAAAAATACATGAAATTCATAATAAAGGATTAGATCCCAGGATACTCAAGCCTGTACGAGAAACTTTGATATGTTTTGTAATATCTTTCATGTAATATAAACATTTTCTAATACACTTGAGTGCCCTAATATAATACGTGAGGTTATTTATGTTGGAGTTAGACGTCTGCGGAAGCACGTGAACAACACAAGGAAGAAGAAGAAGCTTGGAGCACAACACACAATACTGAATGTATTACTAGAGAATGTACAAAGATAAGTAGCCCATTAGGGCAATAGGCGTACATACAAGCCGGGGGAAAAAACCTCCTAAAGAGGGAAAAAAGATCCCCGGCGATCCTAGTGTGTTCACACACATCACTACCTAAATATATCAACAAATCCCCCTGGGAGTGATGCAGTGAACAAGGAGGTGGCACTCATGTATAAGGAAGTGCCAAGCTATGTGGAAATCACTCCACAAAAGGAAGTAAGCCCAAAGCTTTGAGGAAGGCTTCAAACTTCTCCCTAGGCAGAGCCGGTCTGCAATGTTCTCCTTCGTGGGCACATATGTCGAGCTGATCTCCCCAGTAGAGAACCTCTCCTTGACATAGTGATAATGCACCTCAATGTGCTTAGTGTGAGCATGGAACACAGGGTTCCTCGCAACTGCCAATGTGCTTTGACTGTCAGTGAAGATGGTGGTGGCAGAAGTCTGACCAACACCCAAATCAGCCATAAGGCATCTAAGCCACACACACTCAACAGTCGCTGTGAAAGCTTCCCTATACTCAGCCTCACAACTGGAAGTGGCCACAGTAGGCTGCTTCTTGCTCAACCAAGATATACATGAGCTACCAAGCATAAAGCAAAAGCCACTAGTGGACACACGAGTGTCATAGCAACTAGCCCAATCAGAGTCAGAAAAAGCATGCAAATCTGGCAGTAGTGATCCCCCATTGGGATAAAACAACCCAAGTAGCCGAGTACTACTCAAATAGCGAAGGATGCGCTTAACTGCTTGCCAATGCTTGACTCTTGGGCAATGCATAAACCTGCTCATCTGTGAGATAGCAAACTGAATATCTGGTCGAGTAATGCATAAGTAAATCAAGCATCAAACAGCCTGCTGATAGAGAACGGCATCAAATGCATCTCCAGCATCATGAAGACTCAATCGTAAACCTGTCTCCATAGGAGTGGCAATAGGCTTACAGTCTTCAAGGCCAAAACGCTGCAATAATGTGTCAATATATTTCGTTTGACACAAATCCATTCCACCATCAACTTGCATAAATTGAATGCCCAAATAGTGATGCAAATGCCCCAAATCAGACATCTCAAATGAGGCATGCAAATCAGCCTTAACATCAGCAATATGCTTCTCAATAGGACCAGTGAGCAGCATGTCATCAACATAGACAACAATGATCAGAAGCACATCATTAGCACGCTTAACATACAAGGTGCTTTCAGTTGGACTGTTCTCAAAACCATGTGCAATCAGATAGGCATGTATCTTCTCATACCAAGCACGTGGTGCTTGCTTTAAACCATATAATGCCTTCTTTAACCTGCACACCTCGTTTTCATGCCCTTTCTGCACAAAGCCACGGGGCTGAAAAACATACACTTTTTCATGCAAGTCACCATTCAGAAATGTTGTTTTAATGTCCAACTGATGTACATTCCAACCATGATGAGCTGCAAGTGCACAGATGCTCTGAACAGTAGTCATATGGCATGTAGGTGCAAAGGTCTCATCAAAATCAATGCCTCTTTGTTGTGCATAACTCTTTGCAACAAGCCTATCCTTATACCTATCAACTGTACCATCCGATTTACGCTTCAGCTTGTATACCCACTTAGTGCCAATGGCCTTCTTGCCTGGAGGCAAGTCACATAAAGACCAAGTACCATTCTTCATTATAGCCTCATATTCAGATTGCATAGCAGCCATCCAGTTTTTTGAATTTTGTGCTTCATAAAAAAAAAAACAGTCTCATTCTCATCACAGAGACTAGATGCAGCCATAGCATAGCAATCTGATGCAAAAGAGGCACTATGAGAGCATGAACGAGTACGATATGACAGAAGTGCATCTAATTTGCTATCACGCAAGGTCTGCACCAGCCATTTTGGCATAGTTCTTGCCTGCTCAATATCAGCTCTCTCATCAATAAGTGCATCATGTACATCTGCATCAGAAATGGAATTATCTACATCATCACATGAAACCTGCAAAGGTTGAGGAGTTGCCTCATTAGGACCAGCACTAGACTTTCCACCTGTAAAAAGAGGCAACAAAGTATCATACATGTCTTTGGAGCTAAGAGATGTCTCCTTAGTACATGAAAGCAATGGCTGAATGGCATCTTCCACAAACACAACATCACGGCTAACCAGAATGCGTTTAGTCTATGGATGATACAGATGATAGCCTTTACTTTCAGAACTGTACCCAACAAAAATACATTTTACTACTTTATCATCCAATTTTCTGCGATGTTGTTCAGGCACTAATGCATATGGCAAACAACAAAAAACACGCATATGAGAAACAGATGGCTTGCGGTCATGCCAAGCCTCATATGGAGTGATAGACTGTAGCGCTTTAGTGGGACACCTGTTCAGTACATATGTTGCACACATGACAGCCTCAAGCCAGAAACTATGTGGTAAAGCCTGACTCTTGACCATACACCTCGCCATCTCCATGAGTGACATGTTCTTTCGTTCAGCAACTCCATTCTGTTGAGGTGTATACGACACTGTACACTGGTGTTTTATCCCATGTTCAGCCAGAAATTCATTAAAATCAGAAGACATATATTCCCCCCCTCTATCAGAACGGAGGGTGCCCATTTTACATGCTGACAGATTTTCAGCCAAAACCAAAAACTGTTTGAAGCACGTGAACACTTCGGACTTTGCCTTCAATGGATATACCCATCCATGCCTAGAAAAATAAAAACCCACACAAAAATGATCATATAGGGTGGATAAGGTTATGGGATGGTATTATATTCACATTGTGAAATTCTTTATATATGCCTAGAATCAAGAAGAATTTGTTATCAATATTAGCACTCGCCAAGATTAACTTGATAGTAATGTTGTTTTATGATAGGTGTATAGTTCATGATCTTTGTGATCGTGATAAAAGAATTACACCTTATATGATATTCCATGGTATATATAATCTCACAAATTATGAAAAGATTTATGGATGATTATGCTTGTGTAGTCCAAGATTTGCAGGCCATCTACTATGAAAAACTTTGGCATGCATTTTTTGTTCACATGATATTTTCTAGTTTGATATGCTTGTAAAAATCTGATATGGTATCTCTTTGCCTAAACTTGAGGCACAATCTAGACATATATGTAAAGGCTAAATTTTGGGTAAGATTCAACATTTTTTGTTTCCTAAAGAAGGTGCAATAAGAGCTAAAAGTAAATTGCAACTTATTCACATTGATGTGTGTGGTCCTATGTAGGCATCATCTTTTGGAGATCATTTATATTTTATAACTTCTATAGGTGAACTTTCCAATCATATATGGGCAAAATTATCTTTGTTAAAAAAAATATATCCTTATGGTTTGTTCTCTAAATGAAGGTATTTTGGTCATATCTTTAGTCTAAAGCAAATATGGGACTACTTTAAGATTTTCCACACAATCTGCCTACATGAAGATGGTGATCTACCTCCTAATTTTAGCAATATCCCAAGTTTTATTAGATTTGAGAGCTCTTTTGGTAGTTAAACTTCACACCATAAACTTTTAGAGAAAAAAAAAGATTGTTTAACATAATTTTGATAAAAACATTTGAAGTATTTTGATGGCCATGCACCACAGTGCGCTCTTCTTCTCAACATCTCCACGATGATATCCTTGAAGTAGAAAACTGAGCTCCAAGCGCCACACACAGTACTCTACTCAGAGGTTGCAGAATACCAAAAAAGCACACTACACAAGGAGCATGAGCACAAACTTCTTAGGTGTTACAAATGTGGTCAAACTTCCAGTATGTGGCTGACTAGGCCACTATATGTTTTATTAAAGAACATATACAAAGAAGTGTCTGGTGGCCATTTGGCCTTTCACATGGACACTAATAGTAACAATCTCGCACTCAAGCCCAATATGGCCAAAGAAACTATGGGAGAAAAATAAAGAATGATAAAGAATACCTAAGTGTAAGTATACAAACTATACCTCCCACCTGATGGGCATGTTACATAGTATACAAGTGACTGGGTAAGATCATGAATCAAGTAACCCCCATCAAGTAACAACAGTGTTGAAAGCTATCATGTGGTAGAGCTTTATTCAAAGCATCCACAACATTATCTTGAGTGTGAACCTTCTCAAGAATAATGTGCTCAATAGCTAAGCAATCTCTAATGAAGTGATACCTCACCTCAATGTGTTTGGTCTTTGCATGATAGACCAGATTCTTAGCCAAAGCAATGGCACTCTGACTATCACTGAGCAAATGAGGTACATGCTGAGGTAAACTCATATCACAAGCAAGAGGAGAAATCACAATGCTTCCTTACATGCCTCACGTGCTGCAACATACTCTACTTCTATGGTGGAAATAGTTGTACATTCTTGAAGACGAGATCTCCAAGAGATAGCACCTGTAGCAAATTGAAAAATGTACCCTGATGTAGACTTACGATTGTCTACACAACCAGCATACTCAGAATTTGTGTAACCAATAATGGATGCTTTCCCTCTACCTAAGCATAGACACTTGTCCTTAGTGCCACTCGGATATCTCAAAATCATCTTGACCACTTCCCAATGTTTCTTGCCAGGATAAGACATATATCTGCTCACAACTCCCACTGCAAATGCAATGTCTGGTCTCTCATAGCTACCATAGCATACATGAGACTACCAACAGGAGACTCATAGGGAATTTTGTTCATGAATTCTTTTTCCTCATATGATTTGGGGAAATCATCCTTGCTCAATTTCACATATGTGGGTAAAGGTGTACTCAATGCCTTTCCACCCTGCATATTGAACTTGTGAAGTAATTTGGGTATGTATTCACTTTGAGACAAGTATATGCATCTTTTACTCCTATCACGAGTAATGCGCATGCCAAGAATATGTTTGGCATCCCTCAAATCCTTCATATCAAATGTCTGACTCAACTTCTTTTTGAGAATTGAAAACTCATAAGAGGACTTCCCAACAATCAACATATCATTGACATAAAGTATCAAGCATAACAAGCTATCATCTGAACATCTTTTTGTGTAGAGACAATGATCCTCATTGCTTCGAGTATATGCTTGAGACTTCATAGAAGCATCAAAATTTTGGTACCATTGTCTACGGGATTGTTTAAGTCCATATAAGCTCTTGTTGAGCTTACAAACTAGACTCTCCTTACCAAGAACTAACCCTCTGGTTGTTCCATATAGATCTCATCTATAAGATCTCCATGCAAGAAAGCAATTTCACATCTGTTTGGACTAGCTCTAAGTCCTCCATTGCAATGAATCCAAGCAATATGCGCAAGGTGGTCATCTTGACCACTGGAGAGAATATTTCCTCGAAACGAACACCATGTTGTTGCTTAAAACCCTTTGCAACAAATCGTGCTTTATACTTTAGAGAAGCACTATCTGATATGAATTTTAGTTTATATACCCATTTACATGGTAAAGCTTTCGTGCCCTTTGGCAAAGATACTAAATCCCAAGTACCATTACTGTGAATAGAATCCAATTCACTCTTCATTGCATGCTCCCACTTGACATGATCCTCTATCTGCATAGCCTCTTTGTAGCAAGAAGGCTCATTGGCATCTATTAGCATAACAAAATCTAAACCTGGAACATATCTATGAGGTGGATGTGAGATGCATGTAGAGTGTCTCAATGGTTGCTGAGTAGGAACATTTGTAGACTAAATTGATTGGATATTCTATTGAACGTCCCTATTTGCATCATTTTTATGCATGCTAACTGGAGGACTAGTATCCTCAAACACCACTCTTCTCACTTCAACATCCTTAATGGGATGTTTTTGCATCTTAGACTCATTGAAAATGACATCACTACTTCTGATCATTGAATGTGTTTCAAGATCCCATAAGCGTTATCCAAATTGTCCTTCTCGGCCATATCCAAGAAAAATGCATTTCTTTGACTTATGATCCAACTTTTGTCTAAGATTCTTGGGTATATGAACATATGCTTCATAGCCAAAAACTCAAAGATGATCATAATATGGTGGCTTCCCTGTCCATAACTCTTATGCCACTTTTAGACCTTTGGCAGTACTAGGTGAAAGGTTAATCACATGAATTGTAATCAATACTGCTTCTGCCCAAAAGCCTTGTGAAAGGTTTGCATGATGCAGCATAGAGACTACTCTATCCTGAATAGTTCTATTCATCCTTTCAGCTACACCATTCTGTACTGGGATATAAGGAGCTATAAACTCTCGATGAATTCCTCTAGATTGGCAAAAAAAGGATGAACTCATGTGAGGTATACTCACCCCCATTATCTCAATTGAAGCAAGCCATTTTTTGAAAGTAGGCAATACCTCATCATTCGATTTGATAGGATATACCCAAAATTTTCTAGTAGCATCATCTATGAAAGTGACAAAGTAAAGAGAACCACCTAATGACCTTGTGGGCATAGGACCACACACATCTGTATGAATGAGATCTAAAGGCTGAATTGAAGATTCAATGTGCATTCTATGCACATTTCTGGTTTGCTTTCCATATTGATAATTGTTGCTCTAGTACAATGGTAAGCACCACATTAGGAAGCTCCACCTCCTTAATGTCAATCCGCGGAAGATCGTGAACGTGAGATGTAGTGAGAGTGAAGGTGAGAAGCATGGAGATGCACACACACACACACAAGGAAGAGACAAACAAGACACAATGGAAGATTGAAAGTAGATTCTATTACTCAAGAACACTCTTACAAGCTCAAAATAGCTCTAAGCTCTTTTCTACTCATACAAGCTAACCTCAAAAATGAGCTCTCTAGCTCTATTTATAGTTTTTTGACTAGTTTTGACCGATTTCACATCTAGTGTCTGGCATAGTTAAAAATTAGGTTCTAGATACTATTTGGAGGTCAAAACGAGATCTAAAAATAGTCGAAATTGGTATGCTTGTTCTACCTAAGCTCCTCAAGCTCGAGGACTCCTCGACTTGCAAAATGGAGCTATTAATTACAAAAGTGATTGTTCTATGATACATATGGTACAAGAGTGATGAAAATCACTATTGAGGGTTTTGAATAAGTATTATAAAACCTGTTTCTATTGAAAAAAATAAACGACATGGCTCCCCACTGTGTCATAATCTGTCGTCACATGATTCCTCATCGTTTGTGCCTTTGGCTACTACCAACACCCCCCTCCCTCTCGCGTTTGTCGTCCTCGACAAAACCTTGTTGTGGGGTCTGTCGGATATAGCTTTGTAGGAGGTCATGAGCAAGGGTGTGCTCCGCGACGTGAATACCTCGTGCAAGATCAACTTCAAGTTTTTCCCAGTCTATTGGTTGAGGTTCATCAGGAGGCGAAAATCTGTAGTGTGTGGAGTACATGAGTTGTTTACAGGCAAATAATTGAAGTAGGTGTGTGGGCTTGCTTATGAAAACCTTGGAATTGTACTTCCGAAATCCGGTGGTAAACATCTCTTCAAATGTCATCTTATAGCATGTTGGTAAATACTTTACTCCATAGTGCCAAGCATAACACACTCTGAGCGATGGTGTCATGGACATATCATATGCTAAGTCTTGATTACGATGTTCAAATCCCGGGGTGTTAACATGCGATGCTTTGATGCGACGGAAGATGTTAAATATAGTTTGCATCATATCAAGTATTTTGACATTCATATGTGCGGCAACATCATCCATGCAGTGTAAGCAGGGGAGCCAGTGGCGAATCATGGACAAGTATCCGACTATGGGTGGTTCGCGGGGTGGAGTGAAGTAAAGATAATTAAGCCATTCTTGGCACTGCTTATTATTATGAACTTTGATTGCAAATGCCTTCCAGGAGCGACATCTTGGCATAGGTCCCCAACATGGGTTATATTTCAAATGCAGTGGTGCCTTGACCCATGTGCTCATCATTTCTGGATATTTTTGTAACAACTCCTAGCACCAAGTTGGTTGAAAGATTTTACCATTATGTGCCTCAGGTGGCAAGTCATTAGGCTCGAACTGAGTGGCATGTGATGGTTTCTTGCCCGTCTCCTTTTCAATCGCCAATTGATATTCTACCATTAGCATGAAATATGGTTTATATTGAAGCTCATGGCCTGAGATATACCTTCGAGGGGCCAAGTGAGCGAAGTAAGGTGATTGTAAAATGCATTCCTCTATCATAGCCATGGCATGTAATTGTGCCTCCACCCGTGTTGAGTGGGTCTGTCCAAGTTCTTCTACTCACTTCATCCATGCGGGTGTAGGGAGTTCAAAAGTGTCTTGGCCTTTAGTCATGACACGTCAGCCTGGGATGGGTTGTGGTTCGTAGGCTTCTTCATACATTTGCTCCACCAAGATAGACACAATTTCTTCATCATTTGGGAGTTCAAGTGGGGAATCATGCTTGGGGGGCTCAGAGAAAATAGAAATCTACGCTTGAAGAGTAAGCACTTGAGCATGTAACGTGTTGAGTTAATCTAGAATCTCTGGAGAGGTGACTTCAGGGGTTGTTGGTCGTTGTTGTGGCAGTGTGCGCAATAGTAGCATTTTATGGTCGTCTTGGAGTTTCTGATATGCTTCATTCATATTGTCATAATCTTCTAAGAGTCTGGCATGATCTTCTAATAATATCTGCATGGACTCCAATGGTACTGATTTAAAGCGGTTGGGACTCAGAAGTTCATCCGGTTGATCTAAGGCAGCTTCAACATTTTCTCTGTTTTGTTCTTGCAATCTTTGATTCTCTTCCTTGGCCGTTACGAGGTGGTGTCGTAACAATCCCATATTTCAAGTGAGGGTCACATTTCTGACCGTTTGAGCCCGTAATAGGTTGTCGATATCCATAATGGCTTCCTTCATCTTCTATTCACTTTGTGGTTCGAGGGTATGATAGGCCTCACGTAGCTCTTGATAGCATGCGTTAAGGGAGGCGTTCTCAATGGATAAAGATTTTAATTGCACCTATAAATCTGTATTTGTTTGCTGGAGTGTCTGGTAGCTGGTCCCGAGAGATGCGAATTCATCTCGAACTGGTGTCATGCAAGAAAAGATCTGGCGGAAAGCGGTGTCGATTGTGGGCGAAAATATTAACGGTGAAGTGAGTGAAGATGTTGTGGGTGTGGTTGTTGATGCAAGGGGAAGGGGAAAGAGGGATGGAAAAGTGGATGCAATGGTGACCATGGAGAAGTGCGATGTGCCTAAATGTGGTGGTGAAAGAGGTGAGGTGAGTGGTGGTGCAGTGGGTGGTGAGATATCCATGTCACTGGACATGGTGTCTAGTGCAGTGACTATGAAGAGTTGTGTGATAGTGGGTGCGTGAGTGGGTGTGAATACAGGATTTACAAAGGTTGACAAATAAATTATAGATTGGGTTTCTCGTATTGCTTGGTGGAGAGGGGGGGAGAGAGGGAATATAGGGGGGCAGGGAGGTGAGACGGGTGAGAAGGTCATTGGAGGGGGAAACGAGAATATAGTTCTTGGAGGGATGGGGAAAGAAGGAAAGGATGGAGGGAGAAATGGATTGGGAGGAATGGTGGGAGCTAGGGAAGGGAGGATAGGTTGGAGGGTGGTGAGAAGATTTTGTGGCGTTGAGGCAACTAGGGCTTCTGCTACAACACTATTGATGAACATGGATGGTATAGGAGGGGTGGGATGTTCAGGAGAAGCTAGAGGGGAAAGAGGTGAAAGAGGGGTAGGTGGTGTGGTGGGTACTTTGATGGTGGTAGTGGTAGTTACAGTGGAAGGATGAGGCGAGGAGTCAATGACTATGGTCGCTTCTTCACTAGGGTCTTCCGGAATAAGTCGTGCTTCCCTGACATGGTGTGAAGACTGGGCATCCATTGGTATGCGAATATATTGACCCGGCTTGGATAGTAAACAAATTTGTCGTGGGTGAAACTTTGATAGTGGCTTTTGTTGCAAATATCGTAGGGCTTCATTGGTTCCAACTGATTTAACTAATTCTCTGAATCCTTGAATGAAAGCGTCTTCGAACCCTCTTGTAGAGAGTTCCTCTTCTAGAATTGCTTGAATTTCTTCTTCTGAGAGTTTTCTACGTGCCTAGATTGCCTGCATAGTGCGATATAGTTTCTTGATTGCCAAAGTGTAGGTAGCCGCTTCGAATGTGTCGTCTTCATACATACTTGTGTCACCTTGAGCTTCTGTTTGTTTCTCTTGTTTGTCATCCTGCACATCCACTTGAGAGTCATGGCTATCTTGATTGGCTTCATCATCACCATCTTCATTGTCAGTTTTTGTCGCCTCTTCTTCAGAGCTAGAGACTACTTGCTCTTGTGGTTGATCAGGGGGTGTGGTAGACTAAAACATTCATACTCCTGTGAGAAAAATTGCCCTTTTGAAAATTGAAATTCACTAGAGAAAGCATCATGCATTTCAAATTCAAAGGTGGTGTTTGTTGGTTCTGCCTCCAAGTTGGGTATAGGGAAAGTGAATGCTTCCGCACCGATGGTGGTGGGAAGTTCTCCTGCTGTAGTGGTGGGTTCCTGAATTGTGGTTGCTTGAGAAGTAACCATACTGGTAGTACCTTCAGTGATAATACATCGTGAAAGGCATATACGGATGGGCTGTACAAGTGCAAGGGGTTTCGTTGGTGACTATTCTGGGGACGACTGAGGCGACGAGGACTTTGGAACTTGTAGCATGGGATAGAACCACGCATGTGTTTGCTACCCGTTCCTTGCTAGCTTTCATGGCCTTTTTGGTAGTTCCTTTGAACGCTTTTAATTCTTCCCTAGTCATTGCATGTTCAATGGGCAAATCATATGCCAAACACATGTAAACAATTCGAGCCAGAGCGCAACAAACATGGATGACATGTTTCCTTTCCCATCTCTGCTGAGCTAAATATAATTGCCCGATAGTCCAACTAGCCAGATCTATGGTTTGGGGCCCAATGCATGCTAGATATAATCCGAACCAAATATGCTTGTGAGGAATGGTAAAGCGATCCTAGGCTGGGAATGCAAAATGTTGCAGACATATGCATAACGGCTTAGAGAGTTCAGGTGTAATGGCCAAAATATCTTCCCATTTCATAACATCACCACGCTTCATCGGCTCTGGAATCAGCCTTTTGTGCTCTATCGGTGTGTGAGTCCCGTGGATCTTAATTTTTGCCCAAATCAGATCTTTTGAACGATAAAACTTCTTGTAAGGGAGGTCATTTACCAAAGATGGAAGAATGAAAGTTCCAGGCAATTCCTTATTCTCGGAGGCCTAAAGTGTAGTCACGAGATAGTAGCATCTATAAAAATCAGGTTTGGGCAATGGATCAGTGAAATATTCCGTAAAACCTGATCTAGCCCAAATGTGCTTTAACTCTTTTGAATTTTGAAGTGCTTCAAATTCTCTGGAGAAAAATTGATACTTGCCCCACTTAATATTATCACAAGTCAGCATGGCATCAAAAATAAAGTCTGCATCCGCAAAAGGTCCTGTTAGACCTTGCAACCAATGAGAATTATGGTGAACTTTTTTAATGTATCCCATAGGAGGATCATCAACCGGCATTGGTCTTGGGAAGCTTTGAAACTCCGGCGGTTGTAACGTAGGATGTGGCTCAGCCAGTAAGTTGCCAAAATTGACCATAGGTGCACTGGGACCAGCCGTGGAAGTTCCTTCTGTCTGCATGATGAATGATGCGAATGTGGAGGAAATCTGCTACAAAAGATTAGCACATTAGTATGGAAATTAATCATGATCCCATTAAAGTGAGACCACAATCCCTTTCCATTACTGATGTGTAACCCGTGTAGCCGAGTGTTGTGAGGTGGTTTATGGAATGATTTTGTGCAAAACTAATGCAGGTCTCTAGACACCTACATACTTTAGATAGTGCATACATTGCTTGATGGGATGTTATTACAAGTGATGTTGGGTTACTGCGGTTGAGTTTATACAAAGTTCAATTGTGAAAGAATTATTACAAGGGGGTTGGTTATTCGGGATGGGGGTAATGTTGGACAACAAGTTATGAGAAGGTTTCTAGATACATTTCAGTATCCACTTCCTAAGGGTTGCTGAGTGGTTGGAATGCTTCTGCTGAGGGACAAAAGGTGATATTAGATATTGTGGTGTTGAGAGATGAGGAGATTTCTGAGGGGCATATGTTACATGGCTTGACTGTCGGGCTATAATACATTGCTTGGGTACCCATATCTGCATGGGTGTGGGTCAATTGGTTAAGTACTGCTTGGCGATCCAAATCTATTGAACCTTTGTCAAGGTCGAAGAAGGTCGAGGAGATGTTGAATATTGCCTCTGATTTTGCTGAAACTTCGTCTTATCATTGTCTACATTGCTGAAAACTGTCAGTGCATTTTGTCCTTTTGGCACCCATACTTGTCTCGTGCCGCTTGCCTTGTGATGCTGATACTGTTGCCTTCTTTGCATCACCTGGTATGCTCGTCGATTTGGGTTCCTCCGTCATGGGTGACTCCTTCATGGTCGGGGTTGAGAGGTTGGGTTGACACTCTGCTTTGGAAAAGATCTTTCACATGTGCATCAAAATAGGCTTTCTATCACTTCTTGGCTGCATATATGCCTGCTGCTGCTTTCAGCCTAGTTTCTCCTAATTGTTACAAATCCATTATCCTTGATGATAATTCATGGCCAGTCCACTGATTTGCCTGTGCAACCTTAAGGGTGGGTATCAAGAAGTCCAAAGGGAGCACCATGTTTCAACCAAAAACCATCTGAAAGGGAGTTGCATTGAGTGCGGTCTTGTAGGCCACTATGCCCAAAGAGCATGTTGTAACCGTATGTTCCAATCTGAATGTTTGTTGTTCACGAGTTTCGTCAATACGTTACAAAGGATCTTGTTAGTGCTTTTTGCTTGACCATTGGCGTGAGGATGATATGGTGCAGATTTCTTGTGAATCACTATAAAATCCTGTAACAAATATTCAATGACTTGGTTTAGAAAGTGAGTTCGTCGATCGCTCACTAGCTCTATAGGCAATCCATATCTTGTAAAGACATTTTCAAATAAGATATTTGCAGTTGTGTGTGCATCATTCTTTTTTGTGGCCTTAGACTCTACCCATTTTGTAAGATAATATGTCGCAACTATGATGTATTCAGCATGAGTACCTTTTGTAGGGGGGTTAATGGGTCCTACAAAATCTATACCCCACTTGAAGAATGCACGCCCTCCCATCAGGGTTTCAATGGCATTTCATCTCTGCGAGTTGGAAATTGAGTTCTTTGGCACACATCACATCTCTTAACATAGGTATGTGCATCCATGTGAAGAGTGGGCCACCATAATCCTACAAATAGTATGGCTTTGATTATCCTATCGGGTCCAAAATGACCTTCCCTTTTCTGACAACTAATTCGAAGTCGTACTCCATGAGTAATAGAAACCATCGTATCAATCATCCAGTATTACAAGGCTTATTGACTAAGTACAGTAATGTTTGATGATCCGTGAAGAACTTGAACTTATTTGCCAACAAGTAATGCCTAATTTCTTTACTACGTAGATCATTCCTAATCCTTCTCGTTTCGTAGTGGTGTAGTTTCTTTCTGCTGCATTCAACTGCCTTCTTGCATAAACTACAGGGAGATCTACATTACCTTCATTCGTAGGTTGTGCCAACACACATCCTATGGTGTAGTTGGATGCATCCACATGTACATGGAATGGCTTGCTCCAATCTGGGGTTGTTAATATTGGTGCTGAGCACAAGCATCGTTTAAGTTCATTGAATGAATTTTCACATTCATCTGTCCATTCAAACTTGGTCAAAAGAGAGTACAGAGGCTTGGCTATGATAGCATACATGTGTACGAATCGTCTGTAATAACCATAATGACCTATGATGGCCTGTACCTCTTTTACATTATTTGGCCTAGGTAGGTCTACAATTACTTTCAGCTTTTCTTCATCCGTAGAAATTCCATTTTTTGACACAATGTGTCCTAGAATTTTGCCTTGTCTGACCATGAAAACACACTTTTCTGGGTTCAAACAAACTTGATATTCTCGACATTTGTCAAATACTTGCCTTAGTTTTGGGATATGAGTCCGCCTCATATTCGAATGAGTACATATGTCATCGACATAAACTTCCAAATTCTTGCATAAGAATTCCTTAAAAACATGACATATAAGTCGTTGGAAAGTGGGGGGTGCATTTGTCAACCCAAACAGCATCACACGAAATGCAAATATGCCCCATTCTGTGGCAAAGGCCGTCTTATGTTGATCTTCTGGAGCAATGGCTACTTGATTATAGCCTAAAAACCATCAAGAAAGCTGTAAAGTTCCTTGCTTGCAACTCTTTTCAATAAGTGTTCCGTGATAGGAAGAGGATAACTGTCTCTAATTGTGGCGGCATTAACTTTTTTAAGGTCAATACATACACGTGATTTTCCATTTTTCTTGGGCACAACCACAATGGGGGATACCCATTCGGTATGCTCAATTTTGTAAATAAATCTTGCTTCTATCAAGCGATATACTTCTTCTTTAATCTTAGCAGCGTAGTTGTCATTGTACGTGTATTGTTTCTGTTTCGTAGGTTTGGCATCTGGAGTCATAGGAATTCTATGGGAGCATATATCTGGGTCTACTCCTTTCAAATCGTTGTAACTCCAAGTGTACATCTCTATATTCATGCAATAGGTCAATTAACTCTTCTTCTTCTTCACTAGTCAAATCATGCCCTATGTATGTACATTTTTCTTCTTCTCCTTCTATGGTAACTATGATTTTTTTGGTTTTCTCTCGATTATCATATACTTCTCCAACGTCAGCTTTCCTTTTATGCATTCATACCATGATTTTTCTATCTTCTATTTCATACTTCTTGAAGTTCTCGGGTACTTCCACGAGTGGTTCTTCTCCTTCTTCTGTCTTAGGTGCTTTTTTTTCTCTTCTTTTGCATATTTTATGTACATTCTATGAGTGACTCATGTCGTTCCATTTGATTTTCCTTGTCCTCTTTAGGAGTTTTGGCTTCTACAAAATAAAGATATTCCTCTTCTGTGGAACAAAAGGGTTCCATGATGATGGATTCTAGGTCCTCGTCACCACTCTCGTCTTGTTCTTGGGTCACTTCCATGCATTCTTCTAGGATAAAGTCTTCCTCAATAGGTTCAATCATGGAAATGGAAATGTCATATCCATCCTCATCACAATGAGGGTTCCATTGTTCTTCATTCACCGCTATGTCCATCGTAGCTAAGATTTCTACCCAACCGTGAGGCTTGAATTCCTGGTCTAGAAATACTATAGGTGCATAAGTTGGGTCTTGAAGAGCTCGTGCATGTCGTTCTGGACCTAAGGTCCTAGCTTCTAACCTTTCTTCCTTTTGTTTTGCTATCTTACACATCCATAGATGAGTTGAAGGGCTTTGGTGTGCAGAACAAGAGGAGCAAGGAGGAGATGGAAGGAGAGAGAGAAGAGGAGAGATGCGCACAGATGCATGGGAGCCTCGAAACCCACATAATAATATCTTGAGAAAATGCTCTATATATGATGTATATATATGAATATGGGAGTAAGGTCACATGACCCTTACATCCCCAACATCTCTTGGTATATTAAGTGGTCAAGTCTTATATTTATTTTATAAAAAGGATTAACGGATGCCCCACAAGCCTTTGGGGTAAATTATTATGGAATAAGAAACCATTTAAGGTGTAAAAACTTTTTAGATCATTTTCAACCATAAGGAAATCATTATTATTGAGATACCATTTTGGGAAATTATGGTCCAATTCTTGGTATTGCCCAAGTTATTTGAGCTAAGCTAGATTTGATGTAGAATTGTAGGCACATAAAGCTTCAGTCACTTCATCAAAAATGAAGGATAATACAATAGGATCAAATGGAAACTTGTATTGCCCCTAACTCAAGCTAATCACTCTCAAACACACCTTTTGATTATAGGTACTCCTCACATTGCCTCTGAATCCTCCTTTGTTTCCTTTAATTGTTTCCAACCCTAGAAAAAACCTAATAGAGAGAGAGAGGAAGAAAGAGCATGCACCTATGATTGAGATTCTTATTTGGTTAAGCTAGATCACTTCAAAGTTGTAGTTGCATTGAGAGAAGCATCACGCAACTTCATGTGTCCCATCTCAATACCATTTCTCTAAGTGAATCAAACAATGAAGTAGAAACTATGCCTACTTCCAACGGCATGCAATTCATATAATGATGATGGAGAGGATGCCTATATTTGTCTTCTTCATCATAGATCAAGTTATCATTGTGTGCTTTGCCCACTCTATGTATGAGGTACTACACTTACTCCTCTTTCATAAAGATGAAAGGTGCTAGTAGTTGATATAAAAGATGGATAGCTTTCCTAGCTATGATTACCTTTGCTAATCTACTAGACAAGATTTCTTTTTCTACCTCTACAAAAATCTCATCCATATCTTGAATATAGAGTTCCTTACTCCATGTTTGTAGGTTCTTAAAAGGTGGATGCTCTCTAAATTCTGATTTTGTAAGAAACATGGGGTCTTCAATTTTTATTGCTTCCTCGAGAACTGATAAATTAGGTGAAGCATCTTCATTTTCAGGAGATGGAGGTGGTGTTGATGCTATTGTAGCTTCATTTGTAGGTGTTGATATATTTACGTAGTGATGTTTGTGAATACACTAGGACCGTTGGGGCACTTTTTTCCCTCTTTAAGAGGTTTTCTTTCCCCTATCTTGTATATACACCTATTACCCTAACGAGTTACTTATCTTCGTACATTCTCTTGGTAATACATTGAGTATTGTGTGTTGTGCTCCAAGCTTCTTCTTCTTCCTTGTGTTGTTTGTGTGCTTCCACAAAACTCAAACTCCAATAATTGGTATCAGAGCAGGTCGTCGTTTCATCTAGGGCATTGTCAATACCCCTCCGGTCACAGTCTCAAAATCACACAAAATTTGGTGAGCATACTCAAGGCAATTAGGAGTTCAAAACAGCTTTGCTTTCTTATGTCAAAATCCTGATTTGAGCTCATTTTGGCCTCCAAATGCACTATCTCAACACTTGTGCAGGTAATTTTGTCTTTTTGTACCAAAGATATATACAGGTTTCAATTTCTAATATAAGCATCTCAAATTCCGCTACAAGTTTAGCAAAACTCGACAGGGTAGTTTTGCTCAACTTTTTGAGATACAGTCATTTTTTTTCATCAAGGTATTTTAGTTAGTGGCCATGGCTAAAAGCAGTGATGTATTCTGTATGTTGACTATTGAGGATAAGTTGGGTGGTAACAATTCACCATTATGGGCTTATATGATGCATCATGTATTGGTTGCAAAAGGACTGTGGAATATTGTGTAGGGCATTGAAAAACATCCTATTTCAAATGCAAACACAATTGTTGAATGTGATGGGGATGGCGTTGAAGATGGTGATATTCTTCAAGTTCCTATTTGTGTTGTGGTTCATGCCTTGTTTGTTAAATGTGCCATTATTTCCCACATTCACTCCTGCAAAATAGCAAAGGATGCTTGGGATACGCTAAAGACTTTATACCAGGCAAGGAATGAGGCTAGTGTTGCTTACCTCTGAAAATAGTTGGAGAGTGAGCACGAATGAATAAGATTCCATGGATAGTTTTTTGACAAAGATCAAATATTTGAAGGAGAAGTTGATTTCTAATGATGGTCTTGTCTAAGAGTTCACTTGTGCAAACTGTTCTGAATGGTCTTCCAGATTCATATCAGAGTTTTGCTTCTACTCTTGAATTGATGATGAAAGGCAATCCAAATGCCTTAACATTTGAGGAGTTAGTCTCTATTCTATTGCAAGAAGATCATTCTAGGCAGAACAGGTCCATTATGCGTGTTGCAGATCAAGCTTTCCTAGCTAGTTAGAAGGGCAAAGGTAAATGGAGCCCTTCTACTAGTAAGCAAAAATCTGCTAATTCTACACAATCAAAGAAGGATTACAAATACAATAAGAAAATAGAAAAGCATAAATTGTTTTGCAAATACTCTAAAGGAAATGATCATGTCATAAAAAGTTGTCCAAAACTGGCTACAAAAGAGGCAAAGAAGAAAGAGGCTAGAATGGTTGTTGTAGAGGCCTCTACACCCAAAACAGAGTCTACTAATCTTGTGCAAAATGAAGAATAAGCATTTACTACTGTTTGCAGTTATGACCCATCTTCACATGAACAATGTATGTTTGTAGTAGACTCGGATGTTTGGTACTTTGATAGTGGGACAACCAAACATATTAACTCACAGTGTAGTTTCTTCACTTCAGTTGAGTCTGCCCCTACAGGGAATACTCACATGTGCCAACAACTCCTCTTGTCCTATTATGGGAGTTGGTAAGATCATTCTGACTACTACTGATGGTAGTTTCTTTTACATTTTCAAATGCTTTATTCATGCCAAGGATCAAGAAAAATATGTTATTAGTTTCAACATTAGCCACAATTAGCTTGGTCTTGAAATTTGTTGATGATAGATGTACATTTCATGATATGTCAAATGGTGACATCATTACTGATTTTGGCATTTTATATCGTGGGTTATATAAGCTCATAGATTATGAAAAATCTTTGAATGATTCACCATGTGCAGCTCAACATTCTTTGGCTATATCAGATGCAAAGCTTTAGCATGCATGCTTTGGTCATCTGAATTTTGCTAGTTTTCTATGCCTAAAATTTGAAATGGTGTCCTCTTTGCCCAAACTTGAGGCACTTGGTAAACATGTATGTGAAGGCTATATTTTGGGCAAAATGCAATGTTCCTCCTTCCCAAAAGATGGTTCAATTTGAGCTACTCAAAAATTGCAGCTTGTTCATAGTGATGTTTGTGGTCCTATGCAGACACCTTCTTTTTGGAACGATCTTTACTATGAGACTTTCATCGATGATTTTTCTAGGCATCCATGGTATATCCATTGAAAACAAAGTCTGAAGTGTTTATGTGCTTCAAACAATTTCTAGTTTTGGCTGAAAGTCTGTCAACATGTAAAATGGGCACCCTCCATTCAAATTGAGGGGGGGGATATATGTCTTCTGATTTTAGTGCATTTCTGGCTAAACGTGGGATAAAACATCAGCGTACAGTGTCGTATACACCTCAATACAATGGAGTTGCTGAAACGAAGAATAGTTCACTCATGGAGATGGCAAGGTGTATGGTCAAGAATCAGGCTTTACCACATAGTTTCTGGCTTGAGGCTAGTATGTGTGCAACATATGTACTTAACAGGTATACCACTAAAGCATTGCAATCTATCAATCCATATGAGGCTTGACACGGTCATAAGCCATCTGTTGCTCACCTACATGCTTTTGGTTGTCTCCCATATCCATTAGTGCTTGAACAACAACACAGGAAATTGGATGATAAAGCAATGAAATGTATTTTTATTGCGTACAGTTCTGAAAGCAAACGCTATCATCTATATCAGACCAGACATTGCATTTGTAGTGGGAGTTGTGAGCAAATATATGTCTAATCTTGGCAAGAAACATTGGGAAGTGGTCAAGATGATTTTGAGATATCTGAGTGGCACTAAGGACAAGTGTCTATGCTTAGGTAGAGGGAAAGCATCCATTATTGGTTACACAGATTCTGACTATGCTAGTTGTGTAGACAATCGTAACTCTACATCAGGGTACATTTTTCATTTTGTTGGAGGTGCTATCTCATGAAGATCTCGTCTTCAAGAATGTATAGTTGTTTCCACCACAGAAGTAGAGTATGTTGCAGCAAGTGAGGCATGTAAGGAAGCATTGTGGCTTTCTCGTCTTGCTTGTCATATGGGTTTACCTCAGCATGTACCTCGTTTGCTCAGTGACAGTCAGAGTGCCATTGCTTTGGCTAAGAATCCGGTCTATCATGCAAAGACCAAGCACATTGAGGTGAGGTATCACTTCATTAGAGATTGCTTAGCCATTGAGCGCATTATTCTTGAGAAGGTTCACACTTGAGATAATGTTGCAAATGCTTTTACTAAAGCTCTACCATAGGATATCTTTTGACAGTCCTATCACTTGATGGGGGTTACTTGATTCATGATCTTACACAGTCACTTGTATGCTGTGTAACATGCCCATCAAGTGGGAGGTATAGTTTGTATACTTACACTCATTTATTTTTTATCATTCTTTATTTTTCTCCCATAATTACTTTGGCCATATTGGCCTTTAGTGGGAGATTTTTATCGTTAGTGTCCATGTGAAAGGCCAAATGGCCACCGTACACTTCTTTGTATATGTTCTTTAATAAAACATATAGTGGCTTGGTCAGCCACAGAATGTAAGTTCGACCGCATTTGTAAGACCTAAGAAGTCTATCTTCGTGCTCCCTGTGTACTATGTTTATCTTCTATATTCTACAGCCTTTGTGCGGAATATCATGTGCAGCCCTAGGAGCTCAGTTTTCTACTCCGAGGATATCATCATGAAGCTCTCGATAAGGAGAGTGCACTGTGGTGCATTGGCATCGAATTACTTCAGCATTTTCATCATTTGGGCATTTAGTTTATGCAAGTTGATGGCATAATAGCTTTGTGTCAAACAAAATATACTGACACATTATTGTAGCATTTTTGCCTTGAAGATTGTAAACCTATTGCCACTCCTATGGAGATAGGTTTATTATTGAGTCTTCATGATGCTGGAGATGCATTTGATGTTTTTCTCTATCTATAGGTTGTTGGATTCTTGATTTACCTATGCATTAATCGGCTAGATATTCAATTTCTTGTCTCACAGATGAGCAAGTTAATGATTCCACACACTACTTGAATGAAGTTTGGATCATGAGTGCTCCTTTTCTCATGTAGCAAACTTCTCATGTAGCAAACTTCTCGTAATCTTGATTCATTTTCAATGTTCTCATCCTCATCTGCCTTCATTTGTAGTTATACCTTTAACAAGGCTTCCTTGGCAGAGAGAGTACTTACTTATGTGGTTAGCTTTACTACACCCTCCTACATGGCTACCAATTGTGTTGTGGTCTCATCATGTTGCACTTGTTCTTCATGGAGCTCCTGTGGTCACCTTGCTAGCTTATGTTTCCCTTGAGCTTTTGCCTCCCCTTTCTCAATGCCATTGTCCACTTTAACATTCAAATGATTAAACAACATTCTAGGGATTCTCTAGCATGGAATCACCACGGGTTGTCAAAGTTGCCACTCCTCAATTGTTCATACTAAGGGGAAAAATTCCACCTATTCCTTCACTTCTTGATCAATTTTTGACCCAAAAGCTAGCATAGGTTCCCCTCTTGGTACTATTGGCTTCCCCCAAAACTTCTCTACCCAAACAAAATCCAAAAGTCCTAGTGCCACTCCTAAATCCCAAGGTTTCTTGTCCCTCATCCTCTCGATTCTCCACTAGCTTGCCTACCTCTTGCACCTTCCTATCTTCATTTTTGTAGCCTCAAATGATGCTTCCACCTTGAGTAGTTGCATAATTAGTGGCTACAAATCACTCATTTTTTGATTAGCAAGCATAGCTGCTTTGAGATACAGACACTACTCAAAATCATGTTGTTAGAATCTTCTCTGACTTTTGAAGTAGAAGGTCCTATTGTGCCTAGCTTCTTTTGATCCTTCTTAGATCATCAAAACCATGTACTAGAACAAGTTGGCATGTTCAACATCCATCGCCTTGATCACCCAAAAAGTTCCTTTTATAGTCTATTCCCAACATCAACACCCCATCCCATCGTGGTCACCAATGTTTGTGGTATTTCTACCTTCAATGCAAACTAGGGTTTTGGGAATGGGGAATTCTGATCAAATGCTAATCATAACTATGTGTTTCTACTCCCATAACAATAATAAGACTAGACTTGAAAAATTACATAAACTTCTATAGAGAATATATTCAAAATAAGGAACTTAAACAATGAAAATAAAGTGAATGCAAATCAATTACTCTTCTACTGACCTCCTAATGGTTAGCATTTTTGCTATTTTACAATAAGTTTTATAGAGTTCATAATTCCAAGAAATATAAGTTTGTGCGTTGGTAGCCTGCTAACAAAACAAATTATTTCAATATCAATGGGCTTATTAAAATTCTTGCCCTTTGAAGAACTTTTTTCTCAGAGTTCGAAAGAAGGATAATGTGCCATAAATGTTGGTGTAATTCACAAGCCTACACATTTGGCTTGATAGATACATTGAAGTCCATACACATATGGGGAAGCATAGGAACTAGTGCTAGTGGTTAATTACCACTTTATCTCTTTGTAAAAGTCAAATTGACTTGGAATCTTTGTAAACACCTACAAGTGTCCATAAATACATACATTCTCATTAGTCATTTCTGAGTTCTCTGTCATACTCCTTGAAAGTCTATCAACTTGTGAAGTGCATATCTCGATCAAATCTTCACCAAATTCAATGATCTAAAGCTTATTGGATTTCGCTTGAAGTTATCTACATGCTATCAAAATTTGAGGAGATTCTATTCAGCCATTTCAGAGAAATTCGCGTCGAGGTGATCACTCATCAATGTCTGCTATAGTACTAAAAAATCGGGGGTATAGCTTTACTTACTAAATTCCTAAAAGGAATTTTTCTAATTCCTACTGTGCTGGTCATATTGAGCAAAAGATCCAGCAGGTATCAAGACATAAATAGAAGGTTTTCATGAGATTTTGAGTTTCAAATTTATGTGTTTTGATTCAATCATTACACACATCACTTCCAAAGTACATAGGCCATTTTATGGTGTCATTGGAAAGCTAAGGAGGTCTACTTATCAAGTCTGAAGCATTAAGGGGCTGGTACAAAGCAGGTTTAGCAGTACCTACTCAATCTCTTGGAGCATCCATCCATCTTTCCCAACAGTGGTATCAGAGCAAACTAAGGTAAAATGGGAGATGGTTTTCCTTCATTTATTGATAAATTGGACAGGAACAACTATCAGGCATGGTCTCTGAGGATGAAGACCTACTTACAAGGAAGGAGTCTCTATGGATACATCTCAGGAGATGAGGAATTGCCCTCATTCAAAACAAGGGGATTACCAACAAAGGAAGAACATGAAAAGCTCAACACATGGTTGTGCTAAGGATGCATTGGCAAGGTCTTATTTACTCAACTCCATCTCTGATTTTCTTTTGCCACATATTAGGAATTGTAAGACATCCCAAGAGACTTGGGAAACCTTGTCATCATATTTTTCTTCCAACACAAGGGCTAGGAAAAATCAGTTGTGGATTGAATTCACCACATTAAGGAAGCAACCTAAGCAATTTGTTTCAGAATTTGTAACCAAGATCAAAGATGTAGTAGATCAGTTAGCAAGCATAGGAGAAGAGATTGAAGAAGAGCAGATTGTAAGGCAAGTGATCAATGGCATTAAGGCTGATGACAAATGGGAAAGCTTCACCATTGCCATGGACCTTTACATGGACATGCAAATTCCAGATCTTACAACTCTCATGGGACAATTGTTCACTCATGAAGCCAAGCTCAACAAGAATGGAGATACATCCAAAGGTAATAGTTCTTCTGCCCTATATACAGATAAAAAGTCTAAAGATAAAGGCAAGACCAAGAAGGTGGAAGATGAAGGCTCTACCTCCCAAGCCAACTATGCAGGGAGAGGTAGATCATCAAGAGGAAGGGGCAGAGGAGGTAAGTAAGGTAGGGGGAGATCCTATAACTCTTCGCCATGCAACATTTGTGGTTTATCAAATCATATTATAGATGAGTGTTTTAGGAATTACAAGAATCAGAGAGGAAGAGGATACCAAAGAGGACCAACCAAAGACCCCTCAGTCTCAGGATCAAGGTACTATGTATCTTTTATTGATGATTATAGCAGGTGGACTGTATTGTACTTCATGAAGCACAAGGATGAGGTGTTTAATTGCTTTAAAAAATATATTGCACTTGTTGAAAATCAAACAGGAAAAAACTTGAAGAGGCTAAGGTCAGATGGAGGAGGTGACGATGGAAAATATTAATCTCCAAAAGAACAACTTATTCTTGTGATTAGAGCACCTCTATACCAAGAATAAGTCAAACACTCCACTAGTTTAGAGGATCAATTGCTAATTGTCAAAAGATTAACAAATCTGTGAAGAAGATGAAAACACAGAAAAATCTGCTGCACTATTTCCTCACATTGACTTATCAAATGTGTAAAGTTTTTTATGAAACTTTGTACGAAGTATATCCTAGAGATTGCGCATCTACTCCAAGTTGAATCTCTTCAAGAGATTAAGTATAGCTTGAGAAATCAACTTCTCAAGTTACCTATGTCAGAAACTGTCATCCAAAACAGTCGACTTTACACCTGTAACTTTTAAGACTTGGTTCTCCTTGAATAGAACCCGTTTTACAAAATGCTTCTAGACATAAGTAGCTTATCTTCCAACTTAAAGATTAAGCCTTCACTCATGCAAAACTTTAAACTGTGCTAGGAGAAATGATCAAAACATTAACTTCGAAATCTGCGCCTGTTTTAGGAACCAGTGAACATACTTCACATATGAATGTTCCTACACTTAATTCACTAAGCCTGATTACAATTGGAAGCTAAAACTTTGCACAGAGGTCAAGCAACTCTCAACTTAGACTTGTACAAAAGCATTTCACAATTGATCTACTGTAGAAGGAGAACATGCAGAAACATCGGGCGCAAAAATTTTCATTTACTCAGAGAAATTACAACTGAGTGATGAGAGCTAACACACTAATCTTTTTCTCTATCTCATGACTTCTATCTCCCTCATTCTTGACTTCTAACTAATGTCACATATGCTCTCATACATTCCCCGACTTTTCTCAAGATATTTATAGATAATTTGTACATGATTCTTACTAAACAAAAGATCTAAGTCATCTATGACTATACTAATGTACATATGTGTACACTTCTCTTGTCCTCTGAATGTAATCTTCTTCCACACTTTAGGAATTGATTCTTCTTTCATCATTTGATCTTCCAAGCCTTCAATTGGTGATTGGTCTACACCAACAGCTCCCCCTCAATCATCAATTGAGGTTTTCTCTGTCTTCTTTATACTTGCCATGTCTTTGAACCTTTGTAACTTAGGTCCATCCAGACTCTTTGTCATCATATCTGCCACTTGTTCTTTTGTTGGAGTATACATCACTTCAATCTCTTTATCTAATACCTTTTCCCTCAAGAAATGATACTGAATCTCTATATGCTTAGTCCTGGCATGAAAAACAGGGTTAGCTGCCAAATACAAAGAACTCATATTGTCTCCAAAAATTATTGGAGTACTATGATCAATCTCAAAACTTTTCATCAAGGTCTTCAACCATATCACTTCCTTTGCAGCTTCTACCATTCCCTTATACTCAGCTTCTGTGGATGATAAAGCAACTGTATGTTGCTTCTTTGAACACCAAGACACTAACTTGTCTCCAACATAACATAGATATCCATGAGTAGACCTTCTATCATCTGAGTCACCTGCCCAATCTGCATCACTAAACACTTTGATTCTTGTGTCAGAAGTGAAACCATAATACAGACCTTCACTTAGGGTTCCTTTGATATATCTGAGTACCCTTTGGGCTGCAATCCAATGAGTCTTCTTTGGACAATGCATGAATTGTGACAACACACCTACTGCATATGATAGATCTGGCCTTGTCAAGGTAGCATAGATTAGACTACCTACCAAACTCTGATATTTCTTCATGTCATTGAATTCTTCACCTCCATACCTGCTTAATTTATGATTTACCTCCAATGGTGTGGTTGAGGTCTTGCAATCTTCCATGTTAAACTTGACTAGAAGATTCTTCAAATATCTCTCTTGTGAAACATATACTCCATGTTGAGTATACACAATCTGCATTCCTAGAAAATAAGATAAGCTTCCCAAGTCACTTATCTTAAACTCCTTCTCTATTTGCTTCTTGAGTTCATTGATTCCTTGAGCATCTGTTCCTGTAACAATAATATCATCAACATAAATGCACATGTAAATGTATCCATTTTCACTTGCCTTCACTAGCAAGCTACTATCTGCCTTTGATGCTTGAAATCCACATTCATTCAAGAACTTGACCAATCTGTAATTCCAAGCTCTTGGGGCTTGCTTCAATCCATATAAAGCTCTCTTGAGCTTACACACATAATCTGATCCAATTGATTCCATGAAGCCTTCTGGTTGCTCCATATATACTTCATCTGCAATGTAACCATTTAGAAATGCATTTTTCACATCCAGTTGTGATAATTTCCATCCCTTACAAGCAGCAATAGCAATCAATGTCCTAATTGTAGACATCTTAGCAACAGGACTAAAAGTTTCATCATAATCTACCCCATAAGTTTGGGCATAACCTTTGACCACAAGTCTAGCCTTATATCTAGACACCTTACCATCTGCAAATCTCTTTGTTTTATATACCCACTTACATCCAATGACCTTCTGATTCTTTGGTCTTGGTACTAGTTCCCAAGTTTCATTTTCAAGTAGAGCATCATACTCTTCCTGCATTGCCTTTCCCCAATTCTGTTTACCTTTGGCTTCTTCATAAGTGGTTGGATCTTCTTCTGTCTTTACAATGTATGCATAATCTTTTGTTGTTAGGAAAGATGTATCATAACTATACCTTATAGGTTCTTTCCTTTCCCTTGTAGATCTTCTGATTTCTGCACTTCTTGAAGTTTCAGCCTCATTTGTTTCTGGATCAAATCTTGGCCCTTCTTCTACATGATCCTGCACTCTACATCTAGAGTCAATTTCATCAACAATTTCTTCACATACTTTTACCTTTGCTTTTCCTTTTCTCTGAATTTCTTCAACACCTGTATACTCATTTGTTGATCCTGTATACCATGTATTTTGCTCATCAAATGTCACATCTTTAGTAACAAGAAATTGCTTTGTAGATGGACTCCACAACCTGTAACCCATCTGTCTATCATCATATCCAATGAACACATACTTCTCTGCTTTTGGTTCTAGCTTATGTCTTAATTGTGAAGGAACATAGGCATATGCAATACATCCAAATACTTTACAATGATCAAGACTAGGCTTCTTACCCCACCATGCTTCATAAGGGGTTCCTCCATCCAAAGCTTTGCAAGGCAACCTATTCACAAGGTATGTTGCAGTGTTAATGGCTTCTGCCCATAAGTAATTCGGACAATTCTTTTCCTTCATCATGGCTCTTGCAAACTCTACAAGAGTTCTATTCCTCCTTTCTGCTACTCCATTTTGTTGAGGGGAGTACCTGCAAGTCACTTCTCTTTTGATACCTGCATTCCACAAATAATCATCAAACTCTTTTGAGAAATACTCTCCCCCTCCATCTGATCTTAACCTCCTTAGCTTTTGTCCTGTGATCCTTTCTGCATAGACATGAAAATGTTTGAATGTCTTGAAAACTTCTGATTTATCCTTGATTACATACAAAGTAATCCACCTGGTTGCATCATCAACAAACAACACATAATATCTGGATCCATTTATGCTATAGTCCCTTGAGGGACCCCATACATCTGTATGAACCAATTCAAGCATATTTGAATACTTGTACCCTGATTTGTTATAAGAACTCTTATGTGCTTTACCTAATTGACAAGCTTCACACTTGTACACCATATGTTGCCCTTCAATATTTGGCAATCCAAGCACCACCTGATTCTTTGACATCTCCTTTATAGCTCTCTCATTGAAATGACCTAGCCTTTTATGCCATAGGTCTAATTCAGACACCTTTTGACCTCCATAGGTAAATAATGCATGTCCCACATTACCTTGGACCTTGAGAGTGAACAATCTTCCTTCCTTTTTACCTGCAATTATGGTTCTATATCCCTGATTTGGATCTTGTACATAGACACCATCATTTGTGAATCTTACTTCATATCCTTTCTCCACAATTTGCCCTACACTTATCAAATTTTTAGGAATAGTAGGAACATAAAGTACCTTACTCAGAAGTGTACTTCCACTCTTTGTCTTCACTGATCCAATGCTCTCCACTTTATGTTTGGTATTATCACCTGTTTGAACTGTATGTCCATTCACCCTAGCTTCCATATCAGTCATCAAAGATAGATTCCCACTCAGATGGTTACTGCACCCTGAGTCAATATAAAACATTCTTTGATCTTCTCCCATTGATTCATGAGTTGCATTCAAGATAAGAGTCATGTCATCCTTCTGATCTGATGCATAATTGTAATAATTATTGTTGTAGGACTGAGATTGGAAGTTTCTTCCACCTCCTCTACCATATGATGTCCTACCACTTCTTCCTCTGAAGTTGCCTCTTTGGTTTCTGCCTCCTCTACCTCTTTGATTATAATTCTGATTGTTGTATCCTCCATTTTGATTGTTATACCAACAATCATTTGCCAAATGATTTGTTGTGCCACAAATCCAACAAGCTTTAGCATTATCTTTGTTCTTACCTCCTCTTCCTTTACCTCTGAAATTTGTCTTCCCTTTCGTGAAGTTAGCTTGATTTGAATTCCCTTCATCATCATTTGATTGCTTTCCCTTGCCATTCTTTTTCTTGTCCTTGGAGTACATAGCTTGACTTGTACTTCTATCATTGTCTCCTTTAAGATCCTGCTCAAAGGTTAGCATATGTCCTAGCAATTGATTAAGGTCAGGAGTAAAGTGATCAAGTGACAACTCTATGGACAATATAAAAGGCTTCCACTTCTCATCTCCTCTCAAACCTGTAAGTATTTGTCTTACCAACTTTTCCTCTTCAATGTCTTCATCCACTGCTCCCAAGCTATCTGCAATATCTTTCATCCTTGCCACATAATCTGAAATTGATTGTGAGCTCTTCTTCTTGAAGGTTGTGAACTCAGCCCATAGTGAGGACTTCCTTGACTTAGTTGTATTTTGGAAATGCTCTTCCAAGGCATTCCAAACATCTGTGGCACTTTCCAAACCTCTAATGTGAGGTAGCAAATAATCATTTACAGCCATGTAAATGATACTCCTTGCTTGAGCATCCTTTCTCATCCAAGTCTTCAAAATTGCAAGCTCCTCCCTAGTTGGAATACTAGGATCTGAAAATTCAGGCTTTTCTTCTTCTCCTGTAATGAATGCCATAAGATCTTTGCTCATGAGGTGTGCTTCCATCCTCATGGACCATGCTGGATAGTTCTCCCTATCTAGCTTATCAATCTGCAAGCTTTCTCCCATCTTATGTCCACCTGTGTATTGAAATCTTCAAGCTTTACAAACAATGTATGTACCTTTACTTCAAATTGGACTCCTTTTGCTTTTCTTGATGTCAAATAGTCTTCTCCTTGAACTTTGACTCCAAGCTTTCACTTCTTAGTCCTTCAAGTGTTGAATTTCTTGAATCTGCAGCAGTCGGGATCCTTCTTTCTTCAAATTGATGTCTCCTGCTCTGATACCACTGATGGAAAATATTAATCTCCAAAAGAACAACTTATTCTTGTGATTAGAGCACCTCTATACCAAGAATAAGTCAAACACTCCACTAGTTTAGAGGATCAATTGCTAATTGTCAAAAGATTAACAAATCTGTGAAGAAGATGAAAACACAGAAAAATCTGCTGCACTATTTCCTCACATTGACTTATCAAATGTGTAAAGTTTTTTATGAAAACTTTGTACGAAGTATATCCTAGAGATTGCGCATCTACTCCAAGTTGAATCTCTTCAAGAGATTAAGTATAGCTTGAGAAATCAACTTCTCAAGTTACCTATGTCAGAAACTGTCATCCAAAACAGTCGACTTTACACCTGTAACTTTTAAGACTTGGTTCTCCTTGAATAGAACCCGTTTTACAAAATGCTTCTAGACATAAGTAGCTTATCTTCCAACTTAAAGATTAAGCCTTCACTCATGCAAAACTTTAAACTGTGCTAGGAGAAATGATCAAAACATTAACTTCGAAATCTGCGCCTGTTTTAGGAACCAGTGAACATACTTCACATATGAATGTTCCTACACTTAATTCACTAAGCCTGATTACAATTGGAAGCTAAAACTTTGCACAGAGGTCAAGCAACTCTCAACTTAGACTTGTACAAAAGCATTTCACAATTGATCTACTGTAGAAGGAGAACATGCAGAAACATCGGGCGCAAAAATTTTCATTTACTCAGAGAAATTACAACTGAGTGATGAGAGCTAACACACTAATCTTTTTCTCTATCTCATGACTTCTATCTCCCTCATTCTTGACTTCTAACTAATGTCACATATGCTCTCATACATTCCCCGACTTTTCTCAAGATATTTATAGATAATTTGTACATGATTCTTACTAAACAAAAGATCTAAGTCATCTATGACTATACTAATGTACATATGTGTACACTTCTCTTGTCCTCTGAATGTAATCTTCTTCCACACTTTAGGAATTGATTCTTCTTTCATCATTTGATCTTCCAAGCCTTCAATTGGTGATTGGTCTGCACCAACAGGTGAGTACTTCTCCAATGAGTTTGAAAACTTCTTGCAGGACAGAGGCATCAAAAGAGAAATCACCACAAGGTATACTCCTGAATAGAATGGGGTAGCTGAGAGAAGAAATAGGTTGATTGTTGAGACAGCTAGGTCTATGTTGAATGAAAAAAAGTTATCCAACTATCTATGGGCAGAGAGTGTTTCTACTGCCACTTACCTCATAAACATGTTACCATCTAAGTCCCTTGATGGCATGACACCCTATGAATCATGGCATAAAAAGAGACCCTCACTTGATCATTGCAGGATATTTGGATGTGTAGCATATGTACACATTCCTTCTCAGATAAGAGGTAAGTTAGACCCAAAGGCTGAAAAGTGCATCTTTATTGGGTATGATCTAAATAAAAAAGGATACAGGTTTTATAACCCTTCCAATAAGGGATTCATGGTGAGTAGAGATGTTGTCTTTGATGAAAATGATTCTTGGTATGAGAATGAATGCAGGAAGGTTAAATTACCCTATGATTTGGAAGAAGAATTTCCAAGTCTTGCAAAGGAGGAACCTACTCAGAATGAAGACTCAAGTTCAAAAGATGAAGACACTATCAACCTTGAAGAGTTCAAAGCATGGAAGTCCAAAGGCAAAATGAAGATGAAGAAGCTTGAAGACATACCTGAATCTTCAAATTAGTCAATCAGAAGATCACAAAGAGAGAGCAAGAAACCTATTAGATATGGGTATGATACATCTCTTAATACTAAACACTCTGTTTATCTTGCCAAAGATTTGTCAATTGAAGAACCAGGATCATATGAAGAAGCCACAACCAAGACAGAATGGAAAGAAGCTATGGATGAGGAGATTGAAGCACTCAAGGAGAGTGACACATGGGAGTTAGTACCAAAGAAGGACTCCATGAAGGTAATATGATCCAGATGGGTCTATAAACTTAAAAGAAATTCTGATGGCACAATTAATAGGTACAAAGCCAGATTGGTAGCCAAGGGTTTTGCACAAACCCAAGGCATTGATTATGAAGAGACATTCTCTCCTGTGGCCAAGATGCCAACCATCAGAGTGTTGGTTAGTGTGGCTGCATCAAAAAATTGGATTATGTACCAATTGGATGTTAAGAATGCTCTCTTGAATGGATGGATTTCAGAGGAGGTATATATGTCACAACCTCCTGGCTATGAGGACCCTAAGAAGGTAACATATGTTTGCAAATTGAAAAAGGCTTTATATGGATTGAAGCAGGCACCTAGGGCATGGAATCACAGATTAACCACTTATCTTCAAGACCAAGGGTTTGTCATGAGCAAGGCAGATACTTCTCTATTCATCAAGAGAAGTAATTCAGAGGTAATATACCTTTGTGTTTATGTTGATGACATCATACTTACAGGTAATGATGTCAATGGAATCAGACAAATCAAGAGCCAGATGATGAAGGAGTTCAAGATCAATGATCTTGGTCTATTGAAGTATTTTCTTGGGCTTGAGTTAGTCTATACTAACTCAGGAATATACATTACTCAGAAAAAATACATACAGGATATGTTGAAGAAGTTTCACTTGCAGGATGCTAAAGTAGCAAGTACTCCAATGGAGGTAAACCTAAAACTAAGTGCCCATGAAGGTGATGAATTCAATGACATTACAGGTTATCAAAGTATGGTGGGTAGCTTGAACTATGCTACCTTAACAAGGATAGATATTGCATATGGAGTTAGTGTGCTAAGTCAGTTTATGCACAAGCCAAGGATACCTCACTTAGAGGCTGCCAAGAGAATCTTGAAGTATCTCAAGGGTACACAACATCATGGTTTGTATTTTCCTTACACTTCAGACATTGATATCAAGATCTATTCAGATGCAGATTGGGCAGGATGCAAGGATGATAGGAGGAGCACTTCTGGATACATTTCTTTTGCAGGTGATAAACCAATTTCATGGTCTTCAAAAAGCAACCTACTGTTGCTTTGTCTTCTACAGAGGTAGAGTATAGAGGACTGGCTAATGCCACACAAGAAGCCATTTGGATTAAGCTTTTGTATACAGAATTGGGTTTATATACTAGGTCTCCAATAATCTTTGGAGATAATACAAGTTCTCTTCACCTTGCAGCTAATCCTATCTATCATGATAGGACCAAACATATAGAGGTCCATTATCATTATGTGAGGGAAAAGTTGCTAAGCAAAGACATTTAACTAACCTATGTATCAACCAACATGCAATGTGCAGATTTGTCGATTAAAGCTTTGGATGGAACCAAACTTTGCAGGTTCAAAGCAATGATTGGATTGCAGGATATACATGAAGACTGAAGATGAAGATCAAGCCAAAAATGTTTGGCTTGAGGGGGAGCTGTTGGTGTAATTCACAAGCCTACACATTTGGCTTGATAGATACATTGAAGTCCATACACATATGGGGAAGCATAGGAACTAGTGCTAGTGGTTAATTACCACTTTATCTCTTTGTAAAAGTCAAATTGACTTGGAATCTTTGTAAACACCTACCAAAAGGATTCATGGAAAAGGTTCACTCTTTGATTGAAGGAATATCTCCTAGGATATAGGAGTTTGATCGTAGGGAGCCAAAATTTTGAATTTGAATTCAAATTTTTACTCATTCTCTATAAAAATGGTCATGGAAAAGTCACGGGTAGAACTCATCACTCTCAAGCTTCTCATTACTGATTCTGAGTGTGTGTGTGAGGCCTACACTCTAGCCCACACCTATCTACACCATTAGGCAATGACATTCATGCCAATGGATTTGTATACAAGTGTTCATAAATACATACATTCTCATTAGTCATTTCTGAGTTCTCTGTTATACTCCTTGAAAGTCTGTCAACTTGTGAAGTGCATATCTCGGTCAAATCTTCACCAAATTCAATGATCTAAAGCTTGTTGGATTCAGGTTGAATTTATCTACATGGTATCAAAATTTGAGGAGATTATATTCAGCCATTTCAGAGAAATTAGCGTCGAGGTGATCACTGGTCAATGTCTACTACAGTCCTAAAAAATCGGGGGTATAGTTTTACTTGCGAAATTGATTTCTCTTATTATAGTTTATCTTTTTACATCATTCCACTTGGAATAGTTAGCTGGCTAAGCTAATTAAATACCCCTAGAAGGAATTTTTCTAATTCCTACTGTTCTGTTCATACTAAGCAAAAGATCCAGCAGGTGTCAAGACATAAATAGAAGGTTTTCATGAGATTTTGAGTTTCAAATTTATCTATTTTGATTCAATCATTACACATATCACTTCTAAAGTACATATGCCATTTTATGGTGTCATTGGAAAGCTAAGGAGGTCTACTTATCAAGTCTGAAGCATTAGGGGGCTGGTACAAAGCAAGTTTAGCAGTACCTACTCAATCTCTTGGAGCATCCATCCATCTTTCCCAACAATAAAATCATCTAAATTTTCCCATGTTGAATATGTGTACTACTATACCAAGATTTCTAATATAGATGGATTCCTAAGTAATCTTGCATCCTCTATAATATTATTTTAGGCCGAAGCATAAAAGAACCATCATATTTGAGCTTATAGCTATCGTACAAGACATGAGCAGCATTAGGTACATATATTTTAAGTAAGCTAACATGAAATACAATTACTTGTATTTAAATGTTTGGGCAACTCAAACAAATCAGCAAGAGATCCAATCTTTTTCAAAACTTTAAAAGGTCTCGTATATCGTGGACGAAGTATGTAATCCTTCCTTGGTACTGATTTCTCCAAATGTTGCTTTCAAAAATTTTGATGTGAACCTAGAGTCTCTATCAGAAATTATGTTTTTAGGCATCCCATGCAATCTCAAAAATTTCTTTTTACAAAAAATTTTGCAACATTCAAGGTGGTATCAAGATTTTTCATAGGAAAGAAATGTTCCATTTTGGTAAGTGGATCGACTACCATAAATAGTGTCATGATTACTTTTGTTCACAAGCAATTTAGTGATGGATTCCATAGAAATAGACTCCCACTTCTCATTTGGAACATCTAAAGGTTGTAGCATTACGGGAACCCCTTTAAACTCATATTTCACATGATGACATTTAAACATTATTAACATACTTTTCAAACATTCTGCTTCATACATGGTAAAAAATAAGAATGTTTTATCTTAAAATTGTTAGAAGAATCTGGATGTGCAAAAAAAGGTGGATCATGTTAATCATATAGTATTCAAATTTTCAATGGAGATTAAGAAGATATGCATAATACATTGTTGCAATATAAAACTCCATTCTATTAAGGAAATTTTTCTTGATATAAGAATCCCTTATTTGTATGCAAAAAGCTCAAAAAAATGCATAAAAAGAATCATGTTGCAACTCTTCTTGATTCTGATTAAGAAAGTCAAAATTTACTATAGAAATGAGATTACATAAAGTTTTCGACTCAATGCATGATCAACCTTATTTTCCTTAGAAATCAAATACATAATGTCAAAAGCATACTCACTTAATAGTTCAATCCAGGTATTTTGGACTCTAATGATCTATTTTCAATCAAAATTAACCCCTAAAAGTACATATCTCCAATGCATAAGTGTGTGTACTTCAAGAAGCATTTCTAGATAATGAGTAGGATACTTAAGCTGATGTTTTCTTAGTTTCTTGGATTCATATGAAATCACTCTACCATCCTGTTAAAGAACACATCTAATTCATTGCCACTTGTATTGCATGCAAGCATATAATTTTTTCCCATCTCAAGTATATTCAAAACACAAGTTTCAATGACTTTCTGTTTCAACAATTCAAATGATTTTTGACAAGCATCATTCCACACAAATCCAACATTCTTTTAAGTCAGATCTATGATGGGATTAGCTATCTTAGAGAAATCCTTAATATGTGCTCTTTCATACTTTTCCAATCTTAAGAAGCTCCTAGCATTCCTTACCATTTTGGGAACTAGCCAATCAACTATTGTTTTCACTTTATCATGGTCTATATGAATCCCTTCTTTAGATATGAACCTTCTTAGATATACAAGTTTGTCCATGGCAAAGAAACACTTACTCCTTTTCCCATACAATTTGTGTTCTTTAAGTGTTTGCAAAGTTTTCTTGAGATTTACAACATGCTCATCTTTAGATTATAAAAATATATCATCAAGTAATAATAAAATGAATTCATCTATAGAATCATGCAAAATATTGTTCATCGAGCACATGAATGTCCAAAGAGAGTTTGTGATTTCAAAAGGTGAAATTGTGAACTCATTGTGGCCATGATGTGTTCAAAAGGCTATTTTGGGTTTGTCATCAAGTCTAGCTCTAATTTGGTGATATCTAGACCTTCAGTCAATTTTGGTGTATACAGTTGCTCCACAAGTGATTTAACAATTCATCTACATGAGAAATTAGATATTTATTTTTAATCATTCTTTTATTCAGCCACCTATAGTTAATACACAATGTATAAGAGTCATATTTCTTTTTTTGAAGTAAAAAAAGGTGCTCCCAAAAAAGAAACACCCAATCTTATTAAGCCTTCCTTCAAAAGGTCATTCTTTGAGCTCCTTTAATTCATCTATGTTAGCCCTATAGGGTGCTCACAAATATGGTTCACTTCTTCGATATAGGTATATAGCATGCTCAATCTTCCTAGGTGGAGGTATATTAGGTAGGTCTTCATAAATACATATGCATATTCTTTCAAATGTTGTTTGAAATAATTCAAAAGCTTTTTGACATTATTTTCCTCATGCATATCATTAACATGCACTAGAAATGTTTTGCATCCATCACGTATACCTCGAATTATTTGCATGGCAGAAATGAGAATAGGCTTAGAAGTACGTTCATCACCTAGGATGTGGAGAGATCCACCATCTTGCCTTAAAGTGAGTATTCTTTGTTTACACTCAATCATTGCAAAATTTTGAACTAACTAGTCCATGCCTATAATTACATCATACTGTTTCATATCAATCACATGCAAATTCCCAAACAGACTTCTATAAGAAAAAATAAATGCAAGGTTTTCAATGTATCCTTTTGTATAGGGTGGTCTTCCGTTGGCTATCTCTAGAGGTCCAGATATTTGCATATTTGAGTGTATCACTAAAATTTGCACCAACTTAAAGGATAGAAAATGATGCATACTACCCAAATCAATAAAAGATATCTAACTTGATTCATAGAAATCATACCCAAATTTATAATTATAGAAGCCCTTGGAAAAGAATTAATCACCATGTAGCATGGAGTAGAATTAGGGTAGTTACCTCATCTTTTGCTTTTTCAATCATTGTACCTTCCTCAACTATGTTTATTACCTTTGCTTATGCAAGCCAAAATACTTCCTTGTTTGGACATTCTTAAGCCCGATGTTCTTATTGTCCAAAATAGAAACACAATTCCAAGTCGTTTCACCTTCTCAATGAATGCAAGGTCATGTTGCTAGTGAATCGGTTGTCTCTTCTTTTGATTTTCTGTTTGAATAAGATTCTTACCTTAGTTATTGAAAGATGTCCTTCTTTCTATTTGTTGTAGTTGGTCTTTGCGCTTTATGTCCTATCGAGATGAATCTAGATCTACTCGCCTTCTGCATATTGAGCTTCTCCATCTTCTCAATTTTTTTGGCCATCATAACAACATCGAAGAAATCTACACATAATTTGCTCTCAAAGCATCTTTGGTAACCTCCAATGCATATATATGAAGATTTAAACATTTCTCTTTATACTCATCCAATTACAAGTTATGTTTGTCACCCTTGTACTACCAAAAATTATAAAATCCCATCTTCTTATCAATATGATAATGTTGAGAACAATAGTGCTTTTGAGACTGCTCCCTAAATTATTTTCATAGAACTGGACTAGAGCATGTCTGAGTTTGCATATAAGATCTCCACCATAGCTAGCGATGCCGAGTAGATGTAGCATCCCCACATTGGCCCCAAACTCCTTACTGAAGCGATGAAGGTCAAAAATATCCTCTAGCTCCTCAATGCAAGCCTCTAGATCTTCCTCAATCTTCCTCGATCTTCTTCTCACTATCAAAGTCATTCGATTTTGCCTTCTTAAAGACTTGGTTAAGTGCAAAGTCACTGGCCTCCATGTCTTCATGTTTGCATTTCCATCTTAATATAGGCATCTTAGATGTTCCCACACCTTCATCAAGTTCATCATTGAGCTCCACAAATAAATTTGCGGTACCCTTTGGTTGCTTTTCGCCTCATTCTCTATGTAATTTTGCAAAAGCTTCTAAATAAGTTCCTCTTATTTGCAATTCTTTTTTGTCAAAGTTTCCATGTTGCCTTGGATTGATTATGCTCATATACCACTTGTAATGATCCCACGATCAAAATCCCTCACTCACACGATAACAATAGAAGAGAGAAAAGTTTACACAAGTAAGAGAAAATATGATGCAAGAGAATAGACAATATGTGATGTAGAAAGAGAGTGAATATTATATTATTAGATCTGAATCGACTACAATAGAATATGCAAAATAGCTTCATGGTGAAGCCTTGACATCTCAACCACCCTTGAGAAATCTGAATCTCATTCACACTTATACTCTTAATCACACCCTCACTCATAATCTCAATCACAATCTCATTCACAATGAAATCTATGAATCACAGCCTACTGTTGCACCATGCAACGATACCCAAATCAAATTTGATCGTCCTTGATGAAGAAAGCACATGATCCATCAAATTTAACAAAATTCACGTCTTTGCGTGTTGCATGTGAAATTTTCATAAAAAAACCATGTGTTATAGTTGTCTGTTGTTTTAGCGGTACCTATCAAAAGTAAGAGAAAAAGCAACAAAAACACACATACATCTACAACCAAAATGTCTATGACAAAACGTATGCACCAAAATCACATATTCAAATAATAATAAAAATCCCACTTTTTTTTATAGAAATGTTGAAAAAAATGATGCCTTTCTAGGCCCTGTAACTCACAAACCATGTTGAATTTCAAAATGCTTTTGAGATGTAGAAATGTTCAGCTCTTCAATCTCCACAATAGTATTAGAGATGCCCCAAGTCCAAATGGGTCTCCAAATATCGTTTTTTTGACCATGCAAGTTAAAAAATTCTAGACAGAATAGAAACAAGTGATTAGTTTATAGTGAACTAATTTCAAAACCTGAAATGAGGTACCTTAATGCATGATTCACAAAATTTTCAAACTGACATTTTTATTCTACAATGCATACTCTACCTTTTTCTCATACAAAATTTTTCCTAATTCCTTTATATTCTTGTTTGAATTTCAATTCAAAAACATGATGCAAAAAAGGTTTTGAGAGAATATAAAATATTATCATCCCAAAATTTTATATATATGCATAAAATGACACGAACACTCGTTCTAAGAATTATCTACAAAATGCATGACATAATGTTTGAGATTAATTATTTCACTATCAATAAGCTTATTACACTCGGTTGTGCTTAATATTTGTCTTTATCTTATAAAAATCAAAATTTCAAGCCTCATGGAAGATTAGGTTGGAGATCGAACTTCAAAAAAAAAGTCATAAGACTCTATTACCCCTACTCGATTAAAATCATGTAACAAAGGAACTAAAGTTTGGGGCATTGGTGATGTCAAGAAAAATGCTTTCTAAACTGCCTTGTATTAATGAAATCATGATAGAAACATAGTGTGATCATTAAATTGACATCTAACTATTTTTTTAAGGTACACATTCTTGTACTTAAGGCGAGGAGAGAACAGTAAAACATTTTTTAGATGATGTTTGAAGATACTCTCACATGCATTAGAAAGATCTACAAAAGGTCTCAAATTATTGAGATCAAACTAACAAGAACCATAATATCTTTATAAAAGGAGTCACCAAAATAAATTGACTTTTGAAAGAATGAAATCTTTTTTTGAGATCAAACCATCTAAATTTACAAGGTACATCATAGTATCAAACTTGGAATCTTGTTTAAGCATTGATAGGGCAAATATTGAATAAACGATAGAAAAAATTTTGCGGTAGATATCTATGAAACAAAATGGAATTCCAAAACATAGTAACTCACCATAAGCTTGAATATAGAAGAATTATCTTGCTAAGAGTGTTAATATAGAACATAAAACGGAGCCAAGGGTTGAAATGATGACATAATTAGTGAATGATGTTTATGATCAAAAGTTCAAGTGAAAAAAAGGGGAATGTGAACCACGAAGCAAAAAATATTCGCCTTGACTTTCCTTGTCAATAAGAATTTGAGGAATGCACTAATTTTATATGATATTATGTTTTTTCCATGCCAACTTCTTTGTGGATAATTGGATGTCCTCTTCTTGATGTGGAAAATATTGCACTCGAACATAACAAGGGGGATAACGTGCAACAATTGAAGGTGTGGAAATAAGATGATAAATGTACATTTCTATGAAGTTGAAAACATTGTATACTCATTTTAAACTCAATGGTTGTACTTTTGGGTACACAAGTAGCCATCTTTGGACAATCTTACACACATAGAGTGATCATAGTCGAGCTCTTTATAATGGAAAACCTTAAGAATCAAGTTATGTGAAGTAGAAAATCCTTTTTTCCCTGATAAACAAGGTGAAGTTAGACTTGAAGGATGCATGAGAAACAAATTGTAAACAAATTCTAAAGGAAGATGCAAATGAAATGCTTATAAGCTTTTGAATGTCATGCACACGTCTCGATATGATTATGCATGGACAAGAATTGATTATATCTCCAAAATTATTGATTTTCTCGATATCTCTACTAAACTATTCTCCTATATATCACACACAAGAGAATGACTTGTAACTCACCATCCAACCATCTATTACGTAGCAATACCCACTAGAGGTAGCTTCTAGAGTTAAATTGGAACTCTCCCATGCATGCGAATCTCAACTAGACATTTGTCCCTGTTAATAAGAGTGAACATGCATGAGGTATCCTTCACATCTAGCATAAAGTCTCAATGCCTTGTATAGCCACTTAGTGCCAATGACCTTCTTGCCAGAAGGCAAGTCACATAAAGACCATGTACCATTTTTCATAATAGCATCATATTTTGATTGCATAACAACCATCCAACTTTCAGAATTTTGTGCTTCATCAAATGAATCAGGCTCATTCTCATCACAAAGACTAGAGGAAGCCATAGCATATGTAAGAAAAGGCTTGAGTCTCCTCACATCCATATATACCCTCTTGTATTCTAAAAATAACAATGATCTGGAATGGTCTAGTGCTACCATGTGGCCATCATGCAACACTCATCCCCATTACTACCCAATGCCTTAGGATATCCCTCGAGCTTGGGACCTTGGGTAGCTAGCCCTTGTCCCTTACACACATGGAATGATCCCTATGGACCAATGTCATGATCCTTGTGGATCAATGTTTGAAACTCTCTCCCCTTCTAAAGATCATTGTCCTCCATGATAAGTGAGGGAAAGTACTCTTGGATGATACGATTTCTCAATTGCTTCTATCTCCGATCTAGTATCCTATTTGGAGAATGATCTGTGCTATCACTTCCCTGCAAAGAAACAATACCCTCTATTAGATTATCCTCCTTGGAAATATGCTTCCGAAGTTTACTGACATGAAACACTAGATGGACTCTGCAAACTAGAGGAAGCTCTAATCGGTATGCAACTTCACTTAACTTCTTAACCATCTTCCAAGGTCCACAAAACCTTGGTGAAAGCTTACTACACTTCCGTGTGGAGAGTGAAGTAGATCTAGCTGGTACCTAAAGAAAGAGTCTGTCTCCCTCCTCAAAGGATCTAGGAGATCTCTTTCTGTTAGCATACTCTTTTGCCCTATCAGATGCTTGCTACATCTTGGCTTCAGCTATTTCTAAATTTTCTTGGAGGTTCACTAAGAACTCCGAAGCACTAGGACATTTCTTTGGCATGCCTATGGTACTAGGAGAATTGGGATTCATGCCATAGTTCATCTCAAAAGGAGACATTCCGATCACCTTGTGAGGCCTATTGTTATAAGCAAACTATACTAGTGGCAAATAACTATCCCAATCTGTTTGTCTCTCAAACACATATGCCCTCAACATGTCCTCTAGAATTTGGTTGACCCTCTCGGACTAACCGTCTGTCTGAGGATGATCACCACTACTCATCTCTAATGACACTTTCAGTTTGTCAAATACAAACTTCCAAAAGTGTCGTGTGAATCTGACATCCCTATCTGAAACTATGGATGTCGGTAACCCATGCAATCTGAAGACATGCTGGATAAACAACTCCGCTACCTATGGAGCTTCTATCGTCTCATGCATGGGTATGAAATGAGCCATCTTGCTCAATCTTTCTACCACAACTAGGATAGTATCCCACTTCCTTTGGGTCCACAATAACCCACGATGAAGTCCATGGATACACTATCCTAGCCATGATCTGGAATCTGTAAAGGATGGTGTCTTTGCCCTTTCTGCTTTGTTGACTTAACAAATAAAGCATTACTCAACATAAGTGTGTGGACATCTCTAGCTAATCCATGCCACTAAAATGTTCTTCTGACAAGTTGTATTGTCTTTTCAACACCACGATGTCCTACACAAGGCACGTCATGGTTATCATGCATGGCTTTTCTTCTCAAATCCCAAGAATCTAGCACATAAACCTTTCCTTTCCGTTTGACTATTTTGTTCTCCTGTAAGAAATTGGAATACGGAGTGGACTTGTTTGCTCTGCTAGGGGAAGAAACATCTGGAACTAATCTTGTCTCCTATAATAGAGTCATCATTGATGGCTCTAATAATTTATAACAAATGTGGATCTTCCACCTGTGCTTCCTTTATCTTTTGAAGCAATGAGCTTTCTAGAACTGTAGAGCTCATTTGATACATTATCCATGATAATGCATAAGCAACTATATTCTCTTTGCCTCTTCTATACAGGATTTCCATGTGAAACTCCTGCATGAGCTCAGCCCAACAAGCTTGTCTACCTCGAAGATCTGGCTGACTATAAAAATACTTGAGTGTATGGTGATCTGGGTATATCTTAAAGTCTGCGCCATAAAGATAGTGTCTCTAGACTTTAAGTGCATGGACCACTACATACAACTCCTCTTCATGCACTGGCCAATTATGTTGTGCACTACTCAATTTCTTGCTTTCAGAAGCTATTGGCCTGCATCTTGGCTCAAAAATCCCCCTATGGCTATGCCACTAGAATATGTCTCTAACTCAAAGGGTTTTTGTGGATCTACTACTTTGAGTATAGGAGCCTCTTAAACAACTTGTTTCAGAGTATCAAAACTATCTTGATGCTCTTGCTTCCATGCAAATGGAACTTTGCCTTCAAGCAATTTCATCATAAGTGTTGTCATCGATGAAGAAGAAGAGATGGATTTCCGATAAAAACTAGAAAGTCCTAAAAATGACCGTAACTACCCCTCATCCTGAGGAGTAGGCCAAGATAGAATAATTGAGACCTTCCTGGGATCCATCTGAACCTCATCGACCGAAACCACATGCCCTAGATACTCTATCCTTGGAAGAAACAATTGAGTCTTCTCTAGATTAACATAGAGCTGATTTTCTTTTAAAACATTCAATACTAATCACAAATGATTCTCATGCTCAAGCATAGTCCTACAATACACTAACAAATCATCAACAAAATCAACAACACATTTTTAAATAAACTATCATAAAATGTCATTCATTAATATCATAAATGTAGTTGGTGCCTTAGTCAAACCAAATGGCATGACCAAATGCTCATAATGCCCAAAGCTGTCTTATGTACATCATGATCTCTTACTCTAATCTAATGGTAGCCACTTTTTAAATCTATTTTACCAAATACAATGGCTCCACCTAGAGCATCTAAAAGATCATCAATCCTGAGCATGGGATATCTGTGTCTAATAGTAATCTTATTGAGTGCTTGGTAGTCAACGCACATCCTATAAGATCCATTTTTCTTCTTCACAAGAAAGAACTGGTGCTACAAAGGGTGATTAGCTGGGTCTAATCTGCCCTTTCTATAGATACATCTAATAAAAACCATAATATCTTTATAAAATCAGTCACCAAAATAAATTGAATAAATTGACTTTGAAATAATCGAAGTTTTTTTATCATCAAACTATTCATTTTACAAGTTACATCATAGTATCCAAATTGGAATCCTGTTTAAGCATTGATAGGGCAAATATTGAATAAACGACAAAAAATGATGAGATAAATGTCTATGAAACAAAATGGAATTTCAAAAACATAATAACTCACCACAAGTTTGAAGATTGAAGAATTATTTTCCTAAGAGTGTTAATATAGAACGTAAAAAAGAGCCAAAGGTTGAAATGATGAAAAATTGGTGAATGATGTCTATTACCAAAAGTTCAAATGAAAAAAAGGGGGAATGTGAACCATGAAGCAAAAAATATTGGTCTTGCTTTTCCTTGTCGGCAAGAATTTGAGAAATGCACTAATATTATATGATTCTATCTTTTTCCCATGCCAACGTGTTTGCGGATAATTGGATGTCCTCTTCTTGATGTGAAAAATCTTGCACTCCAACATGACAAGGGGGATAACTTGCAACAATTGGAGTTATGGAAATAAGATGTTAAATGTATATGTATATGAAATTGAAAACATGATATACTAATTTTAAACTCAATGGCCGTAGTTTTGGGTACATGAGTAGCCATTTTGGACAACTTGACATAAATAGAGTGATCATAGTCAATCTCTTTGTAATACAACATCTTAAGAATCAAGTGATGTGAAGTAGAAAATCCTTTTTTCCGTGATAAAAAAGGTGAAGCTAGACTCGAAGGATGCATGAAAAAAGTTGTAATGTCAGTGCATGGACAATAATATATTATATCTCCAAAAAATATTGATTTTCTCCCTATATGTAATGAAATATGTCTCACATAGGAGAGAATGACTTGTATCTCACCATCCAACCATTTATTACAGAACATTATCCACTAGAGGTACTTTCTATAATTAACTGTAACTCTGATATGCATGCTAATCTCAACCAGACATGTGTCCTAGTTGACATGAGTGAACATGCATGATGTGTCCTTCACATTTGGAATTAACTTAAGATTTTAGGATGCTTCTACAATGCACTCGATTTAACTTAAGATTTTTGGATGCTTCTACAAGGCTCTGAAGGATTTTTGGAAAAACACTCTCTTGAATGCACTTGTGGGGATTGAACCCAGACCCTAAACCCTAAACCTAAACCCAACCATTGGACTTAACCACTAGGCTAAGTTAATTGTAGAAGATGATAATGTTATCTTGACTTTAACTTGTGTCATGGAGCTAATTGAGCTCTCACATACATGCTAGTCTCAATTGAACACGTGTCCTAGTTGATAGGAGTAAACATTCATGAGGTGTCCTACACATATGGAGTTAAGACTCAAAACATACAATTTTACTTAAGTTAGCTAAAGTTTGGATGCTTTTAGAAGGCTATAGAGAATGTTTGACAAAAATTCCTGCAATGCACTTGCGAGGATTGAACCCAATATCTCATTCTTTGTAACTATTAGACTTAATAAATAGGTTAAGTTGGCTACTAGTCTAGAAGATCATAATGTTATCTTGGATTGAACCTGTCAATCTTACTTCATAACACTATCCTCCCACTTCCAAACCATGAAACCATACAAGCCAAAATACTAGAAAAGGCCAAAAACTTCAAATATGCACATATTTGAAAACTTTATTCATGATGTTTGGGGTTTACTCTTCCGTATGGGTGCATAATGAGGCCTCATAGTGGGAGGGTGCTTGATGAACTCAATTTAGATATTCTATGAGATGTTCCTTATTATCATTCGATAGTGTCTCAATATAATACCTTTGTTAGAAAGGAACCTTCCATTGAAGACTCGTTGTCTTCAAATGAGACATGTTCAAGGGACACATGCGAGCTACCTTGATTTGAAGTAGCTTTTTCACAAGTTAACTTTTATCTAATGTTATTTCCACACACACACACACACACACACACACACACACACACACACACACACACATATATATATATATATATATATATATATATATATATATATTAAAAATATGTACTTTACTAGACATAGTTGCATGAATGAAAATCAACAAATCTTTTTGATCAAATTGCAGAAGATGTGCTCCTAAACACTCAAAGTTGAAGACATGTAAATATATACCCTTCACTCCTCTTAAGGAAAATTTTGCCAAGGGAGTGTGATTATGTAAATACAACATTTTGCATTTATCAAGTGCCACTAGGATGATCAAAGTATCACTCCATCACTTTTACAAGAGAATTTGATATTTTCCTTCAATGCACATGGTTCTCTCACTGAGGAAGTTGGGCCTTTGATATATGCTACACACATGCAAAAGAATGCATACCGTATTAAATAATTTGTTGGCCTTAAGTCAAGCCCATTTTATAGTGGGATTTCATAGATACTAACCCCATTCATTGTACAATTGTTGATTTGAGAGCTCAATTCAATGCATGTAACAAACTTCGAGAAAGAAGGAATTATGAGCTACAAAGAAGATCCTCTAGAAAAGAAGATCATGCATGAATGCAATGTTATTCAAATGAAGATTAACTTGAATATCTACATGCTTCCCATCCAAGAGGGTTGTATTCAGTAGAAATGCCATGGATTTAGAAGCACAAAGTTATGATTGAGTCTACCTCTCATGTATTTTGGTGAACTCTTCATATATATTAATTATGATTGCGACTCAAGATTCCTTTATTTTTATCCTTTGTCTTTGCACTTTTGTATCTAATAAGTCTAGGTGATTATGATTGGAGTTTTGAAAGATTCAAGATAAGCTTATTTGTCTAGGGTGTGCGGTGTGGTGGTAAACACTTTGGACCCTAGATGGAAGATCTAGGTTCAAGAACTACATATCAGCTTGATGTTAGCCCCTAAAAAGTGGGGGATAAAAGGGGTTCCTTAGGTGCGTGAGTTGTTCTTCCGAAATTTCAACCCCAAATGAAGAGTAGGTTGACAATAAAACTTTCAAGCCTAGTGGAAGAGTACATGAACTGCTCAACTTCAAGCCTATCAAAAAATTAGTCCACCATCAAACTTCCAAAAAGAAAAGAAAAAGATAAGCTTACCTAGTTTGAGCCACTTTCCACCTCCAAGATCTCCCTATTTGATGCTCTTAACCACCCTTAAGAGTGAGGGAGGGAGAAAGAGCAAGGCTAGACCTTTGTTGATGTTTCTCGATGTCTCTTTTTGTGTCGAATTTCACCCTCATTTTTGTTTCCATAAGGACTTACAAAGCACATCTATAACATCAGACAATTGACTAGTTATTTCAATTTTCTAGTACCTCATATGCATGCATATTACTATGTTTTTAATTAATTAATCACTACATATACAATACCTACATGCACGTGGAAACATGAGTTTTCTCTCATGGTGCAATTATATTCTCATCTTTCTAACCTCAATGATTTTTGGATCATTATTATCTGTATAAGTATGATAAATATGGAATAGGGTTAGTTTTCAAAATGTCTATTTGTAATTTGCAACTAAGAAGTTACAATAGGGTTAGTTTTCTAAATTCATATTTTACATTCGCAATGAAGAAGACACACTCTATCGATATTTTTTTTCAATATACACTAAAGTAAACTTGAATGCCCTACACTAAAGGATATTTTATTTCAGATTGAAAAGTTTTTTGTTCTTAAAGATTTCTAAGATATAACGATCTTTAGTACAAAATCCTACACCTAATTTAAAGCTTTTAGAGTTGGAATCCAGATGTGTAGAATGAATAAAAGAGACACTTAATTATCTTGGTAGGTGAAATTGATAGTCTTGTTTGGTTAGATTTTTGTTTAGAAATCTTCTACATTAGTATTGGTAATTCTTAATTTAGACAATGCATTGGTAATCCTATGGGTGCAAATTGTGTTGCTATTATTGTGTAACTTTTAACCTTTCATATGAATCAGATTCTATTGAAAAGCATGTCCCAAATAGCACTTGTCTTATCATTTTATACTAGCTCTCAAACATTAGATGCTTTGCATATGATCTTCTTGTTCTTGATAACTATTTTTTAAGATTATATGTGTTTAGATAACGATGCTTTTGGTGTTAGTATTTATGTCAAAGTCGTTTGAGAACTAGCTTGTATGTCAGATAACAATGGAGATTTCCCTATAATCCCATAAACAAACCAATTTTCAACAATGGAGGTTTCCCTATAATCCCATAAACAAACGAAATTTCTCAACAACTACATGAACATATAAAAGAATGATACTTTATTGCTGATGTTTACTATAATTTGGTGCCTTACATATACCTTAACCATCATATCTCTCATTTATTTCATACTCAAAGAAAGCACACGGGCTTTATGAAAAGGAACAATCCAATGTGGACCAAAATAGGTACTTTACTAGACATAATTGCATGAATGAAAACTCAAGAAATCCTTTTGCCCAAATTGCAGAAGATATGCTAAACACTCAAAGTTGAAGACATGATTGGAACAAAGTCGTATTGGCAATGCCAAGTTCTATTAGATTATGTTATTTGTTTAGAAATACCCTTCACTCATCTTAAGGATATATATATACATTTGGCATTTATCAAGTGCCACTAGGATGATCAAAGTATCACTCCATCATTTTTACAAGAGGATTTGATATTTTCCTTCAATGCCCACAGTTCTCTCACTGAGGAAGTTGGTCTTAATAGAATGGATACCGTATTAAATAATTTGTTGGCCTTAAGTCAAGCCCATTTCATTGTGGGATTTCATAGATACTACCCCCATTCATTGTACAATTGTTGATTTGAGAGCTCAAGTCAACTTTAGTAACTAACTTGGAGAAAAAAGGAATTATGAGCTACAAAGAAGATCCTCTTGGAGAAAAGAAGATCATGAATGAATGCAATGATATTCAAATGAAGACAAACTTGAATATCTACATGCTTCCCATCCAAGAGGGTTGTATTAAGTAGAAATGCCATAGATTTAAAAAGTTATGATCGAGTCTACCTCTCATGTATTTTGGTGAACTCTTCATATATATTCATTATGATTTTCCTCAATATTCCTTTATTTTTATCCTTTGTCTTTGAACTTTTGTATCTAATAAGTCTAGGTGATTATGATTGGAGTTTTGAAAGATTCAAGATAAGCTTATTTGTCTAGGGTGTGTGGCGTAGTGGTAAACACTTTGGACCCTAGATGGAAGGTCCAGGTTCAAGAACTACATATCAACTTGATGTTGGCCCCTAAAAAGTGGGGGATAAAAGGGGTTCCTCGGGTGCATGAGTTGTTCTTTCAAAATTTCAACCCTAAATGAAGAGTAGGTCGACGATAAAACTTTCAAGCTTAGTGAAAGAGTACACGAACTGCTCAACTTCAAGCCTATCTAAAAAGTAGTCCACTATCAAACTTCCAAAAAGAAAAGAAAAGGATAAGCTTACTTCTCTTTTCAGTGAAATATGCACATGAAGCAATTCATCTTTATCCATATAATTTTACTTTTGACAAAAAGGAACAGAGGTGAGGTGCCCCAATTTGATGTCAATTCAAACCCTACTATCTTGAAGAATGTTGCTCTATTTTAAGATTTCTTTATTGCTTGCAATCTTCTTTGTTCACCAACTCCATGGACCTCCAAAGAATTCAAGTGAAAAAAACATGAACCCTAATAATTTTACTTCTCTTTTCATTGAAATATGCACATTAAAAAAATTGTCTTTATCCATATAATTTTAGTTCTTACAAAAAGAAACATAGAGAGGTGCCCGATTTGATGTCAATTCTAATCCTACTATCTAGAGGAATCTTTTAAAAAAAAAAAAGGAGGTTTGGAAGGCGCCTATTCCTCCGAAAGTACAATTGTATAGGTGACAGAGCATAGTACCCGTAGGACCCCCATATCCACAAAGCCTGGGAGTTGAACTCTCAAGGGGCCAAAGCTTTACCAAACCACCTATGTGACATAGATAATCGAGAGGAATCTATCTCTATTTTTAGATTTCTTTATTTATTGCAATCTTCTTTGTTCACCAACATAATGGACTTCAAAAGAATTCGAGTGAAAAAAAAAATCACGAACCCTAAAGTCCACCTAATTTAGCAGGCCGTTAAAAAGCGGACTCTTTCCGAGAAATTAATGTAAATCTTAGCCGAGAGAGAGAGAGGGGGAGAGAGTGATTTGGGGTGCGAAACATTATGGAGAGTGCCCGCGAAAGCGATTATTGCTAGCGGACCCCTCCCCCTGTCCCTGCGCGCGATTACACTTCCCGCCCGGGGAACCATTGTGCTGGCGCTTTAGGACTAGCCGTCAGGTGGAGCGAGTGAAACACAGGTAGAGAGGAATCGTACCTACGTATACATGCAGCTCGAACGCGCAGGTACCCCACTTTGAGACACTTTCCACCACCAAGCTGTCCCTGTTTGATGCTCTTAATCTCCCTTAAGAGCGAGGGAGGGAGAAAGAGCAAGGCCAGGCCTTTGTTGACGTTTGTCGATGTCTCTTTTTGTATTTTATGTTCTTTTCGTTTTCCTTCTTCAATCTCGACAAACCGATATATACGCGTGCATTGGATTGCCTTTTTTTTCGGGTTAAAACTTTTATGACTATTTGTATTGATCAATAATGTGGAGCTATGTACTGTTTGAAGTCTAAAATATCTATCAAACATATTTGGCGGACTGAATGAATCCTTTGAACAAACTACATGGGTGTTGTTGTAATCAATTGAGCTCCATTAGAGGTAATGATCGAACAAATACTTCCATCAAGCTAGTTCGATGGGAAAAGATACTCTTATCTCCTCTAACATTTTTGAACTTTATGCTAGTCCGCGTAATTGTCTAATCTTTGACTTTAACCACAGATAGGGGAGATGGACATTGAAGTAGGGTTATGTGTGTCGAATTTCACTTTCATTTTTGTTTCCATAAGAACTCTCAAAGCGCATCTATAACATCAGGCAATTGACTAGTTATTTCAGTTTTCTAGTACCTCATATGCATGCATATTACTATGTTTTTTATTAATTAATCAGTACATATACTGTACCTATATGCATGGAAACATGTGTTTTCTCTCATGGTGCAATTATATTGTCATCTTTCTAGCCTCAATGATTTTTGGATCATTATTATCTGTACAAGTATGATAAATATGGAATAGGGTTAGTTCTCAAAATCTCTATTTGTAATTAGCAATGAAGAAGGTACAATAGGGTTAGTTTTTTAAATTCATATTTTACATTTGCAATGAAGAAGACACAATTTATTGATATCTTTTCATTATACACTAAAGTAAACTTGAATGCCCTACACTAAAGGATATCTTATTTCAGATTGAAAAGTTTTTTGTTCTTAAAACATTTCTAAGATATAACGGTCTTTAGTACAAAATCCTACACCTAATTTAAAGCTTTCAGAGTTGGAATCCAGATGTGTAGAATGAATAAAAGAGACACTTAAATTATCTTGGTAGGTGAAATTGATAGTCTTGTTTGGTTAGATTTTTGTTTAGAAAACTTCTACATTAGTATTGGTAATTCTTAATTTAGACATTGCATTGGTAATCCTATGGGTGCAAATTGTGTTGCTTTTATTGTGTAATTTTTAACCTTTCATATGAATCAGATTCTATGGAAAAGCTGTCCCAAATAGCACTTGTCTTATAATTTTATACTAGCTCTCAAACATTAGATGCTTTGCATATGATCTTCTTGTTCTTGATAACTATTTTTTAAGATTACCTCAAGCCTACTCTACGGTGTTGGTAACATGAGTAGGAAACATATGGTGTGAAACTTGTTCTCCTTTGAAAGTAATCAGAATTTGAAGATTCTTTAATTTTTTTCCTTTATTCTTTTTTTAAATTTTAGTAATCCTATTATTTTTTTACATATTTTTTTAGTTTTTTTTTGAGAGTTTTTGAAAATGTTCTCAATTTTCAACATAAATATTTTGTTTCTAAGTTTTGCATTTGGAAGTTCACTTCCATTAGGGATTTATATGAAAAGTAGTACATGTTTATTCAAGGTTTAAATCTTATGCATGATAATTTTTTTTAAAGGAAGTTCATATTATGAACTATTCTTCTTGATAGCTTGAATTAATTGAAAGTACAACGGTGAAGGGCGTAACATCCATGTGACCCCTCGAATCCCACAAAAGTAGGGGTTGAACATCTAGCACCTATGAGGAATGACATAGACTTAAGGCTTCTTAAGGATAGAAACTACATAGGGTGTAAGGGCATGTTTGTGCCGTCCTTACATATGATAAATTGTAATAAGCCATGTTGGGTGTAAGGGCGTGTTTGTGCCGTCCTTACGTATGATAGATTGTTGGGTATAAGGGCGTGTTTGTGTCGTCCTTACGTATCATAAATTGTAATAAGCCATGTTGAATCATCCAATGTGTCTTAGGATTGCTCAATTGGTTGATGTTTGAGTGGTTTTCTTTTTATTGAAGGTGGGTTTTTCTCTCATATACATGGTTTTGGAGTTTGACTTTTGGATTGATTTTTTATTAGTTTAATAAATTTTGGTATTCTTAATTATTGTCTATAATTTAAGCTTGTCTATGAGTCTCATAAATGTTTTCATGTGTTCTTTTGTATTTCCTATGCTTGGGTTAGCAACTTATTATATTGTATGAGGAATGTTTGATTTATTTGGCACCCATGCGTTTCTTATTCTCTCAAGATTCATTATCCTTCTAAGTTTTGCATTTGGAAGTTCACTTCCATTAGGGATTTATATGAAAAGTAGTCCATGATTATTCAAGGTTTAAATCTTATGTATGATAATTTTTTTTAAAGGAAGTTCAATCTTATGAACTATTCTTCTTGATAGCTTGAATTAATTGAAAGTACAACTGTGAAGGGCATAACATCCATGGGACCCCCTCAAATCCCACAAAAGTAGGGGTTGAACATCTAGCACCTACGAGGAATGACATAGCCTTAAAGGCTCCTTAAGGATAGAAACTACATAGGGATGGCCCTAAGGCGAGATGAGACCAGTTTCAACCTTTTGCATTGTCCATGACCCTTGTCGTTGATGTCAGAGCGCAAGAAGAGAAGGGGGAACTCGTTTTTGAATTCTCACCATTACAAGTCGATGAGCGTGTCTTGCCAACCCTTGAACGCCTCCCCCTTGTTAGCGGGGCAAGTGATTTAACCAGCTGAGCTAGTGCTGCCAGACACACATGATAATGTTATGCAAGGCTAGGTTGAATTATTTAGTGTCTTTGACTTCCAATGTTCTACATGGTTGATGTGTTTGGATATTGATTATTTTCTAAAAACATTTCCATGTTTGAGGGATTTTTTTTTTCAATGATAGTTTTTGTCTCATATATGTGGTTTTGTGGAATTTGACTTCTAATTTAACTTTTGGTTGGATGTTTTTGGTTCTTCTTTCTATTGTTTATAATTCAAGCTTGTTTATGAGTCTTATATATTATTTTAGGCATTCAATAATTCTTATATTTCGGGTTACAACCAACCATATTTGATATTCTAGACATTCATGCATTTTCCTCAAGGCTAGGTTGAATTATTTAGTGTCTTTGACTTCCAATGTTCTACATGGTTGATGTGTTTGGATATTGATTATATTCTAAAAACATTTCCATGTTTGAGGATTTTTTTTTTCAATGATAGTTTTTGTCTCGTATATGTGGTTTTGTGGAGTTTGACTTCTAATTTAACTTTTGGGTTGGATGTTTTTGGTTCTTCTTTCTATTGTTTATAATTCAAGCTTGTTTATGGGTCTTATATATTATTTTAGGCATTCAATAATTCTTATATTTCGGGTTACAACCAACCATATTTGATATTCTAGACATTCATGCATTTTCCTTCTCTTAAGGCTCATTATCCTCCTAAGATTCTCTTTTGGTAATTTATTCCTAGTAGGTATTCATGTTGAAAATTAGTCCATGATAATTCAAGGATTTTTTGTCAATAGAGTACAATAGAGGTGGAGTATGGAGTTTTGTCTCATGTATATAGGGTTTTGTAGTTTGGCTTTCTAGACATTGTTTTTTTAACATTCTCATGCGAAATTCACTACTAAGGATTTACATTGAAAATTAGTGTATGGTGATTCAAGGTTTTAAATTTGAAGAGCAAGGCATCAAAAACATAAAAGTGAAATATGGAGTATTTTATGGTATTATGGTCTAATTTTATTCATATTGGGCTTACATACATTAATAAAATGCAATGCCATGTTGAGTTATTGAATATGTCTTGGAATCCTTCAACTTTCCACATGGTTGATGTGTTTGGATATTGGTTAATCTTTGAAAGCATCTCCATCTGTACGTGTTTCTTCTTTATAATGATAACTTTTTGTCGTGCATATATACACACTTATCATTTTGTAGTTCGATTTCTAAAGTAAGTTTTATTAATCGGATAACTATTGGTAATCTTTTGTTATCTATTATACAAACTATATATGAGTTTCATAATTCATTTCATGCATTTTTTATTTCTTATATTTCGGGTAGCAACTTATTGTATTGTATGAGGAGTGTTTGATGTTTTTTGGCATCTTCATTTTTCTTGTTTTAATGTCCATTCTCATGTGAAAATTTACTTCTATCAAGCATTCATATTGCAAATTTGTCCATGATGATTCTAGGTTTTAAATCTAGAGGAAGCAAGCATTAAGAGTACAATAATAGTGAAGTATGGAGTAATTTATGATACTATGGTCTAATTTTGTTCGTATCTATGGAGTAATTTATGATACTATGGTCTGATTTTGTTTGTCTTAAACTTGTTATGGTCACTGATCAATATGTCTATGAATTGTACAATTCTTTGCATGATTGATGTCTTTGAAGAGTAGCTAGTCTCTAAACACATTTCAACATGTTAGGATTTTCATTTTTTGCATTGATAGTTTTGGTCTCAATATATGGAGTTTTGACTTCCAAATTGACTTTTGGTTAGGTTGATAATTATTGATTTTCTTTCTCATTTTTTACTACTCGATCTTATCGATTAGTTTTATATGTTAAAAATTGCACATTTTCAATTTAGTATAAATATATTGTATTCTATGAGGCATGTTCAATGTTTTTGGCATATATTTATTCTTCTCCTTTTATGCTTCATTGTCCTTCTAAGATTCTCATATGAAAATTAACGTAAAATTTCAATGTTCCCATTGAAAGTTAATCTATGATATTTCAAGGTTTTTAATTCAAGGAACTAATCAGTAAGAGTACAATAGAAGCAAAATATGGAGTAATTTATGGTACAATGTTCAATTGCATTCATTTCGACCTTACATATGGTGATATGATGTAAAGCCACATTGATTTATTCAATGTGTTGGAATTATGCAAGTTTTTATATGGTTGTTCTCTTTGGATATTGATTAGTTTCTACAAACACATCCATATCTATGGATTTTCTTATTTATAGTGACATTTTTTGTCTCATACACATGCTTTTGGAGTTCGATTTCTAATTTCCTTTTTGCTTGATTGAATGTTTTTTTTTTGCTTTTTTAATAGTCGTTCATTCAAGCTTGTCTATGACTTTGGTAAATTATTTTATGCATTCCGAAACATTTCTTATGTTTTTGTTAGCAACTTATAATGTCATGCGAGGAACATGTGATGTTTTTGACATCATGAATCTTTATCCTCTCAAGGTTTATTTTCCCTCTAAGATCCTTGTATGAAGATTCTCTTCTATTAAGATTCAATACTGAAAATTAGTCCATGATGATTCAAGTTTTTTAATTTGAAGAAGGAAAGCATTAAGAGAACAATGGGAGTGAACTATTAGGTTAGTTGGATAATTTTAAGGTTTTTAATTTGAAGAGGGAAAGCATTAAGAGAACAATGGGAGTGAACTATTAGGTTAGTCGGATAATTTTGGGTCTTGTCTATTTTTATCTATGATCAAGTTTGTTTGTGAGTCTCATAAATGATTTCATACATCCTTTATTAGTTTTCATGTTTTGGCTAACAATTTATTATATCACACGAGGAATGTTTGATGTTTTTGGCACTCAATACATCTTTCTCCTTTTAAGGTTCATTGTCGTTGGAAGATTTTTATGTGAAATTTCCCTTTTATTAGGGATTCATATTGAAAATTATTCCATGATGATTCAAGGTTTGTATATTTAAGAAGTAGAGTAGAGTAATATATGGTACTATTGTCTATTTTTTTTAGATGTTTACGTTTAATCTTCATATGCATTATCCTTATTCATATGATGCTTCTTAAAAGGATTTTTTAAAAAATAAATTTTTTGATCGGTGAACTTGAATTTCTAGTGGATTACGACTTGAGGGGACCCATGGTAATCAAAAAAGAGACTTGGGTGTGACTTGCACATGACATTCTCATTTTTTGATGTTTTACTTACTATTTGAAGCAACTTTGCTTGGATCATCTTTCTTCGTACTTTTGAAGGTGGTTTTTTATTGTTTTCATGATAACTTTAGATATCACTCGAAATTATCCTTATGGCAAAGTTTATGAGTTCATTGTATAAAATATAATTTAGTTTATGTATAAATTTGTACAACCAATTTTATGTTTTGTGTATTCATGCTCACATATTATACCTATTCTCACTTTTATGTACATAGATAGATTTGAATCTCGATATTTAGTTGTTTACATTTGTAAATACTAAGGATACACAATATAAATGTGGTGAATGTGTCTATTTTGTGCTCACAATGGTTAAACATTGGCACAAAAAGTTGATTTTGCAAGACAAAAGTGTAGAGAGCTTATATTTCCTTCGGTTCATATCTCAACATTTTGCATTTTCTTAACTTTCTCAGATTTAAAGAATTCAAAGCATTTCATTCTTTATGATTGGTCTAGGTGAAAATGCAATATACAAAATTTCTAGACGAATGAGCTACTAGGAGTTCTAGTTGACAAGGATAAAGGTCTTATGGACTATTTGGATGTGTGCGAGGATCCTTTTTATCACTTTTAGTGATCTTTCTATACCTTTGTTTTTTTTTTGGTATTTTTAGCCTTTATTTAGTGCCTAAATGGGCATTATTCTTGCACTTATGCCATTTCGGTATGTTCGAGTTTCGATCATGAGACTTTATTTATATGCATATACTTTTATTCTTTAAATTTTATTAGACTTAAATTGATTCATTATCTATCTAAATATATATACACACATGTACATGTACTCATACATGCACATGCAAGTGCACAAATGGATACAAACATACATATATACTCATGCATATACGTGTATTTGCATGTATATGTATATGCATCCATGTATGCATGCATGTATTTGTATGTATTATTTGTAATTTTCTAGTTTATCATGCTTACATGCATGCATGCATGTATGTGTGCATGTGTTATTTTTAATTTTTTAGTTTATCATGTTTTGGCTGCATTGCTTATTTTGGTTTGTAACCTATTTGCTTTATCATTTTCTTATGCTTTTTTGGGCATCATGATTATGTATTTTCATTCATAGCACATACATTTTTGAATGTTTATTACCCATTTTGCTTTGCTCTATTTTGTTTTTGTCTTTTTCTCATTCTCTTATGGGTACTCTACATGTTGCATTTGCATGTGTTCTTAAGTTTTGTTTGCAATTCTTAAATGTTTTTCAGCTTGTAGATGTATGTTCTTTGTGTTGTTTATATGATAGAATTTAAGATCAAATAAGTGTGTTTTGCATGTTTTGAAGTTTCCTTTACATGTTACAAGATCTATGAATCGTTGTTTGTTCATCTGTGTGTAAACCGCTTTTACAACTAGGAGATCATAATTAATTTCTTTGTGATTTTGGATCTTTTGGTTTTCTAAATGTTTGTGGGATTAACAAGTTCCATTGATAGCATTTTTTCCACGAAAATTGTACTCAATACCCACATGAAGGTATGATAACGTTTGGAATTTCGCATGTGATATCATTTTTCACTCCATAAAATACATATAGATAGATAATATATTACTAATTCTACTGAAATTATGCATAGATCAATGTAAAGAACATAAATAGAGAGAATGCATGCATGAAAATAACTGTGGACTAATGCAAAGAAATTGTAAAGGCGGTTGAATAATTATATCAATTATCTTTGACATGATGTTTTTTTAGAGAAATGTAGCTATTTTTCATCTAGCTCCTTAAACTAATCTAATTTTCATCTAGCTCCTTAAACTAATCTAATTTTCATCATTCTAGCCAATGTCATCACCATTGCCATCATGATCATCATTATCATCATTATCATCCTAAACATTATCAATGTGTCAACATGGTTAATACTACGTGTTTTCCTACTCATTTTTTATGTCATAAAGAGGGCCTAGTTTATTTGCTTTTCATGTTTTGGACATTGAGCTAATCCTGGTTCTTCTCTTTGTTTAATATGTCGAAAGTCATTTCCATACTTTCATGCTTCCCTTCCTTCACTTTAGCCATTAACCTCAATCACATGTATATCTAGAAGTTTTTTGATTTTAGAAGGGAGGAATCTATTCTTTCTCTTTTCATGTGTAAGTGAAAATGTGCTGCAATTTCCTTCGGATGGGTATTCTTGAAGGCTCATTAACATGGGAAGAGAGGATGAATGAATTTTATACTCAAATTTATCATAAATATCCATCATTTACATTGCAATTGCACATTTTTCATTGTATTTCCAAGTGCCATTAGGCCATCATGCACCTCGATAAAAATATTGTTACTGTATTTTTATACAAGATGCACCGAATGATTTATGTTAATGAAGAAAAATCAATTTGGGAGGTCTCATTTTAACCCTAAAATTAGGGCTTCAGCCAAGCCAATGTACCTAAGCTATCTATATACCCTAGTCTTGGGCACCATTGCCCGATAATATTTGAGAGAAAATTCAAGTCAAAATTTGGTGAATTGTCAAATTTAAAGTGATTGCATGTGTGTTTTTTTTTTCCTTTTCATATTGGGATTGGTTTAGAATAAACTCGAGGAGAATTGAGTCAAGAAAATTAGGATTTTTTGTATGTATTTATTTAGAAAAGCATAAAAATGAAGTTTTTGTATTAGTTTATAAAGCACAATGAAAAGCTTGGTCAATTTTGAATGCTTTTTGAGTGTTTTTTGGTAAAACTTATTTGAGGCATACATTTTTTGAGGAGTTGTTTATACACTAAAATTAAGAACATAGATTTTTTTGGAGAAAAATCTTGCAGCATGTAGTCTATTGGTGGAAGAAGAGTCAATTCCAAATTAGCCTCGGAATGTGGTGGATGCTCTCATAAGAACTCACAAATACCATTCTTCACTGAAATGAAAATCACTTAGAATTGGTGCAGCCTTTAAACTTGAAACTTGAGACATTCTTGTGTGAGTTGGATGAAGCATCAAACACGATTGAAAGTTCTTCAAATTGATTTTTGGACAAGAAGATATAATGGTTTCAACTTAGAATGAAATTTAACCTAGTTATTGCCTTGTAAAGAGGAGAATATGGTGCTTCAAACTTGGAGAAGCAAGGGGCTTGGTTACCTAGTTGTTTGCTTGCTTCCTCTTCAAACTTGGACTAGCTAAATCAAGGGCTTGCTTCCTATTGTTAGAACACTTTCGAAAATATCAAGGGGCCTAGCTAAATCAAGGGCTTGCTTCCTATTGTTAGAACACTTTCGAAACTATCTTACAATTTTAAAGAACTCGTGTGGACTTGCTTCTATGAGTCATACAACTTCATTAATGCATGACAAAAGATACTTTGAAAATCTAGGAGTTTATTGCCAATCACATACACCTAAATGTAACTCTTGATTATGTGGTTTGTCAATGTGGTTGGGGAAGTGCTTGTTGGTAAGACTCATAACGTTTTAGACAATTCCCATTGGTTTGATGCATCCATTCAATTTCGCCTTTAAGCTCTTAATGTTGGAACTTCATTCTCCGCACTTCCCCTCAAGCATGTGTCTTCAATACATTGCTTGAACTTGTGGAGCTTCATTCCATCCAAGGCTTTGCTTAGCATGTCTACAAATCTATCCATGGTACCTAAATGCTCCACATGCATTTTATTTTACATCATTGTTTTTTCGACAAAATGGCAATGCACTTTCATATGTCTAGTCCTTGAGACCACACATTGCAATTGCTACATTAAGGTGATTCCTAACCTTGTTATACATTATTGGAAATGAGTTCTAGTTTTGTTCATAAGGGATTGTGGAACAATCCTACATACATGCTACTACTTAGTACTTACTAAATAGCAAATACAAAAAAAATCTATTCAAAATGAGAATTTCAGTAAAAGTTATTTACTTGTCATAAAACCCTCCAAGCACATGGAGCAATTTCACTAAAACTAAAAATGTACTTGTCATAAAACCCTCAAAACTTTATGCCTCAATGAAATGATTCTTGTAACCATAGTGATACCAACACTCAATAGGTCGAGCTTTGACATTTGTGGAAAGGCATAGATCGAGTGTATGCAATACTCGAGTTTCCTATGAATATAAAGATCTCACTACCAAAGGCAACTAAGCAAATTAAGAAGTTAGAACATAATGTTGGAAGGATGCTTCTAACCATAAGGATACCAACTCTCAATAGGTTGACCTTTGACATTTGGATGCAAAGGTGTAGATCAAGTGTATGCAATACGTGAGTTTTCCATGAATATAAAGATCTCACTATCAAAGGCAATTGAGCAATCTAAGAAGTTAGAACATAATGTGGTCTATGTAAAGATCTTTCATGTGAGAGATGTCCTTGGGTCCAAATTCAGGTAGTTGAATGAAGTCTCTACATCCTACTATCCAAGAAGTCCTTGATTTGTCATCCGGAGGTTTGGACTAAGTTCTATTGGAAGAGCATCTAATGGCACTTGTGCAAGCTCTAATATTTTCTCTTCCCCTAAGTTCGCCATAAGAACACATTCACAAGTATCAATCTTCCTAACTAGTGTTAATTCATCATCCTCATGACTTAACACCAAACAAGAAGTTAATACTCCTACAAATCAGATTTATCTCTATTTCCTCCAATTCCAAAATGAAAAATCATCACTCAATTCCCAATCTTCTTAATGCCAACAACTACAACTTCCTCATCTAGTCAAAGGTCGTCACTGGAAATGAGCATGATAACTTCTTACCTAAAATCTGCAATTGAGACTCAATCTAACCATTGTGATTAATTGATCTCTTGATTGCTTGGGTAGAATATTACCACTCCTATCAAGACAAACTAAAGACTAAAGAGTATAGACTCTCTCTCTTTCTCATCTAAAGGAGAGGGCTCATGTCGTTTAATCTTTTTCACTTTCCCTTTCTCGTAAAGAGATTGTGATGAATCGATTTGCTCCACTCATCCATAAGTGATAACACGTACATAGCTTTTGCATGTTTTCCTTCCTAAATAGTAGAGAATCAAACTCTCATATAAAGGGAAACTACACTAAAAGTAGAGTAGATGAATTACCGAAGTAGAATGATAGCTCTAATTCTTAAATCTCAACTAAGAGATGTTCATCAAACATCTCTTTTTTGTCCCACCGATATCGTATTCTATGGATCATGAGTCCCTTTCTTCATGGCCACAGAAGAAGAGTTCTCAAAGAGAGAGAATCCTTACATCTCGTAAGATTGGTTCTTATTTCCAATCCATAAAATATAATTCCACTAAACAAAATAGTTGAATTCCGTAACTAAAATTGAACTTCGTTAAGTATTTCATATGGTGGTTATGAATCCCATGTTCTCTCTGCTAAGTTCCATTGGGTCTAAGCATAAAGTAATATGGTTTTGGAGATGCTTTTCATTCAAATCCAACGAGTGACTAAGTATAAAGACTCTCTAAGTACTTCTCAAGATTCCTAATATTCCTATATTCCCTTCGTACCTCATAGGCTTTCTAATTTAGGAATATCTACTCTCAACTAAAGAGCTATTCACTTGAGCTAAACAAGCACCTATCGATGCTTCCTTTCGAAACTCGTAGTAGATATCTCTTAACTTGGTTTCCATGATTAACGAGAGTTAATTTTAATACTCAAGTGAATTATAGAGTTAGCTCACCTACTCTCTAGGCTTCTATGTCTTGTGCTCCTTAGTCTCCACAAAGGGTTTGTGAGACTCCAATGAAGATATCATTATCTTCATTTATATGGAAATGCATAAAACCATCTCCTCTCAATTAAAGAGAAAATTGGATATCAAATGATATTCCACAAGTATACCTTTCAACTCTCATTATGGTGCACTTAATCTAGTTGTTTGTGCATATACAAAACTTAACCCAAACTTTTATCGTTAAGATATTAATCCTTACTCGATAAATTTATATGCTACTCTTGAAATATCCTTGGTTCTTTAAACTTTAGCATACCCAAAATATTGTTTGAAACAATGTCAAAATAGCAGAAAACCCTAAGGTTTGGTACATAGCCAAATTTTGGTCACAGAAGGTCAAAAATTTTTATTAGCTCATTAGATAGTGCTTGAAGAGAGCTTTCACTAGGTACATAACATTTTGTCATCAAAGGTCCAAAAATGCAAGAAAACCCTAACCGTAACTTTTGCTCAAACCTTTTTTTTTTGGGGCATAATATGAATCCTCAAGTCCTCAACATCAAGGAAAGCTAACTCTCTTACGTACTTGATGGTCAAAATTTGAGATTGCAGTAGATTTGTGCATCAAAAGCTGATTTTTAATTCATGAAAAGCAAGATTGTAAAAAGCTATCGCAAGTGCTTTTTTGGCTTTTGTGCCATTTTTTCGCAAAATCAGCTTAGGCCTATATAAAGAGGGCCTTGGGGTCATAATAAGCATCAATCAAGGATCATCCAAGATCACCCAAGCCTATTGAAGTGCTCTAACTCTTGGAGAAGGTGCTCCTAAGTTTTGGTGCAAGTTTGGAGGAGATTTTGGCAGCCAATCATCAGCTTTAGCTGAGTTTTGTAAGTTGCAAGTTCTATTTTCAATTCTTCTTCTTTTGTTTCTGTTGTTCCAAGGCTTTGTGCCTTCTACTTTAACACAAGATGTTTCTCTTCCTATTTAGTTCAATTTTTGATTTAGGGTTTTTGAAACTCTAATTTTAGAATTAGGGTTTGCTGCACAAACAGTTCTAAACTCTTTCTATTCACTCCAATCACACTTGCACACACTCCTCATAGCTATTAGGCACTTTATGCACAATTTCTTGTATCTAGATCCTAAATTCAGCCTAGATTCAATTTTTGTAAGCATATATTCATTTTTGTATCATTTACACACATAGTAATATGACATTCATAATAGGTAGTGTAGGTAAGCATTCAACTTATCGTTACACACTGACAATTGTGTATTCTCTCTCTATTTTCTCATTCATCTAATTTTGAATCTCAAGGTGTGTATGCTAAGGTTCTTGTGTTGGAAGATCTTGTAAACTTATGTATATTATTTTAGGGCCCATCTCACTTCCAACAATTGGTATTAGAGCATAGTTGACATACACGGTACGCCCTGAACAAGATGAGTGATTATAGACTTGAGAATGAAGATAAGCTTGAAGGAATGTCTAACTATCCAACGTGGAGTTTCATGATGATGAATTTGTTAGTATCTAAAGACTTGTGGAATATTGTTAATGGCAAGTATATAAGACCAAGACAAATAGGAGAGGATGTTGCTCATCTTCCAAAAGACATGCTACCCCAATTTCTGCTCAACAAGAGGTTTTTGAAGAAGAAGAAGAAACTCTTTCATCATCTGGAGTCCGTGATACTACCAGATTGCTTCCTACAGAAGACTCAAGAGCAATCTAGATGGGATTCAAGGGATGCACAAGAACTTTCATTCATTGCTATGGGAGTCAAGAGGCAGATTATTTTCCAAATCAGGTCATGCACAACCTCTGGTCAGGCTTGGTTGGAGTTGGATAATCTCTATCAAAGCAAAAAGTCAGCTAGGAAAGCTCATCTAAAGAGACAAGTAGCCAACACAAGGATGAAAGTTGGTGAGTCAGCTCACTCACATATTTTGAAGCTCAAAGACTTACATGATCAATTACTTAATGTTGGAGTCAGCATTTTAGATGAGGAGATGGTAAACACACTTTTAAATTCACTTCCATCTTCATTTCATTCTTTTGTTACTTCTTTATCTCTCTTTACAAGAGATAGAGAAATTTCATTTGAAGAGTTGCAGTTCCTATTACTTCAAGATGAAGATTAATAAAAGAGTATGGAAGAGAATGATGAAGCCATGTTATCATCTTCCAAGGGTAAGAAGAAGGAGACAACAAAAGGAGAAGAGTCAACAAAGTAAGAAGGAAAGCAAGTCTTCCACTTCTAAGTCTTCCGCTTCATCTTCTACCACATCTACCTTCCCAAGTTCAATCCCATACTTGAAATATTGGGATGATTTTTGGGCCATTTAATCCATGGCTCCACTTTAGATTTCACATCTAAATGAGAAGGGTGAGGCTTCAAGAGAAGCTTGGCTCCTTCATCATCCACACTTGAGGGTGTGCTTGGGCGGGCTTCCACCATGCCTTGCTTTATGGATAGACGTTACCATGTCCTTGTTGTTGTTGGGACTCAGTGGCCCTGTTCTTCAATCTCCCCTCTTGGGTTGGTGCTCGCATATACCTAGAGCTGATAGGCTTTGATATAAGTCTGATATTGTCGTTATCCAAGAACTCACTTTTTGGAGGATGGTATAGAAGAAAGAACTCTCATGATGTCTTAATTTGAGACACATGCAGAGATGTCCCATCTCTCAAATCAATGGTGATGTAACATTATGGTGCGATTCATGGTTCTATCCTTAATTTCATTTATCACATGTACATGCAAATGCTTGAGATCATCTTGTATGTGACATCTATATTTTCGTCCAATTATATTTATTATTTCAATGTTCAATGTGATTCCTTCAATATTTTTGTTATATGAAAAATATGTGTAGCCTATGTGATACCTTTATTTTTGTTAAATGAAAATACTTTTCGACTTCATTCTTTTCATATTTGTTTAAACTTCACGATAGAGATTTTTATCACATCTCATTCATGCCTATTGCCTTTGCTCCTCTTTTACATTGTTACTTCAAGGGTCAACAAATGTGGGCCCAAGGGCATTTGGAACACATAAAAGACATATATATGGACGTCATGTCTCCAAATAAGTAAGACGACATTCGATAGTGAATTCTCTGTCTCCAAGGAGAACTTAGGCATTCCTTATTCTTGGTCCACTTCTTTGCCTTCATATGGGACTTCTCAACCTATCGAGTGATGGAATCACTATGGGTATGGGCATCCTATTTCTTTGCATGCTTTGAGGATTGTCACATGTATATTCATGATTATAATGAACCTTTAGCTTTAAGACTTAAGTAGAGTTTAAAAAGTTTTTAGCATCTAAACTTTATCTTTTTCATATTATTTTCAACTCTTCACTCAAAAAAAAAAACTTAGGCACACTATATGCAATGTGCATACCTTTAGAGTTATCATTACACATTTTTATAGATACATTTGCACACTTCAAGGCACCATTGGAGAGATGAACTTCAAACTCATAAGACTCCATAACTTTAAAGCTACTTTTGCTTCACATCTTTGTGGTTTCCATTGCAACATCTTTAAAAAGACACCTTTGCTCACCTTAAGGAAGAGAGAAACACATTGAGAAGAGAACTTTGATCAACACCTCGACAACAAGCTTAAAAGATCACTATAAAAGGGAATGTTGAGGAAACCTCTTTTTTTCTTTTCTTTTCTTCAAATAAATAAATAAATAAATAAATTGTTGTTTTGTTTTTGTTATTGTTTAAATTATGTGTATACACATACATATATTTCGCTTCTAAATTTAAATTTTGCATATTGTTTTTTATTTTTGTTCATTTTGTTTTGACTTTCTTACTTGTATTTCTTATTTATTGATCTTATTTTTTGTGTAGTCCTTTGTTTTTGTTGTTGTTTTTCCTTATGTGTTTGTGTTTGTGTTCTTTAACTTTGGGTTCGTAAGTTTGGATGATTGTGAACTTATGAAGGTATATACAATAAGTTAGTACTTGTATGTGCTATGTAGGATTGTCTCGCTTGCCCTTATGAGCGAAATTGAAATTCATTTCATTAGTGCATATCAAGTTAGGAATCGCCTCATTATGGAGCATCCACAACGAGCGGTGTATGGTAAGGGAAAAATTCGGCTACTGTGTAGTTTACAAACAATTTAAGGTCTAAGATAGGTATATTATTTTAATATTCTGTAGTATTTTATTTGTATTTGTCCTACCTCATAATTGAATGCATCCATAAGATGCCGTGTGGAAACTTAGCCAATAAATGGTGATGTGACACTTGTCGAAATTCATTGACTCGAGACTTCTGTAGTGGAAGGTTTTGAAGATGGCTTTTGAAGTGAGATAAGTAATGATTTGTTGGTATGTCGACCATACACATTATGTTGGAGTTCATGGCTCTATCCTTGGTTTCATGTATCACATGTACATGCAAATGCATGAGGCCATTTCATTCGTGACATCTATATCTTCTTCCAATTATATTCATAATTTCAATGTTCAACGTGATATATAAAAATAAAAATGAAAGTACGTCTAAAATTTCCTTTTATATTTGTTTAAACTTTACATTGTAGGTTGCAAGATATCTTAGAGTTATTAAAGTCATGGTGGACTTTTATCGCATCCCATTCATGCCCATTGCCTATGCTTCTCTTTTACATCTTTACTTCAAGGTTCAGTAGGTGGGCCTAAGGGCATTTGGAACATGTAGAAGACATAAATGGATGATGTTCTCTCTCCAAATAAGTGGATTGCATTTGATAGTGAGTTCTCCGTCTACGTGGGTGTCACATCACATTAAAAAGATGATTGAAACACATTTGTAGAGGTTAGTTGCATGGTTTCCACATGGCTTCATTAAGGACGGTTGCCCCATATGGTAGTGGAAAGAGAGGAGAGAGTCGAATGACTCATGTATATGAGTGAGCCGGCTCGGCCAAGGTTGGGAGATGAACAAAAACTTTTGTGTGTGTGTCGAACGGTGCAGTGTCGTCATGGCAAAAGGATGGTCCATTTTTTTGTTATTTGTTAGACTCAAGATATGACATGCAGGAGATGGTTGAACCACACCCTAAGAGGGAGAATTAGGAAGTAATCCTCAACCATGTCTTTTGGGGCAAGTGGTTAGCCCATCATGCTCCTAGCTAGTAGGTCATGAGTTCAAATCCCATAATTGGTATTAGAGCTAAGGAAGTAGATTTGGGCAAGGCGGATGGAAGGCACGCGCGTCGATTTCAAAGGTGAGTTTAACAAAGATTTGAGTGTATCTCTCAATTCGTAGGTTGGATTCAGATGTGTAAGATACTGCTGGAAAGCTCTCGAAACAAGCTTTCCAATGGAAGCACTAGATTGGGGATCCAATATGCCTAGCATGGGTGAGAGCCAGGTTCAAGATACTGAGGTTGAGAACAAGGGGCTCAAGAGACCAAGGTTGCGAACCAAGGTTGAGAACAAGATGGTTCAAGAGACCGTGCAAGGTTGAGGACATCAATTCAAGGGGAGATCAAGGATTGTTCATTGAGGACAATGATCTCTAGAAGGGGAAGAGAGTGTTAGACTCAAGATATGACAGGCAGGAGATGGTTGAACCACACCCTAAGAGGGAGGATTAGGAAGTAATCCTCAACCATGGCTTTTGGGGCAAGTGGTTAGCCCATCATGCTCCTAGCCAGTAGGTCATGAGTTCAAATCCCACATTATTGGTATCGTTTCAAAGCATGGTGAAGGGATTGAACTCATGACCTCAATGAGGAGAGGAGGGGCTATCCACGCTGTCCACATCCACTCTATGCTTGTAAAGAAGGAAACAACACATCTCTTTAAGCTTTTTGTTGTGTGAATGGGAAGAATGCAATCCAAATTATTTTGGCTTCTCATATATATACAAGTATTTAATGTTATTTCTTTTGTGTTTTTCGTAGGAGCCATAGCTGCATTGGTTCGCGCACCTTATCCTTCGGTACCATTTTCCGGTTCGTTCAATTTGGTACGAACCTTATCATGCGGTTCTTTGAAAAAGTGCCGAATTTTGTTTTTGGTCACAAACCCTAAAATTGCTCCCAAATTTATGTGATGAATGTATTTTGTTGTGGAAATGCCTCTAGAAATCTATTCTTGTTTGTTGGTGCCTCATTTTTACAGAACATAGTGTTTATGATGGGGATGTAGAAGGAAGAAGTGCACAAAAATGTGTGCCTTTCTAAGTTGTACGTATATGTGACTCATTAATAACTCTAGAATCTCTTTTGGTAATCGTGTATATTGCAGGTGAATATGACCTAAGCATCTATGCATTTTTACATACAAGTACACATACACATTGTATCATATTGACAGTTTGTAACTGTTGGTCTCATATCATTTTTACCATTTATAGACATTAATCTATCTATATCTATATCTCTATATATCTCTCTCTATCTATCTATCTATCTATCTATCTATATATATATATATATATATATATATATATATATATATATATATATATATATATATATATATATATATATATATATATATATATATGATGCACCTTACCTCCCCATACCATTCGGTTCACGCACCTTACGCGCACCAAATTGAACGCACCTAACGCACTTGACTGCAATGGTAGGAGCTCAACCTTGCGGGATTGGTAGAAGAATATAGTTTAGATATCCTTGAGAAGAAGCTTAAGCTCAAGGAGCCGATTTTTATAAATCCCCATCTTTTAAGAAGAGATTTTCAGTCGTTTAAGGTCTTTCTTGCACACTAAAATGGATGATTTGAGTATATTACATGAACTTTGATAGAAGAATTTGTATAGAAAGTGAGTTTAGGGCTCCACAAGACCCCCTTCCATCATTTTTAGAGAAATTCTAGCACCAAAATTCTATAACTTTCCATTTTAGGAGAGGAGAAAAGAGTTAAAATGGACAAGGATATTGAGGAAAGTGATGCATGTAGATGATCTGTTTGTTCCTGATTTTACTTCTTTTCAAGATTTTATGTATTTAGATAATGATGCTTTTGGTGGTGGTATTTATCCCAAAACTTTTTGTGAGCTGAATTGTACTTCTCATGGTGATTCTTGTGCTTTTCTAGATCTAAAAATATTTCAGTCTCCTTTTGGTTTGGAAGTAGACATTTATGATAAAAGATTAGAACCGGAATTTGCTAGCATTAACATGATACGTATGCCTCATATTGATTCAAATATTTCTCATTTAGCGAAGTATGGCGTTATTTGCTCTCAATTGTTTAGATTTTCTCGTCTATGTTCAAGCTTGTCTTCATTTGTAATTCAGTGTTGTCAACTAATCTCTTTGCTTGTTCAAATAGGGTATTTATTCAAAAAAGTTTCAAAGAAGGTAAGGACTTTCTTACTTCGTAACAAGTTCATTTATGGTTCTTCTTCTTTTCATGTGTTCAAATTAATCATTAGTAAATTCAATAGAAAAGGGGAACAGTGTATGGGTTAATGATAAGGTATTTTGTGGGTTCCTCCCCCCTCCTCCTCCCCCTCCCCCTTCTCCTTTTTTTTCACTCTTTATTTATAGCTTCTTTCTAGTCTTTTGTTCTTTTATGTTTATTATTATTATTATTACTTTTATTATTATTTTAGCTATTTCTTTATATTTATTATTATTATTTTTAATATCTTTTTTATTTTTATTTTTTATTTATTTATTATTCATATATTTATTTATTATATATCTATATATTTATTAATTTTTATTAATTTTAATTTTAATTTTTATAATTCTATTTTTTTCTTCTTATTATTTATTTGTTCTTTGTGCAAGACTTTATCATGGCTGAGTTTGCCCTTCACTTCTGGAAGTGATAGAAACTTGGTTCGTTGACTTTGTTAGAGATCTTGATTTAGAAAGACTCTTTAGTAAAGTCTGCAGGGCACTGATGACGTGAGTAGGGATGTCATAGCTATTTGTCCAAGCTATGCATGATAAAGTTTAATTCTGATACTTCTTGTTTAGGACAGACATAGAAGTTGACGATGCACTTTTTGTTTCGTTTTGTTTTTGTTTAATTTGCTTATATATATATATATATTTATTTATTTATATATTTATTTATTTATTTATGGAATTATTATTTTTTATTTATTTTCTTTTAATTTGATTTCTATTTTTATATATTTATATTTTTTATTTTATTTTGGTTCTTTTTTAATTTATTATTATTTAACTATTTATTTTTTATTATTTTTTATTATTTTTTATTTTATTATTATTATTATTATTTATTATTTATTATTTATTATTTTTTGTTTTTGTGTGTGTGTGTGTGTGTTTTCGTGTTCATGTGAGTGTGTGCGTATCTTTTTTTTTTTGTATTGGTTTTCTTTCTTGGTTGTATTTTTTCATGTCTTATATTGGTCTTAAGTCTCTTGCTTTTGTTTGTTATTTTTTCCTATGTGTATGTGTTTGTGTTCTCTATCCTAAGTTCGTAAGTTTGGATAACTCTGAACTTATGAAGGTATATATTATCATGGGGAATAAAAAAATGAAGAAAAATTATAATAGAAGAAGGATTGGAAGCTTGCCAAAACCTACCCTTCAACATTTTCGCAAGAAAGTAAAAATCTTCATTGAGATCTCATATTGGGGAAAAGATAGAGAAAAAGAGGATTTGGAATGTAAAAAATATGTTGAAGTATCTTTATATACTACTCTCTCAAGGTATGGAGAGAAATTTAGAATTTGCATGATTGAAGAATGTCTCAAGGTAGGGAGGGGGAGGGGGAGGGGGAGAGGGAGAGGGAGAGGGAGCGGGAGAGAGAGAGAGAGGGAGAGGGAGAGGGAGGGGAGAGGGAGGGGGAGAGGGAGGGGGAGAGAGAGAGAGAGAGAGAGAGAGAGAGAGAGAGAGAGAGAGAGAGAGAGAGAGAGAGAGAGAGAGAGAGAGAGAGAGAGAGAGAGAGAGAGAGAGAGAGAGAGAGAGAGAGAGAGAGAGAGAGAGAGAGAGAGAGAGAGAGAGAGAGAGAGAGAGAGAGAGAGAGAGAGAGAGAGAGAGAGAGAGAGAGAGAGAGAGAGAGAGAGAGATATTAACGTCTTCTGGAGGCCAAACGTGGCCTATGAGACAAAAACCATGTACAAGTGTAGTAACCCTGTGTAGAGGATGAAATGAAATAAAAGGTATATCGCTACACAAAGATATATATAAAGCTGGAAAAGGATGGGGAGATGTGGCTCTGACTCCGAGAGAGAGAGAATTTACTCTCTTATCTTTGGATTTTTTAGATATAAGGGTGGCACTATCCTATCAAAGGCAGTAGGGAGATCAAATAATCAATGGTTAGAGTGAGTCTCACTTAATGACTCTAGGAGAGAGCTTACTAGTCCTTGTGATGGTCCTTGACTAGACGAGGAGTTTTAGTTGTTGGCACAAGAGAGACTCAGGATTCGGTGATGACATTTCTGTTTATATTTTTTTTGCGACAAGGATAAATTTGACCTCTCAAACTCTTAGTTGGTGCTTTGTCATGAGGATGATGAATGAGCATCAATTAGGAGGATAAATACTCATGGATTATTTGAATCTTAAGAGGAATGCTTTTGCATTCACATGGGAAATCTAGAGGAAGAGGAAAAAACCAGAGTTTTCACTAGTGTCGTCGATGCTCTTCGAATAGAACATTAGTCCAAGTTTATAGATGACGTATCAATGATTCCTTGGTTAGCGGGTGTAGAAATTTCATTCTATAGTTGAGAAATTCTATTATGTGAAATAACATGATGGATTTGCATTGGACACAAGGATGGTTTAGGTAAAAATGATCACTTATGAGTGCACTCAAGGTTAGAAAGACTTAGAGTGGCATGAGGGCAAGTCTAAGCGTTTGGAGTCACTTTTTTTATGGGACTTTGTTCTATATTTGAGGATTTTATGGTTTAGTATCTCTATTATGGGAAACTTAGAGGAAGAGGAAAAAACCAGAGTTTGCACTAGTGCCATCGATGCTCTTCAAATAGAACATTAGTCCAAGTTTATGGATGCTTTTGCATTCACATGGGAAACTTAGAGGAAGAGGAAAAAACCAAAGTTTGCACTAGTGCCATCGATGTTCTTCGAATAGAACATTAGTCTAAGTTTATGGATGACATATCAATGATTCCTTGGTTAGCGGATGTAGAGATTTCATTCTATAGTTGAGAAATTCTATTATGTGAAATAGCATGATGGATTTGCATTGGACACAAGGATGGTTTAGGTAAAAATGATCACTTGTGAGTGCACTTAAGGTTAGAAAGACTTAGAGTGGCATGAGGGCAAGTCTAAGCGTTTGGAGTCACGTTTTTTTTAATGGGAATTTGTTTTATATATTGAGGATTTGATGGTTTAGTATCTCCATTGTGGTATGGTAAGGTCTATAGAAGACATCACATGGACTTAGGCTATTTAGGTGATGTTGTCATTATGAGAGAGAGAGAGTTGGAAGCTAGGTGTATATGGGAGATAATAGGCATAAGATACACAGTTTTCCAACTTTGAGATTCTCTTATGAGATTTCTTAAGGGGATGGATATGGGGAAGCAACGCATAGAGATGACCATGTACATAGTACATGGGGTTCAAGAAGCTTGAGCACTGTCTACCTTTACAGACATTTCCTCTACATCTTTGAGGATGAAAGTGTTATTCAAGGGAAAGGAAATGTCACATCACATTAAAAAAGATGATACGAACATACCATTAGAGGTTAGTTGCATGGTTTACACATAGCTTTATTAAGTATGGTTGCCCCATATGGTAATGAAAAGAGAAGAGAGAGTCGAATGACTCTTATGTATAGGAGTGAACTGGGCGAGGTTTGGAGGTGATCAAAAGTTGAGTCTTTGTGTGTGTTGATGGCTGCATGACTTCTTGTAGTGTCGTCATGACAAATGGATGGCTCATTTTTCTGACAGTGGGGAACATAGACAATCCCTATTTTTGGTCTACTTCTCTACCCTCAAATGTGATTTCTCAGCCTATTGAGTGATGGAATAATTACGGGAATGGGTATCCTTCTTTTTCTTTGCATGGTTTGAGGATTATGTCACATGTATACTCATAATTATAATGAATTTTTAACTCTAAGTCTTAAGTAGAGTGTTTCAAATTTTTTAGTACGCGAATTTCAGCAATAAACTAGTAGTTGTACGTTATATGTAGGAAGGGTGAGCAAGGGTGGAGAACATTTTCATTAGTGCACATCAAGCTTATGAATCGCCTTAGTATGGAGCACTACAATGAGTGGTGTATTGTAAGTACTCACACCTCATTTGCACAAAATTGAGCGCATTGAACCACCTTGGTCCGGACTCTTATTATGATTACAATTATCGATTTCGTTTGACATAATTAAGAATCAATCTGATTGGTTAACTTTGGTTGTTCATTGAGATCATCTAACTCATATTATGTTGCAATCACACAAAATTAATATCTCCAAATTTTTGAAAGGAAATTGATGCTATATATTTTATTCCTTGAGCACTAATATATTACCCAAAGATAGTTGAAAACCAAATTTTCCCAAAGAAAAGAATAAGAGCTATGTTCCTTTACACTTTTTGCATATGACACATGGACATGTACAAGAAAATGAAGAAACTATGATAAGCTTATCTATAAAGTGGCATAAATCTCATTCAATAGGATTGTAGATTCATGTCACAATTTTAACGTCAAAGAGTTGATTGAAGCACAAAGGATGGAATCTGAAAACGTGATACCTTATAGATCACTCTCAAACAACCACAAAAAATTGGAAATATTTCATATGCATAGGAAAATTTATGATTGATGTAGTGTCATATAAAAACAAATTTTGCATATAAACAATGATTGACTTCATTTTGGCAAAACTTGTGTAAGAGCATAAGGAATCCAAATCTTGGCAAAAAACCTTTTATTTTTTGCATTGATAATTGTCTTTCAAAGACTTTAGAAAACCTAAAAGCTATTTCATGCATTGCCGTCTATAATCATCATTATGCTAGTAAATTAAGTACCATCATCCATTTGATTAAGCTTTAAGTCACTCATAGCCACAAATGCAAAAAGCATATAAATAGTGGTAATTATAAAAGAAAAGTAAGCAACATCATCCATTTGCTAAAGCTTTAACTCACTAGCAACAACAACAAAAACAACAGCAAGAAGGATATAAATAATGGTCATTTTTCAATACAGGAGATTGATTTTATGAGTTTATCCTCTCTTTTTGTCCGTAACTTTTGTGCCAACCTAGTTTTATACATGCGTTTTGCACTAAGTGATGTAACTTCTTAGGATCTTCAAGTGCAAATACACAAGTTAATAAAACACAATATTTAATTGCAAGATGACTTGTTCAAAACATAATATACCCAGCATGATTACCAGTCATCATGTTTTGTGGGAGATTATTATCGGATAGAAGGCAATGGACACATCTTATCCTTCTTGTTGTGTCACTTGAGAAGGGATTGTAAATGATTGTGAAATTTGTATGGACACCCCCTTTTGTACACATGTTAACACTAGCCAGGACTCAGTACTACCACAGGAAGTTGAAGGGTGCCTGTTTTTGCATTTTGTATTAAGAATTCAAACCTCTTATGGAACCTTTTTTTTTTTTTTAAAGTCATTCATCTAGTGTATCAATCCATTGCAACAGTCCATGTAAAGGTGTCAGCATGGTAATACAACCATACCTAGTATCCTAAATAACCATTTATAATGGTTATATTAATCCATTGCAATGTAAAGGTGTCAGCATGGTAATATAACCATACCTATTGTCCTAAATAAATGCAATTGTTGCATGGAAGTAAAAAACTTAATTAAAAAAATTGGTGCATTGCGTGATTCAGAAAGAGTTTTCCCTATGATGTAAAAATGGAAATATACATGATTCAGAAAGAGATTTTTCCTATGAAAATCTGTGTGGTACTTTAGTATGCAATTCACAATATGTCCAGGCTGAGAAAAATTGTTTTGGTACTGAAAATGGAAAATAATTGGTCTATGCTCATGATTGTTTTGGAAAATGCAATTAAGAAACTCCAACAATCTATGCTCATGTCACTTGGAATTAGTTTCTAAGATGCCATGCTTGTTTCTTGTGGATCAACAACTCCTTTTACCTTGACAACATCATACATGAGAGAAATACATTTCATGCTAGCTTTCACTATCTTTTGATTAAAAAGAGCTCTTATCTCAACTTTAATGAAAGCCTTAGATGCAAAATGCGAAGAGTGACTAACATCACACAAATTGAATCCTTGTTTACGAATTGCACATCAGGAAACTTATAGTTTTATCTGCTGAAGAAAATTCATCTTTGGAGTGTTTTCTAAAATCAAGATATTCTCAATTTTTGAACGATGTGCTAGAAATACTTAGCATTTCTGTCCACAGGGTCAAAGTGGCAATTGGTCTTCTCAAAGTTCACCAGATTTGGTGATGATTTTAGTGCTGAAGAAGACTTGCAAAAGTTCAGTGTTCCGATTTAAAAATCCTCAAAAAAGATAATTTTGTTCTTGCAGATGTTATTATACTAAATCATTACTTTGTTTGGCAAATGAAAAGCCTTTAGAGTATTGCAACTGGATTTAAATCAATTGCTGAACTTTGTGGATTGTTTTTTGCTTGTCAGATCAGATTTGTTAGCCTTTTATGTTGGTTTTTCCATTTTTACCTTACCTTTTAATCCTATATTTCTAAGTATATATATACGTAGCCTAGTAGTGATTTGATATTTCTTCATTGTACTATGAAGACTTTGGTAACATTCATATGTATTCTTCTCTGAAAGTCTCAGTTTAGGCAGTTTGAGCTTGGGTTTGTGGGATATTTAGTGAGGGAGTAGGGAGGGGACAGGGGGAGGGGAGTGGAAGGGGGGAGGGGGAAGTGGGGGATGGTTGGGGGGGATATTTTAACCTTCAAGACCAAAAAGCTACAAACTGGTGAATGTGAAACAATGTCTGTGTGCTGGAAAAGTATTGAAAAGACTAAAAGCTTAGAACTGAGTGGTTAAGTGCATGTGGGATAGGAATTGTTGGTGGACTAGAGGGTCTAGTCAATACAGTGATACAGGAGGTGACTGAATCTAGATTCCACACTGAGCATTACAATGCGGAGATACAATCTCAAGGATTACAGGGTAATCAACGGTACAACATCGGCTAAGAAAGGGATAGTTCTCGACATCAGAGGAGATTCAGGATTGGCTGATGTCAAATCAGCTCCAGTGTCCTCGGTGGTCAGAGTTCTAGCCAAAAGTTGTAACGTGTGTGGTGTGTGCCAAAATGATCTCAATTCTGCTCTTCATTGGCCTTCTATGATGGTATGCTTTTACAATCGTGGGTGCATGGATCTCCCTAGGTCTACTGTGTGGTCAATCAGTATGCCTCTGGTAGGAGCAGAATCCTGGATCTGCTATCCAGTGGTAGTGACAGCCAACTTGCCTGAAATACTCTGTAATCTTCTCTCGGATTGCCTCAGCAAGCTGTCTCTAATTTCGTGCAGCTCAAGCAAGAACGAACCTTAACATCTCTGACCATGGTGATATACCATCACTCTGGAAAGTGGCTTAAACACCCTAATGTCCAGTGGTAGTGACCACCCACTTGCCTGAAGTACTCTGTAATCCTCTCTCGGATTGCCTCAGCAAGCTGTCTCTAATTCTGTGCAGCTCAAGCAAGAATTAACCTTTAAGATCTCGGACCATGGTGATATACCATCACTTTGGAAAGTAGCTCAAACACCCTAATAAGTGATGGAAATGCCCCTGTATCGCATAATATGTTGGGCAATCACATCTATAGTGTGCAATTCTCTCTCTGACTCCTGATGGAATATTTGACATGTTTTGTCCCCTGCTGGAGTTCATCAGTGTTTGCAAGTCTCAATTGCCAGATGGTGGGAAGACCTATGTTTTCATACAAGTAGGCATGAGTACAAACCATCTTTGTTCCCAACTCATGGGTAGGGTCTATTGAAGTCCTATTGTGCAATTGAGTCCAATCCTGATGTAGGAGTTTTGTAATCTCTGTCAGTCTCAAGGTGAGAGAGAGAGGTAGGGTCTATTGAAGTCCTATTGTGCAATTGAGTCCAATCCTGATGTAGGAGTCTTGTAATCTCTGT
>CM035409.1:45728771-45741271 GCA_020310875.1 Ceratopteris richardii
AGCTTGTTAGAGAATAGAACTTTTGTAAGAGAACTCTTTTGCAATCTAAGCTTTCCATTGTTCCTCTCTTTGATCTTACTTTGTGCACGTGTGTGTGTATGTGTGTGCATGTTTGTGTGCTTTCACTCACGCACTTGTGCCTTCACTTGCTCGTGGTCTTCATACCGGTCCTCACGTCTCCGCGGATTGACAAGTAAAGGAGGTGGTGCTTACGCTTGAGCTACACCAAATTTTGGCGCCGTTGCCGGGGAGAGAGCTTCGAGGACGAGCGTTGTGATGGTAAGATCGTAGATTTGCGACGTTGGAAGGTAAAAAAACTGTCATTTCAGTTCATTTTCTGTTTTTTCCTCTTCATCTTCATCATCATCATCATCTCCACCTTCTTCCATCTTCTTCTTCATAGAAAATTCTTGTTTTTAGTGCATTTTCACCATCTTCATACCATTTTTCATGCATTATTGTGTGGGAAGGAGTTAGGAGAAGCAAGGGAGAGCAAGCGCTGTGTTTTTTTCATGAATTTCTGCTCATACGGAGCTCGCCATAGCCGGCGCTCAGAAATTTGAATTTCCCGCCAAAAAACACGATTCTGTGTTGAAAATCGCGATTCTGTGAAAATTCAAAATTTTTTGAAAAAATCACGATTTTCTGTTTTCCCGCCTAAAAGTTGGCTGAAAAAATCACGATTCTGTGTTTGTGCTCGAAATCGCGATTCTCACAAATCACGATTTTCAGTAAAAAACAAGATTTTGTGAAAAAAAGGCGATTCTATGTAATCACGAATTTTTGCTCAAAATCGCGATTTTCTAAAAACACGATTTTGTGCTCAACATCGCGATTTTCATGCCAAAAACTCGATTCTGAGAAAATACGATTTTCAGCAGGCTCAAAATCGCGATTCTCACAAATCACGATTTTCAGCAAAAAAAAAACACGATTTTGTGAATCACGATTCTCTGAGTCAAAATCACGATTTTCATAAATCACGATTTTGTACTCAACATCGCGATTTTCAAAAACACGATTCTGTGCTCAACATCGCGATTTTCATGCCAAAAACTCGATTCTGAGAAAATACGATTTTCAGCAGGCTCAAAATCGCGATTCTCACAAATCACGATTTTCAACAAAAAACACGATTTTGTGAATCACGATTCTCTGAGTCAAAAGCGCGATTTTCACAAATCACGATTTTGTGCTCAACATCGCGATTTTCAAAAACACGATTTTGTGCTCAACATCGCGATTTTCATGCCAAAAACTCGATTCTGAGAAAATACGATTTTCAGCAGGCTCAAAATCGCGATTCTCACAAATCACGATTTTCAGCAAAAAACACGATTTTGTGAATCACGATTCTCTGAGTCAAAATCGCGATTTTCACAAATCACGATTTTGTGCTCAACATCGCGATTTTCAAAAACACGATTTTGTGCTCAACATCGCGATTTTCATGCCAAAAACTCGATTCTGAGAAAATACGATTTTCAGCAGGCTCAAAATTGCGATTCTCAAAAATCACGATTTTCAGTAAAAAAAAAAAACACGATTTTGTGAAAAAAGACGATTCTGTGAAAACACGAATTTTTGCTCAACATCGCGATTTTCAGAAACACGATTTTGTGCTCAACATCGCGATTTTCTGAGTCTCAACATCGCGATTTTCTGAGTCTCAACATCGCGATTTTCTGAGTTCTCAACATCGCGATTTTCTGAGTCTCAACATCGTGATTTTCTGAGTCTCAACATTGCGATTTTCTGAGTTCTCAACATCGCGATTTTCTGAGTTATCAACATCGCGATTTTCTGAGTTCTCAACATCGCGATTTTCTGAGTTCTCAACATCGCGATTTTCTGAGTCTCAACATCGCGATTTTCTGAGTTCTCAACATCGCGATTTTCTGATTCTCAAAAATCACGATTTTCTGAGCCTCAACATCGCGATTTTCTGGAAGTTCACAAAATCGTGATTTTCTCCAAAGGTCCTGTTTGCCTGTTTTGACCCCCAGGAGCCTGAATTGGCATAACTTTCTCATCCAAAGTCCATTTTTTGAGCTCTTTAGCTCGTTACAAAGCTCGTTTCAAGTCCTACACGACCTCAACTGTTTTTTTCAAGAATAACGCATTGATTTTGGGATAGGATAATTTGAAGTAGACCCTCAAGTGGGACTTGGGAACCAAGGGGACTCCATAGAATTTTGAACCATACCAAGGGGAAAATTTGGACTCTTGACTAAAGCTTATGAACCTGAGATCTGGTAGACACTTAGGCAAGGATAAACAAAGCATTAGATCTTCTGAGGCTAGTGTCAACCATACATCCAAGTCTTGGGCACAACAAATAAGTGGTCATCTTTTACTAAGTTCAGACACAAGTGATTCAGAAATGTCTTTTAGTATGGGAAAACCTACATGTGGCTCAGGGACTGCCCATCTACAAACACCAGAAGGTCCCTATAAGACACAGTTGGAATATATTCGGACCAACCAATTAGGTGCTCGCATCTATGAGGATGGTCTGAGGCGATCAGTGGTACAACTCAAAAATCCAGATCAATCCTTTGGACTTGAACACCCGGTGGTCAAGTTCGAAGAGGGTTCATACATTGATAAGGAAGGAACCATGTATGTGGTCACCAACCTACCAGATAGGACTGATGAGTTTGGAAATGTCATTCCTGAGAATGAAATAGGAGACCTAGAACAAGGAAATGTAGGACAAGGACCCCAGACTCCTAGAGGTAAGTCAGTTTTGACCCGAATAATCACTCCGGATTGGATCCCTCAAGACAACAAAAGCATAGAACTATTTTTGAATAGAGAAACAGAAGAAGCCTTTTGGAGATTCAAGCCAGATCAACCTAGCCAATTGGGCATAGTTATCATCTATGAATTCAAAGATCCTGAGATACCAGGCAAAGTTGTCTACCTGGATAACACATCAGAGAAGATATTCTTGGTAACAGAACATGATAGACATGCATATACTTGGAAGAATGAATTGATTTTCCCCCCACCAAGATCCAATGTTTCCCATGGCCTCCAAGGTGTAGGATCTTCCCACGCTCATGAAGCCCAGAGAGAAAGAATTAGAGAGAGACCTGAGGTAAGTTTTGCACACACCGTGGGCAGGAATAGATCAGGATTTGAAAATGAAAGACCTGAAAGAGAGAGACATCAAGCACATAGGCAAAAAAGAGATGAACATGATTTTCCATTGCCTAGACCCCGAGAGCACCCAAGAACCCTTAGACCCACTCAAGTGATCAAGGCAATGAAGAATTATTTTGACGGGTCAGGAGATCCTTATGATCATGTGGCCGAGTTCAAACAAGTGTTAAGAGCTGAACAGGTTGAGGATTTATTCACCCAATACGAGGCATTTGGTTTGACTCTTAAGGGCACTGCCTTGGCTTGGTTTCAACCATTGAGTAGTCGCAACTATCGCGATATAGGTCAACTGCTAGACGAATTCATTGTAGAATTTTCCAAGAGTGGTATCAGGCATAACACATCATCCTTGATCCACAGTTTCAAGCAGACACCCCAAGAAACAGTGTGACTAGCAGGTAGAAGGTTCAGACAGTACCTAGAAAGATGCCCTGCTCCCGAGTTACCCACACCAGCCAAACAAGTGGCTTTGTTCTTAGATGGCTTACTGAGCACAAAGTTAAGATCATATGTATATTTGAAAGAGCCTAGATCCATAGAAGAGTGCGTGCGGACATGCATTGACATAGAAGATAACTTGGGTGAGGAGTTAGGATTGTCCAAACTCTACAAAGATTCGGATAGTTCTACTAGTCATACTTCAAAGATCTCCACAGAAATAGAAGAGATAGCTGAGCAAGTTGCCAAGAAGCTCGGAGTCCAAAATAAACAAACACAGAGAGTCACTCCAGTGAATCGGTGTTATACTTGTGGGGGCGACCACATGGCTAATGTATGCCCAATGCAAAACCAAAACATTAGAGAAAGGAATGCTCCATATTGCACTATTGAGAGAAAATACACAAACCACACGGCTCAAGATTGTCCCTACAATAGGCAGGCTGTTAGACAGAATTATCAGCAACCTTACCCACAAGGTAGATATCAGAACCAATACCAACAGCCATATTATAGACCACAACAGCAATATCAGGTACCATATAGGCCACAACCTGTCTTGGGGAACCAACCACCAGCTCCAGCCAACGTGATTCCAGTCAAATATGCTGGGGGAGAAGAAAATCCAAATAGAGCATTGGTGCCACTAACCCCATTGATACCAGATAATGACTCTAATGCTCATTGTTCAGACTACTCCCATGAAGGTAGTCCACATGCGTATTACACAGAGTCACCTGAACATAGTGAGATTTACTCGTATCAATATGAGGCACCACCTATGGAGCAAAATTGGGAGCGAGAATACTCCAATGTCATGTACACAAATCCTAACCCTAGGCCCCAGTTGAGACAAATGAGACCACAAGCCCCTAGAGGATCTTGTTTTAGATGTCAAGGTGATCATTTCATTCGTGACTGTCCCCACCCACCATCTCCGAGTCAAGGACAGGCTATCACAATACAGGCTTTTTGTCCTGATTGCGGCAAAGACCATCTCCCCAGAGATTGTCCAAGAAACCCCTCCAGTGCACCCAAGATTACACCCATTAATGTGGTAGGCTTAGTGGAAGATTCAAGTTCAAGTAGTAGCAATGTGGCTCCTATACAAGCTGTCACTAGAGCACAAGCCTTAAAACAGGATAAACCAGTAGAACAATCAGAGTCGAGTGAATCGGGAGAGCCTAGTAAGAGGAAAACAAGAACATGGAAGGATACCAGAGAGAAGGCCAATCGCAAGTGGAATAAAAAGTTATCGGAACTAGAAGAAAGCTTAAAAGAAGCGAAAACAAAAATAGAAGACATTGTATCTCAAAGCCCCTCGCATGCCGAAACTCCATCCACTCCACCTCATCCCACCCCACCACCCATTGTAAATAGACCACAACCAGGGTCTGTTCTTGCAGATCCAACCCCAGAAGGCTTGGACATGATGTTCAAGGCCTACCAGGCTCGACTTCAAGAAGGGCCTACAGCTGCAAACCTAGACAAGAGTTACCCTAGAGCGGACTTAGAGATTGAACGGATGAAAATGTGCATGAAAATGGTAGAACAAGCTCAAGCTATACTTGAGACTAGTCAAAAGTTCAATCAAACAAACTCTGTCAAAGGGGAATTGCACTTCCAGGGCTTACTAGAACGATTAGAGCAGTTGGTAAACAAACCACAAGTTTCTTTACCTCCACAGGCTCAACCAGTTATTGAAAGAGGAAGCTCACCACCAATGGGAGCTTATGTTCCTAATTCCACAGATCCAGGAATACCTCCTTCAATTCAACAGTATTCTCAAGAATTCTTGCGGGAAATACAAGAAGAGAAATGGGGCAAGGAGAAGGGTAATTCCCCTCCTATTCCTGAGATTGATGATCTTCATGATCAATTTCCCCAAGACATTCCATCTATTTACGGGGATGAAGCAGAACAACAAGAAGACGAAAGGTTAGATTTTGAATCTAATACCTTAGAAGAACTGCCTCAATTTCCAGGCCCATGGGAATCTGAATCTCTCCATATTAGAGCTCCCACAATACTAGTAAGAAATGAAGACTCAGTGGTTCCAAGGAACACGGATGTCGTGAAGAACACTAAGGTTCAGTGTCATCTCACTGTAGAAGAGCTGCTCAAAGCAAAACCTGAGCTTTGGAATCATGTGAAGGATCAGGTTCCAGAACTTGATTCCAACATGCCAAAAGCAGGCTCCAAGCAAAGGGTACCAGAGATACCTCTAGACAAAATAGGGGACATGTGTGAGGGTGAAGAAGGTAATACTTATCTTCCAATCACCTACCAAGGTTACACAACCAAAGCAATCATAGATTCAGGTGCTGGTGTTGCTATTGCGACCACCTCCTTGTGGAAGCAATGGGGCAAGCCCACATTAAGACCAACTAGAATGAAGCTTCAAATGGCTGATGGTCATTTTGAAAGACCTCTAGGATTGCTAGAAGGGATCACTCTAACCACTTGTGGTGTAGAGTTTGAGCATACATTTGCTATATGTGACTTTGAGAAAAATAATGTCTATGAGATGATCCTAGGAAGACCCTTCCTACGGCAATTGCAAATAGTACAGGATTGGGGAACTAACTCCTTGTACTTACAGCACTTAGGGGTCACCACCAAGGTCAATTTGAAGGATTACACCTTCAGAGATGTACCACCCCTACAGTGGAATTCTATCCACAAAGCGAAAGAAGATTCCATCTCTGTGCATTCTGAAAGTTCACCTGATCCATCATGGCTGCATGAAGATACTCATTTGTGGATGTGCAAGGTCGCAAAGGAAGAGGAAAAACGTTTAAAGGCAAGAGAAGAAGGAACTTCGCTAGGAGATAGACCAGTTAGAGACCCAGCCTACACACCGATGATCTTTCCAGATGAGGAGTTTGAGCCTCATGGCTGGCCAGAAATCTTAGCCACCATGGACATTGCTGTCAATGAGGAACAGTGGACACCTCATTGTGATGAGGAGGGTTATGATATATCAGTGTTCATGTGTCAACCCTTGCTAGAAGAATGTGACCCTGGTGATGTCATAGAAGAAGAAGAGAATGACGATGATCTGGAGTCTATTGTGATGGATAGTTGCTTTAACCCAGAGCAGCACTATCTAGAAGATATAGGAGTGTTCACCCAGAAAGAAGAAGAACCTCTCACAAGTATTAAAACAGTAAACTCAAAGGATGGAAGTGAGAGTAGTCAAAAGAAAAAGAAAAAAAAAGCAGTGAAACAAGAAGAGGAGGAATCATTGTTTGAAGTACCAGAAAACTTCAAAAAATATGAAGTTGACGACCGCAAAATTTTGGTACGAATGCCTAAGAGAGAGGCCATCATAGGAGAATCATATGATAATAAAGAAAAGACCAAGAAGATTGTAGTGACCATGGAAGAGAACGAAGAGAGATGCACATATATAGGAGATGACCTAAGTGCAAGAGAAGAAATGGAGCTCATAGCTCTATTAAGGGAATATAGGGATGTGTTTGCATGGCACTATAGAGACTTGAAAGGGGTAGATCCAAGAATTTGCTCTCATACTATCCCCATGACTGCTGATGCTAAGCCCACCAAACAGAAGCCCTACACATATAATGATACCTATGCAGCCAAAATAAAAGAAGAAATTGATAGGTTGATTGAAGCTGGATTCATCTACGAGATTGAGCATACCGAATGGGTGTCCCCCATTGTTGTGGTACCCAAGAAGAACGGGAAGTTGCGAGTGTGTATTAACCTTAAAAAAGTTAATGCCGCTACGATTAGAGATAGTTATCCACTTCCAATCACAGAACACCTATTGGAGCGTGTTGCAGGCAAGGAAGTTTATAGCTTCCTTGATGGATTTTCAGGTTACAATCAAGTAGCCATTGCCCCAGAAGATCAACACAAAACAGCTTTTGCTACAGAGTGGGGAATCTTTGCATTTCGTGTGATGCCATTTGGGCTCACCAATGCACCTGCAACATTCCAAAGGCTCATGTGTCATGTCTTCAAAGAGTTCTTGCGAAAGAGCTTAGAAGTGTATGTGGATGATTTATGTGCTCATTCCCAAGAAAGAAGGTTTCACATCCAGATGAAATCTTCAACAAGTGTAGAGAATATCGAGTGTGTCTGAACCCAGAAAAGTGTGTGTTTATGGTGCGTCAAGGTAAAATCTTAGGTCATATTGTTTCTAAGAATGGAATCTCAACAGATGAAGATAAGGTGCGAGCCATAGCGGAGCTACCAAGGCCAAGGAATATTAAAGAGGTACAAGCCTTTATGGGCCATTGTGGATACTACCGTAGATTTATCCACATGTACGCGATCATAGCTAGACCCCTTTATGCCTTGTTGTCTAATTTTGAGTGGAACGACGAATGCGAGAATTCTTTCAACGAACTGAAGAAACGTTTGTGCACAGCACCAATACTCACCACTCCTGATTGGAATAAACCCTTCCATGTCCATGTGGATGCATCCAATCATGCCATAGGATGTGTGCTAGCACAACCCACAAGTGAAGGAAACTTAGATTTGCCCATAGCATATGCTAGTAGACAGCTCACTGTAGCTGAACGAAACTATACCACAACTGAGCGAGAGGGCTTCGGCATTGTATATGCTGTGAAGAAGTTTAGACACTATTTATTGGCCAACAAGTTCAAGTTTTTCACTGATCATCAAGCTTTGTTGTATTTGGTCAATAAACCTTGCAATACTGGACGCTTAGTAAGATGGTTCCTCTTACTAATGGAATATGACTTTGAAGTTGTTGTCAGGAAAGGTAGAACCCACCTTCGGGCAGATCACATTTCTCGCATCACTTCAGGAGAGTCACCGCAAGGAGTGTCTGACGAATTACCCGATGCTTATCTGTTCAATTTAGAAGTTGTTCCTAAATGGGCAAATAAGTTGGTACCAGTCCTAACCTTTGGCCCTGCAAATAAGAATGTGAAAACATCACAAGAAGAAATTGTAAAATCACAAAAATATCACATATTAGCAGGAAGCATGTACAAACAAGATACTGAGGGTGTATTAGCTTGTTGTGTGGAGGATGATGAACATAGTAGTTGGTTGCAACAGGCCCATGAAGGAATGCTAGGAAATCACTATTCTAAACAACGAACATTGCAGAATCTAAAGCGTTTAGGAGTGTATTGGCCTAGCATGGACAAAGAAATACATGAGTGGATTAAGAATTGTCCAAGGTGCAGAGAGAGACCCCCAGTGGAGCATGCGACCCTTTATCAAGTGTCATTAATTCCAGATTGGAGTGCTCCATTGGTAGAGTTTATGAGATCGGGAAGATTACCCAAAGAGGCTAGTCTAGCAAGAAGAAGAAGCATGGAGCAAGAGGCTCAAGGCTACGCCTTAGTAGGGGACAACCTATACCGAAGAGGCAAAGATGGTTACTTAAGACTATGCGTTCATGAATCAGACTATTTAAAGGTCTTAGAGACTGCACACAGCGGTGTTGCAAGTGGACATTTTGGTCATGACCGAGTGATCAAGACCATTCTATTCTCAGGACTTTGGTGGCCCACTCTTCATATGGACGCACATACCTATGTGAAGAAATGTGACACATGCCAACGTGCACAATATCCAGTGAGAAAAGACGAGATGCCCTTGAGGCCAATGATGGGAGGACGTGCATTTTCAAAGTGGGGCATAGACTTCATAGGTCCTATTAACCCCCCAGCTAGAAACTCCCATGCAGAGTACATCATTGTAGCCACAGATTACCTTACAAAGTGGGTAGAAGTCAAAGCCACAACAAAGAATGCTGCTCAGACTACGGCTAAGTTCTTATTCGAGAATGTGTTCACGAGATATGGACTACCAATAGAGTTGGTGAGCGATAGAGGCACACACTTCTTGAATGAAGTCATTGAAAATCTTCTCCAAGAATTCTTGGTGATACATAAGAAATCTGCCCCCTATCACCCACAAGCCAACGGACAAGCCGAGAGTACCAATAAGATCCTCTGTAACGTATTGACAAAACTGGTAAATAATAAACGCTCTGATTGGGACAAACAACTTCATCATGCTGTTTGGGCTTATCGAGTTGCCTACAAAACGGTACTCAACGCCACCCCATTTCAGATGGTCTTCGGACAGAACGCTGTGCTACCATTAGATTTCTTAATCCCTGCCTTAAAAGTAGCACAAGAGTATGAGTGGAATGGGCATGAATTGTCCTCTAGGATCTATGATCTCGAACGCTTGGGTGAGACGAGGCTACGAGCGGCAGCAGGCATCTACGCTGCAAAGAAGAGGCAAAAGGCATACTTTGATGCACACATCAAGGATAAGGGATTGAAAGAGGGAGATCTAGTGTTGGTATACACACTAAAACAACATGCCCGTAAGTTGGAAAAAAGAGGATACGGACCCATGATCATTAATAGAATTTCCATGAGTGGTGCAGTTCAGTTGGCCACTCTAGAAGGAGATATCTTGCCAAACTATATTAGTGGCTGTAGAGTCAAGCTATATCAAGAACCTCTTACTGAGGATATGCTAATGAGACTCAACACTGCTAAGAAGCGAAAAGATGAAGAGTTAAGAGTGAGAGAAGAAGCACAGGTAGAGGCCAGAGAGCGTATTAGGCAAAATAAGTTAAGGCGATTAGGCCTAGAAGTCAACTCAAAAGCCCCAAAATATCACATGGATATGTGCCAAAAGTCAGGCATAGCGACTTCTCAGGTCATTGACCGAAGACCCTTTGTGACCATAGAGTTAGGACAAGGGAAGGGTGCAAGGACGGTGAAAGCATTGATTGACTCAGGTGCAGCAAGTAGTGCAGTTAGACTTTCCTACTGCCAAGACTTGGGGTTGAACATCAATCCCATAGAAGCTTATCTCATAGGATTGGGAGGTGTGGAAACCCCTTGTTTGGGCGAGGTGGAACTTCCCATCTACCTTCAAGATGTTCCAATGAAAGTCGAAGCGCTAGTATGTCAAGATGAGAACCTTACAGAACCACTGGTCTTAGGTCAAGATTGGATCTATGACCATGCAGTTAACTTAAACCTAAGAAGTCAAATTCTTCAAGTTTGGGTACATGAACAATGCATTACATTAGAATTAGAGAACTGCATGCTCCTAAATCATGGCACCACACACTCTCTTAGTTCTTCCAAGACTAATCATATGAAAGAAGATGTTGTATGTGTCAAAAGCTCTATGATGCAGAAGGAGTCAATCATGGAAGACCAGGTTCGAAGGCGGGTGGATCTTTCTTCTTCCCTAAAGAATCAAGTAGCCACAATAGTGAGTCCACCACACAAGCAAACACAACCGTTCCCGACAACTGCTACATCAAATAGAAAGACACCATTCGATAAAAAAAAAGCAGTTCCGAGCATGAAGCAGATATGGGTACGCAGAGGAGAGCAACCACCAACCTTGCCCCCACAAATTCCATCCATGCAAACCAACCAGCCCAGAAGACGAAGGAAGCAGCTCAGACAAGCTCAATCACAAGGTATCCAACAAGTTTGGGTGCCTAAGAAGTTAGCTGTAGCTCAACAAGGGCAATTACAGATGTGGGTACCTAAGAAGCTCCTCCATCCACAACAACCTTTGTTCTCCCACATGCAAAAGGTTTCAACAAAGAAGCCACGAAGAGAAAAGGGTAAGTACCACGTACAGAGACCAAAGGAAGATCAAATCAGCTCTTCAACATTAGTAGGAAGACATGCAAAAAGGATATGGGTTTGGAAGCCAAAAGTGCAAGTAGCCTCCACTGAACCAAAGCGTCAACCACACTGGGTACCACAGTTCAGCAAGCATCCAAAGAGAAAGATGCCTGAAGTGACCTCTACAGTGCCAAATGATGTTCTAAAATGGACTCCAATAAGGAGGATTACATCAGTTCGCGACTCAATGGATACCTCCACCAAGGTCGGCATCAACCTCCACAAATAACACCGAAAGCCTCGACCGAGCAACAACCATGTGCTCCTTGCACAACCCTGTCTTTTGCACCATTCAGGTCATGCATTTCCAAAGTATGCATTAATATAGGGCCACATTACACGGCCGTGCATAGACACACTTGAGAATCCCACGCACAAGAGCACAGTGACATATGTCAAATATTTCTATTGATACTAACTTTTGTGTCCTTGTTTTGTGATATCCTGCAACCAAAAAAAAAAAAAAAAGAAGAGGAGAAAGAAAAGCGGGAGAAAGCTTGTTCCTAGGTTTGGCTTATGAAACATGAATGAGTCATGCTTAGTTGAAGGTAGAGCTATTGATTACTGGGCATTTAGTAATTTGGATAGAAGTGTGTCTCGGCCAGCAGTGAGATTATTGCTGCCTTATCTGGCAGATGACAAGCATTTGGCATGAACTTGGCATCTACAACTATGGTTTTCTCTTACCATGGTAGGAATGAAGAGCTTGAAGGTCCACAACTTGAGTGATGCTTAACTACTTCATGTACCAGAACATCCAAGGAGATATCTGCAAAGGGTAGTTCTAGAGGAGAAGACTCCTGCATATGGTGAGCTAAAGAGAATATGTGAAACTCAGCTTGGTGTAGTTTCCCGATGTTGCTTGCCAAGGAATATAAAGCAATTCAATTCTCAGTATTTCCTGAACCAGTATGGAACAGTAGCACTGGTGAATGGTCTATGTCAATCAGCATGGTTATCTCTTAGAAACCGGCACGTGTCCAATATTCCTCTGAGTGTCAATATAGGGAAGTGAACGTGCATGAGCCCAAGCTCAGAAATGCACATTGTTACTGACAAAGGTTGCTTTGAAAAGAGGAGAGGGGATCCACCACTCAAAAGATCTCATCAGTGGACAATCAACATGGACATTCATCAACAAGGTTCCATCCCAAAGGCCGAGTGTACAACACGAAGAGACAAACATCCATCAACCTTCTCCTT
>CM035409.1:45746271-45753771 GCA_020310875.1 Ceratopteris richardii
CCTCATTTCAATCCCTAGGTCCTTCATTCCAATGAATGCCTTAAAGCATTGTGGCTTTGCTCCATCTATTACTTTATAAAACATATCTACATATTGGTCCTTTATACCTACATGCTCCATATTAACATCCTTTGAGATTATTTTCTCCCAAATAAAATGATAATTCACTTTTATATGCTCTTACCTTAAATGGAACACAAGGTTTTGAGCCAAGCATATAATACTTATGTTTTCACAAAAGAAGTTTACTTCCTTATGTTGCACATCAAGGTCAATAAAATAATTTCTTGAGCCACATGAGCCCATATGAATCTCATGTGAAGATCTTGCCCTCAAATCTAGTTGAGAATAGAGCCACCCTCTTATGTTTCTTTGACATCGATGAGATGCTCTTCTTCCTTAGCATGATCACATGTGGACTAATAATCCTTCTATTATCCTAAGAACCTACCCAATCAACATCAAAATAAGATTATACATGTAAACCATGATCAAGTGGATAATACTACCCTTCATTCGGAGACCTTTTTAGATACCTAAGTAGTCTTTTGACTCTAACAAGATGAGGAAATCTAGGTTCCTTTAAAAAATGAGATTAACACTCTAAGTACATGTGCAATATGTGTTCCTCTTATAGTAGCATACAAGAGAGAACCAATAATTTCCCTAGACCTGGTCACATCCCATAGTTCTTTACTCTCGTGACACCTTACTATAATATTAAATTCCAATGGATTTGAAATGGGCTTGCAATCAAACAAGCCAAACACATTTAAAAGATGTAGAACATGCTTCATTTTCATCAAATATATACCTTCTTCTTTGTGTAGTACATCAATAGCAAAGTAGTACCTTAAAATCCGTAAAAAAAACATCAACGTAAGCTCGAACTAGATGATTTTTTATGACTTGATTAGTTAGTTTGGAAGAAAAGAGGATTGAGTGTAAGTAAAAGACAAATTTGGTTTATACTTAGGAAAATGAATGAGCATCAATTTCTTAGAAGGTTACAATTTTTGAGAAGGAAAAATTATAAAGGGGGAAGAAACGTATCATTGATAGAATCCTTCAAAACAATAGATACATTCCTTGCCTCTTCTATGACAGTTAAGGAGCATGTTTGACATCAAGTGCCTTGTGTTTAAGATTGAGACATTAAAATACAAAGTAGGAAGTGGACATGCATGGATGGAATGCATGAAGTAAATCAAAAGATACTACTAGTTAAAGACTTGAACCATATCCATACTAAGGTACTTGAGAATGGCTAAGATGGATTTGGAAAGTAAGAATGATAACTTGCTTAAGTCAAAGGGATGACATATAGTTGTTGATCCCTAGAAAAGTTTATGAGAACATCAATAGGATGTTAAAGACTTATGAAAGATGAAAACTCATGAAGGTATGAGTTAAAGATCCCAAGAAAATCCAATGGGTAACTACTTACGATGAAAAAGGGTTCTAAAGTAGCAAGGAATTGTTCTTATCTGAAATTATCTTTGGTAATGGAATCAAGAAAAGCAAAATGACCTAGAAAGGTCAAAATAACCAAAACCTTTTATGGTTTGATAAATCATTCTAAGGAAAGATGAACTAACAATCAAAGAAATCTTTGATTGGCATGGAATTAGACACATTAGTGTTTGCTCTCTTAATGTGAACGAAATACAAGATGGAATTTTGGATAATACAAAATGATCAGAGAGCATTAAGAGCAAAAACAATATGTAAAGATAAAGTTTGTACTTATATGGACTAGAGAAATCACTCACTAATATGGAATAGTGGGAACTCACTCCCATTGAGAATTCTCTCTATTAGATACTCAGGAAAGAGACTCCATATCCAATAGAAAACATTGGGATAAGCCTTAAAGATAAGACCACTTAGAGTAAGACCTTAGGTTCATTAAGAGGTGTAGAGATGAACCTCAAACCAATTCAATAAGTTTTCTTGTATTTACAAGAGGGTAAATAGATTTTGATGATGGATATCCTCCTCAAGAGATGCATTCTTTTCAATAGGATGCATAGCCAACTTTAGATTGTGTAGTACATGTGGAAAAACTGAGAATAAAGAATTTAGGGAGTTTTCTAATTAAACTGATAGAATGATCTATAAAATCATCATTTGTTGAGTTTTTTGAGGATGAGAACAAGTGAATCAAGAATGTTCACTAAGTTCATAGAAGGTTCTAGGATATGATGCCCAAAGAGTGATATCTTTTCTTGCAAGGAATTGGAACTAAAATCATAGGAGAGTTGAATCATTTAACTCCTTTCAATAAATAGGGAATCTGGAAAGAGGGTTCCTTGACTAAGGAAAGGTACCTTGATGGCTTGATAAGTATTGTGTTGAAAATTAAGCTCGAGCAATAGGAGCGTATGAAGCCTTGAATGGATGACACTTGGAGCATTATAAAGCAAGGAACAAGCACAAATACTCATGCCTCAAATTGAATTTGAATCCGCTCATATTCCTCAAATCAATCACCTATCTAACTTAGGTGTGATAAAGCCTTCATTCTAGGAAAAGAGATCCCTATCATTTAGGGAATTTGGATCCATTTCTTGTCATCTTTGGTTTATTAGAACGCTATTATGGTCTCCTAATTTGGCTTGAAGAGCAAGTCTAGACTCTGCATATTCTGTGAGAAATCAATTCTAGAATGAATAGTGGTCTTTGTGTACATGGCTAGTGAAGGAAATAAGTAGCCTATCTTGTGTCCATTGGTTCTCTAAGTAGGAAAAAGTATTTAAATGGGATAACATGCATTTAGAAGGTCTCATAATCTAGTTTGTGTGTACAAAAGATCTTAAGTTCATTCTCAAGGATATCAAAGAATCATGTCTTTTAGTGAATAGAGGTTTCTAAAAACATACATGTGAGGCCGTTTATGCTTCAAGCTACATAGGGAAACTCTATATTCTCCCATCAATGGTATCATATCATTTCAATACATAAAGACCTAGAAATTATATTTCAGTTCAACCTAGAGAGATTATATTCCACTTCAACAAAAGTGAGAAAGCTTTATTTTAGAATGAACTCAATAATTTGAGAAAGAAACTTAGTAGCTATATTAATAAATACATTATGAAGATAAAAAAAGTAATTGATTCATTAGGATCTATAGGTTTTCACGTAGATGATGATGACATAGTTGCATACACATTGAATGGACTTAGGGATGATGAGACATGGAAGAATTTCTCCACTTCTATCTATGTTAGAGATAATCTTCTTGACTTTGAGCAACTAATGGCCATGATGGACATGGAGGATATGACCATTTAGGGCTAAAGGCAAAGTGCAATGAAACCGAAACATTTCATGGAAGTAAAGGAATAGGTGGAGTAAAAAATCAAGGCAGACATAGAGGAAGGAAAGGAAGAAAATCAAATGGCGATTCTAATCAAGGCCAAGGAAGCAAGGTCTCTTCATCAAGAGCAAGAGGCAAGATCGAAGGGATGAGGAAGGTACAATCAGACTCGAGGAAATAATGACTCAAAAGAATGCTTTATATATGGCAAGTATGGCCACTATGCAAGGGATCGCTATCAAAGGGACCAAAGCAATTCATCATACAAAGGAAAAGGTAATTATGTATCTCCTTCAAATGAGAATGAAACTATTTTAGCTATATGTAAGAGTTAACATTGTTTGCACTAAGGTGAGAGTATAAACAAGATGGTATAGGATATGGAGGTTTACACTATCACTAAAGTGGATACAATGATACGGGATGCTAAGTTTAAGGATAATGGGAGCTTGAACTCGATGATATTTGATTACTTCCTCAGTTAATCTGAAAGAAAATAGGATTGAGTGTAAATAAAGTTCAAACTAGGTTTACACTTAAGAAAATGAATGAACGTCAAGTTTTCTAGAAAGATACAGTTTTTTTTTTTTTTTGGGGGGGGATGTATAAAGGGGGGAAGAAAGGTATCATTGATATGATCCTTTGAAATAATAGAGAAATTCCTTGACCCTTCTATGAAAGTTATGGGGCACGTTTGACATCAAGTAGCTTGTGTTTGAGATTGAAACTCAAAAAATAAGTAAGAGGTGGATATGCATGGATGTAATGCATGAAGTAATTCCAAAACATATACGGGTTAAAGACTTGAACCATATCCATATTAAGGTACTTGAGAATGGCTAAGATGGATTAGGAAAATAAGCATGATAACTTGCTTAAGTCAAAAGGATGAGATATAGTTTTTGATCCCTACGAAAGATTTTGAGAACATCAATAGGATGTGAAAGACGTAAGAAAGATGAAAACTCATGAAATCATGAGTTAAAGATCTTAAGAAAATCCCATGGGTAAATATTAACAATGAAGAAGGGTTCCGAAGTAGAAAGGACTTGTTCTTCTTCTTTCTTATCTCAAATTAACTTGGTGAAAGGAATCAAGAAAATAAAAATGACTTAGAAAGATAAAAAAATCAAAGCTTTTATGGTTTGATAAATTGCCAAGGAAAAATGAACTATCCATCAAAGGAATATTTGATTGGCATAAGAATTGGACACATTAGCATTTGCTCTCATAGTGTGAAGGAATTCCAAGATGGAATTTTGGATAACATGATCAGAGAGCATTAAGAGGGAAACTGAAGATAGAAAGTTAAAAGACGGGGTTATATGGATTAGAGAAAGCACTAAAAAAAATGGGATAGTGGGAACTCACTCTTGTTGAGGAATTTCTCTCATGGATAGAGAGTAAAGAGAAATGAGATCCTTTGAAAACATCGAGATAAGCCTTAAAGATAAGACCATTGAGATTAAGGTATTGGTTCCACTAAGAGCTGTAGAGATGTACCTCCGTGAACAAATGGAATAAGTTCTCTTGTATTTACAAAAGGGTAAATAGAGTTCAATATATTTATCTTATGAAAGGCTATCCTTTATCCTCTTAAGGAGATGCATTATTTTCAATAGAATGCATAGGAAATTTTAGATTGTGTAATACATGTGGAAAAGCCGAGAATAAAAGCTTTAGGGAGATTTTTTAATTGAACTGATCGAATGACCTATAAAAAATCATTCTTTGAATTTTTGGACTTTGAGAACAAGCGGTTCAAGAATGTTCACTAAGTTCCTGGAAGGGTTTGGAATATGATTCCCGAAAAGTAATCTCTTTTCTTTTAAGGCATTGGAACTAAAAGAAAAGGAAAATTGAATCATTTAAGTCCTTTCAATAAATAGGGAATCTGAAAAGAGGGTCCCCCTAACTAAGAAAAGGTATCTTGTTAGCTTGGTAAGTATCGTTGCTAAAAATAAAGCTCAAACCATAAGGGCATGTGAACCGCTTGAATGGATACACTTGGCGCATTATAGAACAAACAACAAGCAGGAATATTTATGCATCAAATTCTAATTTGAATCTCCTTCATAATTAGTCTAATGTGTAGGCATTGATTCCCCCCCCTCATAATTTGAATCCCCCTCATAATTAGTCTAATTTGTAGGAATTGATTCTCTGAGTAGGAAATACTATTTAAAATTGGATAATTGCATTACCAAGGTCTCATAATCTAGTTTGTGTGTAGAAAAGCTCTCGATTTCATTATCCAAGATCTCACAGAACCCTTTTTTTCGAGTGAATAGAGGTTTCTAAAAACATACATGTGAGGCCAACACACACACCAACTCAAGGGAAGGCTACTGGTGAAGAAGCAAGGCATCTACCCCATCACTTTTGGTATTTCTAAGTACAAAGGTAAAGATCTTGGTACTCTACACTCTGCTTGCATCAAAGAGTTCTAGAAGAGTAAATTAGAGCACACCATGTTAGAATATAGCACTCAGATTGAGAAATTATATAAGAACAATTATTAGCCATGGAGGTTTAGAGTATCTAGCTTCCTCATGGGAAAGGGCTTTTGGGGGCTTGTTAGTGCTAGATATGCTAGACCTATATTGGAAGAGAATCCAATGCTTAATCAATTGAGGATATTGAGAGAGTGGAATGAGAGAGATAGAAGAGATTTATCTTCATCTTATTCCAACATATTAACAATGCAATGATAGAGCATATACAAGATCTAGAAACTTCAATTAAAGTACGGGAAACCTAGGGAGACTATAATCCACTTCAACCAAAGCTAGAAAGATTAAATTAAATAATGAACTCAATAGTTTGAGAAAAATACCTAGTAGCAATATCAATGTCTACAATCTAAAGATCAAAGAAGTACTTGATGCATTGGGATCCATAGGTTGTCACATAGATGATGATAAAGGGGGAGAATACTTCTCCCATGAATTCTCTGATTTCCTAAGGTCAAATGGAATCAAGAGACAAATCACATTTTGGTACACACCACAACAAAATGGTGTGGTCAAAAGGAAGAATAGGTACATTGTAGAATGTGTTATGGCTATGATGATAGAAATGGGGATCCCTAATTCCTATTGGGTTGATATAGCAACCACTACAATATACATCATGGACATAGCACCCCCATCAAGTATACATGCTACGACACCCTATGAAGCATCCTAAAATATAAAACTAGACGTATCACACTTGAGAGTGTTTGTATGTACTTGCTATGTGCTAATTTCATGTGCATTAAGGAGCAAACTCGATGATAAATCAGAAAGATTTTTTCTCATGGGGTATGAAGGTGAGTAAAAGGGGTATAGATGTTATTAACCCACAAAAAAGGATTTGAAGGTGTCAAGGGATGTCATTTTTGTTGCGCTCTTACCTTGATATTGTTCAGATGTATCTATGTAGGAAAATGAACATGAAGAAAGGAAGAATTCAAGAGAAAGTGATGAACCAAAAAAAAAAGTTCGTAGTGGACCAACAGACTCGAGTAAATACTCATCATGCTATGGAGGAAGTCCTACATGAAGGCATCTTAGTGATGCAAGAAGGAAAGGCGAAGATAAAGTTACAGAGATTGAAGAAGATGAAGAATTATGCATTCACCTTAATATCGACCATCATGCAAAATAAGGGGGAGAGCTCAAAGGTCAACCATAAATATCCAAATAAGTGGAATGGTGAGATACGATGATGGGATAAGTTAAGGTATCTAGTTAATAGACTTATCTATGATTCATTCATGGCTAAACAATATGCATATATGAGTAAAGTTTTTGAAGAAACCACATGCTTTGAAGGAGTCAATGCATTTAGGGAATGGCAAGAAGCTTATATGCACAAGGAGATCAAGGATTCTGAAGAAAAACACACTTGGATATTAGTGCCAAAGAAGAAGGGTATGAAAGTCATTGGAAACAAGTGGGTATATAATGTAAAGAAGTATTCAGATTGTCGCATGGCTAGGTATAAATCTAGGCTTGTAGCTAAAGGCTTTGCTCATATATATGGAGTGTATTATGAAGAAACATTTAGCCTTGTGGTTAAGATGACTACCATCAAAATAATTCTTGCAATTGAATACAAAAACTATTCGATGATGTATCGACTTGATGTGAAAAATGCTTTTCTAAATGGAGAGTTCGAGGAGGTAGTATACA
>CM035409.1:45763771-45773771 GCA_020310875.1 Ceratopteris richardii
AACCAATTAGGTGCTCGCATCTATGAGGATGGTCTGAGGCGATCAGTGGTCCAACTCAAAAATCCATATCAATCCTTTGGACTTGAACACCCGGTGGTCAAGTTCGAAGAGGGTTCATACATTGATAAGGAAGGAACCATGTATGTGGTCACCAACCTACCAGATAGGACTGATGAGTTTGGAAATGTCATTCCTGAGAATGAAATAGGAGACCTAGAACAAGGAAATGTAGGACAAGGACCCCAGACTCCTAGAGGAAAGTCAGTTTTGACCCGAGTGATCACTCCAGACTGGATCCCTCAAGATAACAAAAGCATAGAACTATTTTTGAATAGAGAAACAGAGGAAGCCTTTTGGAGATTCAAGCCAGATCAACCTAGCCAATTGGGCATAGTCATCGTCTACGAGTTCAAGGATCCAGAGATGCCAGGCAAAGTTGTTTACCTGGATAACACATCAGAGAAAATTTTCTTGGTAACAGAACATGATAGACATGCATATACTTGGAAAAATGAATTGATCTTCCCCCCACCAAGATCCAATGTTTCCCATGGCCTCCAAGGAGTAGGATCATCCCACGCTCATGAAGCCCAGAGAGAAAGAACTAGAGAGAGACCTGAGGTAAGTTTTGCACACACCGTGGGCAGGAATAGATCAGGATTTGAAAATGAAAGACCTGAAAGAGAAAGACATCAAGCACATAGGCAGAAAAGAGATGAACATGATTTTCCATTGCCTAGACCCCGAGAGCACCCAAGAACCCTTAGACCCACTCAAGTGATCAAGACAATGAAGAATTATTTTGACGGGTCAGGAGATCCTTATGATCATGTGGCCGAGTTCAAACAAGTGTTAAGAGCTGAACAGGTTGAGGATTTATTCACCCAATACGAGGCATTTGGTTTGACTCTTAAGGGCACTGCCTTGGCTTGGTTTCAACCATTGAGTAGTCGCAACTATCGCGATATAGGTCAACTGCTAGACGAATTCATTGTAGAATTTTCCAAGAGTGGTATCAGGCATAACACATCATCCTTGATCCACAGTTTCAAGCAGACACCCCAAGAAACAGTGCGACTAGCAGGTAGAAGGTTCAGACAGTACCTAGAAAGATGCCCTGCTCCCGAGTTACCCACACCAGCCAAACAAGTGGCTTTGTTCTTAGATGGCTTACTGAGCACAAAGTTAAGATCATATGTATATTTGAAAGAGCCTAGATCCATAGAAGAGTGCGTGCGGACATGCATTGACATAGAAGATAACTTGGGTGAGGAGTTAGGATTGTCCAAACTCTACAAAGATTCGGATAGTTCTACTAGTCATACTTCAAAGATCTCCACAGAAATAGAAGAGATAGCTGAGCAAGTTGCCAAGAAGCTGGGAGTCCAAAATAAACAAACACAGAGAGTCACTCCAGTGAATCGGTGTTATACTTGTGGGGGCGACCACATGGCTAATGTATGCCCAATGCAAAACCAAAACATTAGAGAAAGGCATGCTCCATATTGCACTATTGAGAGAAAATACACAAACCACACGGCTCAAGATTGTCCCTACAATAGGCAGGCTGTTAGACAGAATTATCAGCAACCTTACCCACAAGGTAGGTATCAGAACCAATACCAACAGCCATATTATAGACCACAACAGCAATATCAGGTACCATATAGGCCACAACCTGTCTTGGGAAACCAACCACCAGCTCCAGCCAACGTGATTCCAGTCAAATATGCTGGGGGAGAAGAAAATCCAAATAGAGCATTGGTGCCACTAACCCCATTGATACCAGATAATGACTCTCATGCTCATTGTTCAGACTACTCCCATGAAGGTAGTCCACATGCTTATTACACAGAGTCACCTGAACATAGTGAGATTTACTCGTATCAATATGAGGTACCACCTATGGAGCAAAATTGGGAGCCAGAATACTCCAATGTCATGTACACAAATCCTAACCCTAGGCCCGAGTTGAGACAAATGAGACCACAAGCCCCTAGAGGATCTTGTTTCAGATGTCAAGGTGACCATTTCATTCGTGACTGTCCCCACCCACCATCTCCGAGTCAAGGACAGGCTATCACAATACAGGCTTTTTGTCCTGATTGCGGCAAAGACCATCTCCCCAGAGATTGTCAAAGAAACCCCTCCAGTGCACCCAAGATTACACCCATTAATGTGGTAGGCTTAGTGGCGAATTCAAGTTCAAGTAGCAGTAATGTGGCACCTATACAGGCAGTTACTAGGGCACAAGCATTAAAACAGGATAAACCAGTAGAACAATCAGAGTCGAGTGAATCGGGAGAGCCTAGTAAGAGGAAAACAAGAACATGGAAGGATACCAGAGAGAAGGCCAATCGCAAGTGGAATAAAAAGTTATCGGAACTAGAAGAAAGCTTAAAAGAAGCAAAAACAAAGATAGAAGACATTGCATCTCAAAGCCCTTCGCATGCCGAAACTCCATCCACTCCACCTCATCCCACCCCACCACCCATTGTAAATAGACCACAACCAGGGTCTGTTCTTGCAGATCCAACCCCAGAAGGCTTGGACATGATGTTCAAGGCCTACCAGGCTCGACTTCAAGAAGGGCCTACAGCTGCAAACCTAGACAAGAGTTACCCTAGAGCGGACTTAGAGGTTGAACGGATGAAAATGTGCATGAAAATGGTAGAACAAGCTCAAGCTATACTTGAGACTAGTCAAAAGTTCAATCAGACAAACTCTGTCAAAGGGGATTTGCATTTCCAGGGATTACTAGAACGATTAGAGCAGTTGGTAAACAAACCACAAGTTTCTTTACCTCCACAGGCTCAACCAGTTATTGAAAGAGGAAGCTCCCCACCAATGGGAGCTTATGTTCCTAATTCCACGGATCCAGGAATACCTCCTTCAATTCAACAGTACTCTCAAGAATTCTTGCGGGAAATACAAAAAGAGAAATGGGCCAAGGAGAAGGGTAATTCCCCTCCTATTCCTGAGATTGATGATCTTCATGATCAATTTCCCCAAGACATTCCATCTATTTACGGAGATGAAGCAGAACAACAAGAAGAAGAAAGGTTAGATTTTGAATCTAATACCTTAGAAGAACTGCCTCAATTCCCAGGCCCATGGGAATCTGAATCTCTCTAGATTAGAGCTCCCACAATACTAGTAAGAAATGAAGACTCAGTGGTTCCAAGGAACACGAATGTCGTGAAGAACACTAAGGTTCAGTGTCATCTCACTGTAGAAGAGCTTCTCAAAGCAAAACCTGAGCTTTGGAATCATGTGAAGGATCAGGTTCCAGAACTTGATTCCAACATGCCAAAAGCAGGCTCCAAGCAAAGGGTACCAGAGATACCTCTAGACAAAATAGGGGACATGTGTGAGGGTGAAGAAGGTAATACTTATCTTCCAATCACCTACCAAGGTTACACAACCAAAGCAATCATAGATTCAGGTGCTGGTGTTGCTATTGCGACCACCTCCTTGTGGAAGCAATGGGGCAAGCCCACATTAAGACCAACTAGAATGAAGCTTCAAATGGCTGATGGTCATTTTGAAAGACCTCTAGGATTGCTAAAAGGGATCACTCTAACCACTTGTGGTGTAGAGTTTGAGCACACATTTGCTATATGTGACTTTGAGAAAAATAATGTCTATGAGATGATCCTAGGAAGACCCTTCCTACGACAATTGCAAATAGTACAGGATTGGGGAACTAACTCCTTGTACTTACAGCACTTAGGGGTCACCACCAAGGTCAATTTGAAGGATTACACCTTCAGAGATGTACCACCCCTACAGTGGAATTCTATCCACAAAGCGAAAGAAGATTCCATCTCTGTGCATTCTGAAAGTTCACCTGATCCATCATGGCTTCATGAAGATACTGATTTGTGGATGTGCAAGGTTGCAAAGGAAGAGGAAAAACGTTTAAAGGCAAGAGAAGAAGGAACTTCGCTAGGAGATAGACCAGTTAGAGACCCAGCCTACACACCGATGATCTTTCCAGATGAGGAGTTTGAGCCTCATGGCTGGCCAGAAATCTTAGCCACCATGGACATTGCTGTCAATGAGGAACAGTGGACACCTCATTGTGATGAGGAGGGTTATGATATCTCAGTGTTCATGTGTCAACCCTTGCTAGAAGAATGTGACCCTAGTGATATCATAGAAGAAGAAGAGAATGAAGATGATCAGGAGTCTATTGTGATGGATAGTTGCTTTAACTCAGAGCAGCACTATCTAGAAGATATAGGAGTGTTCACCCAGAAAGAAGAAGAACCTCTCACAAGTATTAAAACAGTAAACTCAAAGGATGGAAGTGAGAGTAGTCAAAAGAAAAAGAAAAGAAAAGCAGTGAAACAAGAAGAGGAGGAATCATTGTTTGAAGTACCAGAAAACTTCAAGAAATATGAAGTTGACGACCGCAAAATTTTGGTACGAATGCCTAAGAGAGAGGCCATCATAGGAGAATCATATGATAATAAAGAAAAGACCAAGAAGATTGTAGTGACCATCGAAGAGAATGAAGAGAGATGCACATATATAGGAGATGACCTAAGTGCAAGAGAAGAAATGGAGCTTGTCGCTCTATTAAGGGAATATAGGGAAGTGTTTGCGTGGCACTATAGAGACTTGAAAGGGGTAGATCCAAGAATTTGCTCTCATACTATCCCCATGACTGCTGATGCTAAGCCCACCAAACAGAAGCCCTACACATATAATGATACCTATGCAGCCAAAATAAAAGAAGAAATTGATAGGTTGATTGAAGCTGGATTCATCTATGAGATTGAGCATACCGAATGGGTGTCCCCCATTGTTGTGGTACCCAAGAAGAACGGGAAGTTGCGAGTGTGTATTAACCTTAAAAAAGTTAATGCCGCTACGATTAGAGATAGTTATCCACTTCCAATCACAGAACACCTATTGGAGCGTGTTGCAGGCAAGGAAGTTTATAGCTTCCTTGATGGATTTTCAGGTTACAATCAAGTAGCCATTGCCCTAGAAGATCAACACAAAACAGCTTTTGCTACAGAGTGGGGAATCTTTGCATTTCGTGTGATGCCATTTGGGCTCACCAATGCACCTGCAACATTCCAAAGGCTCATGTGTCATGTCTTCAAAGAGTTCTTGCGAAAAAGCTTAGAAGTGTATGTGGATGATTTATGTGCTCATTCCCAAGAAAGAAGGTTTCACATCCCTGAGCTCAGACAAATCTTCAACAAGTGTAGAGAATATCGAGTGTGTCTGAACCCAGAAAAGTGTGTGTTTATGGTGCGTCAAGGTAAAATCTTAGGTCATATTGTTTCTAAGAATGGAATCTCAACAGATGAAGATAAGGTACGAGCCATAGCGGAGCTACCAAGGCCAAGGAATATTAAAGAGGTACAAGCCTTTATGGGCCATTGTGGATATTACCGTAGGTTTATCCACATGTACGCGATCATAGCTAGACCCCTTTATGCCTTGTTGTCTAATTTTGAGTGGAACGACGAATGCGAGAATTCTTTCAACGAACTGAAGAAACGTTTGTGCACGGCACCAATACTCACCACTCCTGATTGGAATAAACCCTTCCATGTCCATGTGGATGCATCCAATCATGCCATAGGATGTGTGCTAGCACAACCCACAAGTGAAGGAAACTTAGATTTGCCCATAGCATATGCTAGTAGACAGCTCACTGCAGCTGAACGGAACTATACCACAACTGAGCGAGAGGGCTTAGGCATGGTATATGCTGTGAAGAAGTTTAGACACTATTTATTGGCCAACAAGTTCAAGTTTTTCACTGATCATCAAGCTTTGTTATATTTGGTCAATAAACCTTGCAATACTGGACACTTAGTAAGATGGTTCCTCTTACTAATGGAATATGACTTTGAAGTTGTTGTCAGGAAGGGTAGAACCCACCTTCGGGCAGATCACCTTTCTCGCATCACTTCAGGAGAGTCACCGCAAGGAGTGTCTGACAAATTACCCGATGCTTATCTGTTCAATTTAGAAGTTGTTCCTAAATGGGCAAATAAGTTGGTACCAGTCCTAACCTTTGGCCCTGCAAATAAGAATGTGAAAACATCACAAGAAGAAATTGTAAAATCACAAAAATATCACATATTAGCAGGAAGCATGTACAAACAAGATACTGAGGGTGTATTAGCTTGTTGTGTGGAGGATGATGAACATAGTAGTTGGTTGCAACAAGCCCATGAAGGAATGCTAGGAAATCACTATTCTAAACAACGAACATTGCAGAATCTAAAGCGTTTAGGAGTGTATTGGCCTAGCATGGACAAAGAAATACATGAGTGGATTAAGAATTGTCCAAGGTGCAGAGAGAGACCCCCAGTGGAGCATGCGACCCTTTATCAAGTGTCATTAATTCCAGATTGGAGTGCTCCATTGGTAGAGTTTATGAGATCGGGAAGATTACCCAAAGAGGCTAGTCTAGCAAGAAGACGAAGCATGGAGCAAGAGGCTCAAGGCTATGCCTTAGTAGGGGACAACCTATACCGAAGAGGCAAAGATGGTTACTTAAGACTATGCGTTCATGAATCAGACTATTTAAAGGTCTTAGAGACCGCACACAGCGGTGTTGCAGGTGGACATTTTGGTCCTGACCGAGTGATCAAGACCATTCTATTCTCAGGACTTTGGTGGCCCACTCTTCATATGGACGCACATACCTATGTGAAGAAATGTGACACATGCCAACGTGCACAATATCCAGTGAGAAAAGACGAGATGCCCTTGAGGCCAATGATGGGAGGACGTGCATTTTCAAAGTGGGGCATAGACTTCATAGGTCCTATTAACCCCCCAGCTAGAAACTCCCATGCAGAGTACATCATTGTAGCCACAGATTACCTTACAAAGTGGGTAGAAGTCAAAGCCACAACAAAGAATGATGCTCAGACTACGGCTAAGTTCTTATTCGAGAATGTGTTCACGAGATATGGACTACCAATAGAGTTGGTGAGCGATAGAGGCACACACTTCTTGAATGAAGTCATTGAAAATCTTCTCCAAGAATTCTTGGTGATACATAAGAAATCTGCCCCCTATCACCCACAAGCCAACGGACAAGCCGAGAGTACCAATAAGATCCTCTGTAACGTATTGACAAAACTGGTAAATAATAAACGCTCTGATTGGGACAAACAACTTCATCATGCTGTTTGGGCTTATCGAGTTGCCTACAAAACGGTACTCAACGCCACCCCATTTCAGATGGTCTTCGGACAGAACGCTGTGCTACCATTAGATTTCTTAATCCCTGCCTTAAAAGTAGCACAAGAGTGTGAGTGGAATGGGCATGAATTGTCCTCTAGGATCTTTGATCTCGAACGCTTGGGTGAGACGAGGCTACGAGCGGCAGCAGGCATCTACGCTGCAAAGAAAAGGCAAAAGGCATACTTTGATGCACACATCAAGGATAAGGGATTGAAAGAGGGAGATCTAGTGTTGGTATACACACTAAAACAACATGCCCGTAAGTTGGAAAAAAGAGGATATGGACCTATGATCATTAATAGAATTTCCACTAGTGGTGCAGTTCAGTTGGCCACGCTAGAAGGAGATATCTTGCCAAACTATATTAGTGGCTGTAGAGTCAAGCTATATCAAGAACCTCTTACTGAGGATATTCTAATGAGACTCAACACTGCTAAGAAGCGAAAAGATGAAGAGTTAAGAGTGAGAGAAGAAGCACAGGTAGAGGCCAGAGAGCGTATTAGGCGAAATAAGTTAAGGCGATTAGGCCTAGAAGTCAACTCAAAAGCCCCAAAATATCACATGGATATGTGTCAAAAGTCAGGCATAGCGACTTCTCAATTCATTGACCGAAGACCCTTTGTGACCATAGAGGTAGGACAAGGGAAGGGTGCAAGGACGGTGAAAGCATTGATTGACTCAGGTGCAGCAAGTAGTGCAGTTAGACTTTCCGACTGCCAAGACTTGGGGTTGAACATCAATCCCATAGAAGCTTATCTCATAGGATTGGGGGGTGTGGAAACCCCTTGTTTGGGCGAGGTGGAACTTCCCATCTACCTTCAAGATGTTCCAATGAAAGTCAAAGCGCTAGTATGTCAAGATGAGAACCTTACAGAACCACTTGTCTTGGGTCAAGATTGGATCTATGACCATGCAGTTAACTTAAACCTAAGAAGTCAAATTCTTCAAGTTTGGGTACATGAACAATGCATTACATTAGAATTAGAGAACTGCATGCTCCTAAATCATGGCACCACACACTCTCTTAGTTCTTCCAAGACTAATCATATGAAAGAAGATGTTGTATGTGTCAAAAGCTCTATGATGCAGAAGGAGTCAATCGTGGAAGACCAGGTTCGAAGGCGGGTGGATCTTTCTTCTTCTCCAAAGAATCAAGTAGCCACAGTAGTGAGTCCACCACACAAGCAAACACAACCGTTCATGACAACTGCTACATCAAATAGAAAGACACCATTCGATAAAAAAGCAGTTCCGTGCATGAAGCAGAGATGGGTACGCAAAGGAGAGCAACCACCAACCTTGCCCCCACAAATCCCATCCATGCAAACCAACCAGGCCAGAAGACGAAGGAAGCAGCTCAGACAAGCTCAATCACAAGGTATCCAACAAGTTTGGGTGCCTAAGAAGTTAGCTGAAGCTCAACAAGGGCAATTACAGATGTGGGTACCTAAGAAGCTCCTACATCCACAACAACCTTTGTTCTCCCACATGCAAACGGTTTCAACAAAGAAGCCAAAAAGAGAAAAGGGTAAGAACCACGTACAGAGACCAAAGGAAGATCAAATCAGCTCTTCAACATTAGTAGGAAGACATGCAAAAAGGATATGGGTTTGGAAGCCAAAAGTGCAAGTAGCCTCCATCGAACCAAAGCGTCAACCACACTGGATACCACAGTTCAGAAAGCATCCAAAGAGAAAGACGCCTGAAGTGACCTCTACAGTGCCAAATGATGTTCTAAAAAGGACTCCCATAAGGAGGATTACATCAGTTCGAGACTCAATGGATACCTCCACCAAGGTCGGCATCAACCTCCGCAAATAACATCGAAAGCCTCGAACGAGCAACAACCATGTGCTCCTTGCACAACCCTGTCTTTTGCACCATTCAGGTCATGCATTTCCAAAGTATGCATTAATATAGGGCCACATTGCATGGCCGTGCATAGACACACTTGAGAATCCCACGCACAAGAGCACAGTGACATATGTCAAATATTTCTATTGTGCTAACTTTTGTGCTCTTGTTTTGTGATATCCTTTTCCTCCAAAAAAAAAAAAAAAAAAAAAGGGAGAAAGAAAAGCGGGAGAGAGCTTGTTCCCAGGTTTGGCTTATGAAACATGAATGAGTCATGCTTAGTTGAAGGTGGAACTGTTGATTACTAGGCATTTATCAATTTGGATAGAAGTGTGTCTCGGCCAGCAGTGAGATTATTGCTGCCTTATCTGGTAGATGACAAGCATTTGGCATGAACATGGCATCTACAACTATGATTTTCTCTTACCATGGTAGGAATGAAGAGCTTGAAGGTCCGCAACTTGAGTGATGCTTAACTACTTCATGTACCAGAGCATCCAAGGAGATATCTGCAAAGGGTAGTTCTGGAGGAGAAGACTCCTGCATATGTATTTGACGAATGTTGCTTTGAAAAGAGGAGAGAGGATCCACCACTCAAACAATCTCATCAGTGGACAAGCAACATGGACATTCATCAACAATGTTCCATCCCAAAGGCCGAGTGTACAACACGAAGAGACAAACATCCATCAACCTTCTCCATGGTAAGTATCTTTACTTTGGAAACACCCTAACCATGATAGTTTAGGAAACCTCTTCGTCAGCATACCCTTGAGCACTTAGCTCAAGACCCGCAATTTTTGCACCATACTTCTTCCAATGCATTTTCCAAGTAAGCATGCGTAGGGCTACATTACAAGGCCGTGCACAAGGCACATACTTTTTTCAACCCAGGCACGAACACACTTAACCATCATTC
>CM035409.1:45778771-45798771 GCA_020310875.1 Ceratopteris richardii
GGTGGATCTGTTGATGAGGCTTAAGGATATGCTAGGAGAATGCACCAATTGTTGCATTATGCATACTTTGCAGGACAATTTTATGCAAGGAGATATCTGTTGAAGACCTCTTCTGTTGAAGAAGTCTGTTGGTGTCCAGTGCTGCTGCTTACTTCGTAGATGATACCTGCTGTTGACTGCAAGGATAGATGCAAGCTTTACACCAGTTGTTGCATACTTTGCAGGACAATTTTATGTAGTTCAAATCTGTTGAAGACCTGTTGTGTTGGAGAGTGTGTGTGTGTATATGTGTGTGTGTGTGTGTGTGTGTATGTATGTGTGTATGTGTGTGTGTGTGTGTGTGTATATATATATATATATATATATATATATATATACATTATAATTATAATTATATATTAAATGTAGTATATATGTATCTATTTATCTATTTATTTATGTGTGTGTGTATGCGTGTGTGTATGTATGTGTGTGTGTGTGTGTGTGTATATATATATATATATATATATATATATATATATATATATATATATATATATATATATATATATATATATATATATATATATATATATATATATATATATATATATATATATATATACATATACATACATACATTATAATTATAATTATATATTAAATGCAGTATATATGTATCTATTTATCTATTTATTTATGTACCTCTTATCTTCTCTATGGTTAGGGTTAGGTTTTTTAGAGTTAGGGTTAGGTTTTTTAAGGTTAGGGTTATGTTTTTTAGGGTTAGCGTTGGGTTTTTAGGGTGTAGGTTAGGTTTTTCAGGGTTAGGGTTAGGTTTTTCAGGGTTAGGGTTAGGTTTTTCAGGGTTAGGGTTAGGTTTTTCAGGGTTAGGGTTAGGTTTTTCAGGGTTAGGGTTAGGGTTAGATTTTTCAGGGTTAGGGTTAGGTTTTTTAGGGTTAGGGTTAGGTTTTTCAGGGCTAGGGTTAGGTTTTTTAGGGCTAGGGTTAGGTTTTTTAGGGCTCGGGTTAGGTTTTTCAGGGCTAGGGTTAGGTTTTTCAGGGTTAGGGTTAGGTTTTTCAGGGCTAGGGTTAGGTTTTTTAGGGTTAGGGTTAGGTTTTTTAGGGCTAGGGTTAGGTTTTTCAGGGTTAGGGTTAGGTTTTTCAGGGTTAGTGTTAGGTTTTTTAGGGTTAGGGTTAGGTTTTAAAGGGTTAGGGCTAGGTTTTTTAAGGTTAGGGTTAGGTTTTTTAGGGTTAGGGCTAGGATTTTTAGGGTTAGGGTTAGGTTTTTAGGGCTAGGGTTAGGTTTTTTAGGGTTAGGGTTAGGGTTAGGTTTTTTAGGGTAAGGGTTAGGTTTTTTAGGGTTAGGGTTAGGTTTTTCAGGGTTAGGGTTAGGTTTTTTAGGGTTAGGGTTAGGTTTTTCAGGGTTAGGGTTAGGTTTTTTCAGGGCTAGGGTTAGGTTTTCAGGGTTAGGGTTAGGTTTTTCAGGGCTAGGGTTAGGTTTTTCAGGGTTAGGGCTAGGTTTTTTAGGGCTAGGCTTAGGTTTTTCAAGGTTAGGGTTAGGTTTTTCAGGGCTAGGGTTAGGTTTTTCAGGGTTAGGGTTAGGTTTTTTAGGGCTAGGGTTAGGTTTTTTAGGGCTAGGGTTAGGTTTTTCAAGGCTAGGGTTAGGTTTTTCAAGTCTAGGGTTAGGTTTTTTATGGTTAGGGTTAGGGTTAGGTTTTTCAGGGCTAGGGTTAGGTTTTTCAAGGTTAGGGTTAGGTTTTTCAGGGCTAGGGTTAGGGTTAGGTTTTTCAAGGCTAGGGTTAGGTTTTTCAGGGTTAGGGTTAGGTTTTTCAGGGTTAGGGTTAGGTTTTTCAGGGTTAGGGTTAGGTTTTTCAAGGTTAGGGCTATGTTTTTTTAGGTTAGGGCTAGGTTTTTTAGGGTTAGGGCTAGGTTTTTTAGGGTTAGGGTTAGGTTTTTTAGGGTTAGGGCTAGGTTTCTTAGGGTTAGGGCTAGGTCTTTTAGGGTTAGGGTTAGGTTTTTTAGGGTTAGGTTTTTTAGGGTTAGGGTTATGTTTTTTAGGGTTAGGAATAGGTTTTTAGGGTTAGGGTTAGGTTTTTTAGGGTAAGGGTTAGGTTTTTTAGGGTTAGGGTTAGGTTTTTCAGGGTTAGGGTTAGGTTTTTTAGGGTTAGGGTTAGGTTTTTCATGGTTAGGGTTAGGTTTTCTAGGGCTAGGGTTAGGTTTTTCGAGGTTAGGGTTAGGTTTTTCAGGGCTAGGGTTAGGTCTAAAATTGAAGTCGGAGTTTAAAATTGAATGTCTAATATAGGTTTAAACTTAAGGTTGAACCTCCATTCAATGTGCAGTCTCAAGGGCTCGGACTAAATCTATTCAAGTTGGAATCTAACAAGCTTGAACTTAATTTTGAGAATAAAAAAGGATTAAACTTTAGTTTGAGAAACCCAAACTTAAATTTGTAAATAAGATAGGATTGAAATTCAAACTATGAACTTCAGTTTGAATTTCATTTCAACTTGGATAGAGAGAGTTTGAGCCTGTATTCAATTTGGAGCCTCTGAATCATATCAAGTTCGAGATTGTTTGGTCACATGATATGACGCTCAAACTTAAGTTCGAGCCTCTCAGCTTCTCCAAGAAATAGATCGAGCCTCTATTTAACTTTGGGGATCCTTTATACAATTTGGAGTCGCACTTAAGTTTGAGCCTCTATTTAACTTTGTCACGATAAGTTCAAATTTATAGTGGAAATCTCTATTCAACTTCAAGTCAGTGAAGGTGAACTTAAGTTTGGATATTGATTCAAGTTGGAGTTTAAGATTCTATTGACCTTGGAATCGAAGAGGCTGAACTTAAGTTCTAGTCTTTATTCAACTAAGAGTGAGAAAGGCTAAAACTTAAGTTCGAGCATGTTAAGTTCAACACTCTCTGGGATCCAAAAGGACTTATAGATTCAAACTGAAGTTCGAGCCCGTGAGTCATATCAAGTTTAGAATTGTTGGCTCATATGATATGAGGCTCCAACTTAAGTTCGAGCCTCTCAAGTTTTCTGGCAAAAACAGGCTTCAACTTAACTTCGAGCCTCTCAAGTTTTCTGGTAAAAACACTAATATTGTTAACTCAAATCTTCTTGCATCTACAAAAGCTAAGCCTCTGAATCATATGAGCTGAGTTATGAAGCTCAGACTTTTTCAGCTTTTCCAAAAGTTGTTAGAAGTTAAGATCGAGCCTCTTAACTCATGAATCCAAAAGAGCTAAGAGGCTCGAACTTAAATTCGCACCTTTAGAATCATATCAAGTTTGAGTCTTCACGTGATATGAGACTCGAACTTAAGTTCGAGCCCATGAATTTTATGTTGTGTCACATAAATGAGGCTCGGACTGCTTTGAATCATGTCAAGTCTCAATTTGTTTAGTTACAAATGAGGCTCGAACTTAAGTTTGAGCCTCTAAGCTTTTTCAGCAAACATGATAGTATTTTTAATTTGAATCTATTTTGAAATTTTAATAAAAGACGCTCGAACTTAAGTTTGAGCCTACTATTACGTTGAATACTCTCTTACATCCAAAAGAACTAACTGAAGGTGAAGCTTAGGTTTGGATGTCGATTCAAGTTGGAGTTTAAAATTGAATGTTTGTTGAACGTAGAGTCGGCCAATGAATTTTATGTTGTGTCAGATAATATGAGGCTCGGACTGCTTTGAATCATGTCAAGTCTTAGTTTGTTTAGTTTCAAATGAGGCTCGAACTTAAGTTCGAGCCTCTAAGCTTTTCTAACAAACATTATAGCATTTTTAACTTGAATCTATTTTGAAATTTTAAAGACGCTCGAACTTAAGTTCGAGCCTATTACATTGAATACTCTCTTACATCCAAAGAACTAACTGAAGGTGAAACTTAGGTTTGGATATCGATTCAAGTTGGAGTTTAAAATTGAATGTCTATTGAACGTAGAGTCAGAGAGGTTTAAACTTAAGGTTGAACCTCTATTCAATGTGCAGTCTGAAGGGCTCGGACTAAATCTATTCAAGTTGGAATCTAACAAGCTTGAACTTAATTTTGAGAATCAAAGAGGATTAAACTTTAGTTTGAGAAACCCAAACTTAAGTTTGTAAATAAGATAGGATTGAAATTCAAACTATGAACTTCATTTTGAATTTCATTTCAACTTAGATAGAGAGAGTTTGAGCCTGTATTCAATTTGGAGCCTCTGAATCATATCAAGTTCGAGATTGTTTGGTCACATGATATGACGCTCAAACTTAAGTTCGAGCCTCTCAACTTCTCCAAGAAATAGATTGAGCCTCTATTTAACTTTGGGGATCCTTTATACAATTTGGAGCCGCACTTAAGTTTGAGCCTCTATTTAACTTTGTCACGATAAGTTCAAATTTATAGTGGAAACCTCTATTCAACTTCAAGTCAGTGAAGGTGAACTTAAGTTTGGATATTGATTCAAGTTGGAGTTTAAGATTATATTGACCTTGGAATCGAAGAGGCTGAACTTAAGTTCGAGTCTTTATTCAACTAAGAGTGAGAAAGGCTAAAACTTAAGTTCGAGCATGTTAAGTTCAACACTCTCTTGGATCCAAAAAGACTTATAGATTCGAACTCAAGTTCGAGCCCATGAGTCATATCAAGTTTAGGATTGTTGGCTCATATGATATGAGGCTCCAACTTAAGTTCAAGCCTCTCAAGTTTTCCCCGGCAAAAATAGGCTTCAACTTAAGTTCGAGCCTCTCAAGTTTTCTGGTAAAAACACTAATATTTTTAACTCAAATCTTCTTGCATCTACAAAAGCTAAGCCTCTGAATCATATGAGCTGAGTTATGAGGCTCAGACTTTTTCAGCTTTTCCAAAAGTTGTTAGAAGTTAAGTTCGAGCCTCTTAACTCATGAATCCAAAAGAACAAAGAGGCTCGAACTTAAGTTCGAGCCTTTAAACTTTTCCAACCATATGAAGTTCAGGATTTGTTGGATCACATGATATGAGCTTCAGCTTTTCCAGCCATATCAAGTTTAGGATTGTTGTGTCTTATGTGCAAAAGAACAAAGAGGCTCGAACTTAAGTTCGAGCCTCTGAGCTTTTCCAACCATATCAAGTTTAGGATTGTTGGATCACATGATATGAGCCTCAGCTTTTCCAGCCATATCAATTTTAGGATTGTTGTGTCTTATGTGCAAAAGAACAAAGAGGCTCGAACTTAAGTTCGAGCCTCTAAGCTTTTCCAACCATATCAAGTTTAGGATTGTTGAATCAAAATATATGAGCCTCTGAGCTTTTCCAACCATATCAAGTTTAGGATTGTTGGATCACATGATATGAGCAAAAGAACAAAGAGCTTTTCCAACCATATCAAGTTTAGGATTGTTTGGTCACATGATATGAGCAAAAGAACAAAGAGGAGTTAGAGCCTCTGAGCTTTTCCAACCATATCAAGTTTAGAATTGTTGGATCACATGATATGAGCAAAAGAACAAAGAGGCTCAAACTTAAGTTCGAGCCTCTCAGCTTTTCCAACCATATCAAGTTTAGGATTGTTGTGTCTTCTGTGCAAAAGAACAAAGAGACTCGAACTTAAGTTTGAGCCTCTGAGCTTTTCCAACCATATCAAGTTTAGGATTTGTTGGATCACATGATATGAGCCTCAGCTTTTCCAGCCATATCAAGTTTAGGATTGTTGTGTCTTATGTGCAAAAGAATTAAGTTCGAGCCTCTGAGCTTTTCCAACTTAAGTTCGAGTCTCTGTGCTTTTCTAACCATATCAAGTTTAGGATTGTTTGGTTATATGATATGAGCAAAAGAACAAAGAGGCTCTGAGTTCGAGCCTCTGAGCTTTTCCAACCATATCAAGTTTAGAATTGTGGGGTCACCTGATATGAGCAAAAGAACAAAGAAAGTTCGAGCCTCTCAGCTTTTCCAACCATATCAAGTTCAGGATTGTTGGATCACATGATATGAACAGAAGAACAAAGAGGCTTGAACTTAAGTTCGAGCCTCTTAGCTTTTCCAGCCATATCAAGTTTAGGTTTCTTGTGTCTTATGTGCAAAAGAACAAAGAGGCTCGAACTTAAGTTCGAGCCTCTGAGCTTTTCCAACCATATCAAGTTTAGGATTGTTGGATCACATGATATAAGCCTCAGCTTTTTCAGCCATGTCAAGTTTAGGATTGTTGTGTGTTAGGTGCAAAAGAACAAAGAGGCTCGAACTTAAGTTTGTGTCTCTGAGCTTTTCCAGCCATATCAAGTTTAGGATTGTTGTGTCTTATGTGCAAAAGATTAAGTTCAAGCCTTTGAACTTTTCCAGTCATATCAAGTTTGGGATTGTTGTGTGTTATGTGCAAAAAAACAAAGAGGAGTTCCAGCCTCTCAGCTTTTTCCAACCATATCAAGTTCAGGATTGTTGGATCACATGATATGAACTTCAGAAAACTTGAGAAACCCAAACTTAAGTTTGTAAATAAGATAGGATTGAAATTCAAACTATGAACTTCAGTTTGAATTTCATTTCAACTTGGATAGAGAGAGTTTGAGCCTGTATTCAATTTGGAGCCTCTGAATCATATCAAGTTCGAGATTGTTTGGTCACATGATATGACGCTCAAACTTAAGTTCTGGCCTCTCAGCTTCTCCAAGAAATAGATTGAGCCTCTATTTAACTTTGGGGATCCTTTATACAATTTGGAGTCGCACTTAAGTTTGAGCCTCTATTTAACTTTGTCACGATAAGTTCAAATTTATAGTGGAAACCTCTATTCAACTTCAAGTCAGTGCACGTGAACTTAAGTTTGAATATTGATTCAAGTTGGAGTTTAAGATTCTATTGACCTTGGAATCGAAGAGGCTGAACTTAAGTTCATGTCTTTATTCAACTAAGAGTGAGAAAGGCTAAAACTTAAGTTTGAGCATGTTAAGTTCAACACTCTCTTGGATCCAAAAGGACTTATAGATTCGAACTCAAGTTCGAGCCCGTGAGTCATATCAAGTTTAGGATTGTTGGCTCATATGATATAAGGCTCCAACTTAAGTTCGAGCCTCTCAAGTTTTTCGGCAAAAACAGGCTTCAACTTAAGTTCGAGCCTCTCAAGTTTTCTAGTAAAAACACTAATATTTTTAACTCAAATCTTCTTGCATCTACAAAAGCTAAGCCTCTGAATCATATGAGTTGAGTTATGAAGCTCAGACTTTTTCAGCTTTTCCAAAAGTTGTTATGAGCAAAAGAACAAAGAGGAGTTCGAGCCTCTCAGCTTTTTCCAACCATATCAAGTTCAAGATTGTTGGATCACATGATATGAGCAAAAGAACAAAGAGGCTCGAACTTAAGTTCAAGCCTCTCAGCTTTTCCAACCATATCAAGTTTAGGATTGTTGTGTCTTATGTGCAAAAGAACAAAGAGGCTCGAACTTAAGTTCGAGCCTTTGAACTTTTCCAACCATATGAAGTTCAGGATTTGTTGGATCACATGATATGAGCTTCAGCTTTTCCAGCCATATCAAGTTTAGGATTGTTGTGTATTATCTGCAAAAGAACAAAGAGGCTCGAACTTAAGTTCGAGCCTCTGAGCTTTTCCAACCATATCAAGTTTAGGATTGTTGGATCACATGATATGAGCTTCCGCTTTTCCAGCCATATCAAGTTTAGGATTGTTGAATCATATGATATGAGCCTCTGAGCTTTTCCAACCATATCAAGTTTAGGATTGTTGGATCACATGATATGAGCAAAAGAACAAAGAGCTTTTCCAACCATATGAAGTTTAGGATTGTTTGGTCACATGATATGAGCAAAAGAACAAACAGGAGTTAGAGCCTCTGAGCTTTTCCAACCATATCAAGTTTAGAAATGTTGGATCACATGATATGAGCAAAAGAACAAAGAGGCTCAAACTTAAGTTCGAGCCTCTCAGCTTTTCCAACCTTATCAAGTTTAGGATTGTTGTGTCTTATGTGCAAAAGAACAAAGAGACTCGAACTTAAGTTCGAGCCTCTGAGCTTTTCCAACCATATCAAGTTCTCGATTTGTTGGATCACATGATATGAGCCTCAGCTTTTCACCCCATATCAAGTTTAGGATTGTTGTGTCTTATGTGCAAAAGAATTAAGTTCGAGCCTCTGAGCTTTTCCAACTTAAGTTCGAGTCTCTGTGCTTTTCTAACCATATCAAGTTTAGGATTTTTTGGTTATATGATATGAGCAAAAGAACAAAGAGGCTCTGAGTTCGAGCCTCTGAGCTTTTCCAACCATATCAAGTTTAGAATTGTTGGGTCACCTGATATGAGCAAAAGAACAAAGAGGCTCGAACTTAAGTTCGAGCCTCTCAGCTTTTCCAACCATATCAAGTTCAGGATTGTTGGATCACATGATATGAACAGAAGAACAAAGAGGCTCGAACTTAAGTTCGAGCCTCTGAGCTTTTCCAGCCATATCAAGTTTAGGTTTCTTGTGTCTTATGTGCAAAAGAACAAAGAGGCTCGAACTTAAGTTCGAGCCTCTGAGCTTTTCCAACCATATCAAGTTTAGGATAATTGGATCACATGATATAAGCCTCAGCTTTTTCAGCCATGTCAAGTTTAGGATTGTTGTGTGTTAGGTGCAAAAGAACAAAGAGGCTCGAACTTAAGTTCGTGTCTCTGAGCTTTTCCAGCCATATCAAGTTTAGGATTGTTGTGTCTTATGTGCAAAAGATTAAGTTTGAGCCTTTGAGCTTTTCCAGTCATATCAAGTTTGGGATTGTTGTGTGTTATGTGCAAAAGAACAAAGAGGAGTTCCAGCCTCTCAGCTTTTTCCAACCATATCAAGTTCAGGATTGTTGGATCACATGATATGAACTTCAGAAAACTTGAGAAACCCAAACTTAAGTTTGTAAATAAGATAGGATTAAAATTCAAACTATGAACTTCAGTTTGAATTTCATTTCAACTTGGATAGAGAGAGTTTGAGCCTGTATTCAATTTGGAGCCTCTGAATCATATCAAGTTCGAGATTGTTTGGTCACATGATATGACACTCAAACTTAAGTTCGGGTCTCTTAGCTTCTCCAAGAAATAGATTGAGCCTCTATTTAACTTTGGGGATCCTTTATACAATTTGGAGTCGCACTTAAGTTTGAGCCTCTATTTAACTTTGTCACGATAAGTTCAAATTTATAGTGGAAACCTCTATTCAACTTCAAGTCAGTGAAGGTGAACTTAAGTTTGGATATTGATTCAAGTTGGAGTTTAAGATTCTATTGACCTTGGAATCGAAGAGGTTGAACTTAAGTTCTAGTCTTTATTCAACTAAGAGTGAGAAAGGATAAAACTTAAGTTTGAGCATGTTAAGTTCAACACTCTCTTGGATCCAAAAGGACTTATAGATTCGAACTCAAGTTCGAGCCCGTGAGTCATATCAAGTTTAGGATTGTTGGCTCATATTATATAAGGCTCCAACTTAAGTTCGAGCCTCTCAAGTTTTCCGGCAAAAACAGGCTTCAACTTAAGTTCGAGCCTCTCAAGTTTTCTGGTAAAAACACTAATATTGTTAACTCAAATCTTCTTGCATCTACAAAAGCTAAGCCTCTGAATCATATGAGCTGAGTTATGAACCTCAGACTTTTCAGCTTTTCCAAAAGTTTTTATGAGCAAAAGAACAAAGAGGAGTTCGAGCCTCTCAGCTTTTTCCAACCATATCAAGTTCAAGATTGTTGGATCACATGATATGAGCAAAAGAACAAAGAGGCTCGAACTTAAGTTCAAGCCTCTCAGCTTTTCCAACCATATCAAGTTTAGGATTGTTGTGTCTTATGTGCAAAAGAACAAAGAGGCTCGAACTTAAGTTCGAGCCTTTGAACTTTTCCAACCATATGAAGTTCAGGATTTGTTGGATCACATGATATGAGCTTCGGCTTTTCCAGCCATATCAAGTTTAGGATTGTTGTGTCTTATCTACAAAAGAACAAAGAGGCTCGAACTTAAGCTCGAGCCTCTGAGCTTTTCCAACCATATCAAGTTTAGGATTGTTGGATCACATGATATGTGTTGATATATTTAGGTAGTGATGTGTGTGAACACTCTAGGACCGCCGGGGCACTTTTTTCCCTCTTTAGGAGGTTTTTTTCCCCCGGCTTGTATATACGCCGATTGCCCTAATGGGCTACTTATCTTTGTACATTCTCTAGTAATACATTCAATCTTGTGTGTTGTGCTCCAAGCTTCTTCTTCTTCCTTGTGCTGTTCGCGTGCTTCCGCAGACGTCTATCTCCAACAATTGGTATCAGAGCAGGTCGTCGCTTCTTCTAGGGCGCCGTCGACACTCCTCCGTTTGCAGTCTCAGATTCGCACGAAATTTGGTGAGCATACTCAGGGTGTTTCCAAGATCAAAACAGCTTCGCTGTGTGGTGCCGAAATCGCGATGTGAGCTCGTTTCGGCCTCTAAACGCACTATCACAGTGCTTGTGCAGGCTATTTCGTACCTTTGTGCCAAAGGTATATACCAGTTTCTGTTCGCCAGTTTAAGCGTCTCGAAGTCTGCTACAGGTCTAGCAAAACTTGTCTAGGCAGTTCTGTTCAACTTTTTGAGATACAGTCAATTTTCTACATCAAGGTATTTTAGTCACCGGCCATGGCTGAAAGCAGTGATGTATTCCGTATGTTGGCTGTTGAGGATAAGTTGGTTGGTACCAACTACCCATTATGGGCTTATATGATGCGACATGTACTGGTTGCAAAAGGATTGTGGAACATTGTGCAGGGTGTTGAAAGACATCCTGTTACACCTGTAACGACAGGTACTGCAAATACAGGTGTTGGAGCTGATGAAGATGGTGTCGAAGATGATATTCCGCAGATTCCTGTTCGTGCTACTGTTTCTGTTGCACCTACTGTAGAGCAGATTCGTTGGGATGGCAGAGATGCCTAGGCATATGCATTGATAGCCTTGTCTGTCAAACGTGCCATTATTCCTCACATTTGCTCTTGCAGAACAGCAAAGGATGCTTGGGATACACTTACCACTTTGTACCAGGCTAGGAATGAGGCTCGTGTTGCTTACCTCCGAAAACAGTTGGAGAGTGAGCACATGAATGAAGGTGATTCTATGGACAGTTTTCTTACAAAGATCAAAGACCTGAAGGAACAATTGATTTCTGCTGATGAGGTTATACCAGATAGCTCACTTGTGCAGACCGTTCTGAATGGTCTTCCTGATTCATATCAGAGTTTTGCCTCTACTCTTCGGTTGATGATGAAAGGCAATCCGAATGCCTTGTCATTTTAGGAATTAGTCTCTTTTCTGTTGCAGGAAGATCAGTCCAGGCAGAACAGGTCCATTATGCGTGTTGCAGATCAAGCTTTCCTGGCTAGTCAGAAGGGCAAAGGAAAATGGAGCTCTTCTATTAGTAAGCAGAAATCTGCAAATGCTGCACAATCGAAGAACCAGGATAAAGATGAAAAGAAATCAGAAAAGCAGAAATTGTTCTGCAAGTACTGTAAAGGAAATGATCATATTATAAAGAACTGTCCAAAACTGGCTGCTAAAGAGGCAAAGAAGAAAGAGGCTGGAATGGTTGTTGCAGAGGCCTCTATACCAAAAACAGAGTCTGCAAATCTTGTGCAGGAAGAAGAATGGGCGTTTACTACTGTCTGCAGTTTTGACCCATCTTCTCATGATCAGTGCATGTCTGTAGTAGACTCAGATGTTTGGTATTTTGACAGTGGGGCGACCAAACATATTACCTCGCAGCGCAGTTTCTTCTCTTCACTCGAGCCTGCCCCTACAGGGAATACTGTCACATGCACCAATAACTCCTCTTATCCTGTTATGGGAGTTGGTAAGATCATTCTGACTACTACTGATGGTAGTTCTTTCACTTTGTCAGATGCTTTATTTGTGCCAGGGATCAAAAAGAACCTGTTATCAGTTTCTGCATTAGCCAAGATTGGCTTGGTTGTGAAATTTGTTGATGACAGGTGTACAGTCCATGATCTCTCAAATGGCGATGTGATTATTGCTTCTGGCATTTTATGTCATGGGCTGTATAAGCTCATAGACTATGAAAGATCTGTGAATGATTCGGCATGTGCAGTTCATGATTCTCAGGCTATGTCAGATGCAAAGCTTTGGCATGCACGATTTGGTCATCTGAATTTTGCTAGTTTGTTACGCCTGTAGAAATCTGAAATGGTGTCCTCTTTGCCCAAACTTGAGGCACCTGGAAAACATGTTTGTGAAGGCTGTATTTTGGGCAAAATGCAGTGTTCTTCCTTTCCAAAAGATGGTTCAGTTCGGGCTACGCTGAAATTGCAGCTTGTACATAGTGATGTCTGTGGTCCTATGCAGACACCCTCTTTTGGAAATTACCTTTACTTCGTGACTTTCATTGATGATTTTTCCAGGCATGCATGGGTATATCCACTCAAAGCAAAGTCCGAAGTGTTCATGTGCTTCAAACAGTTTTTGGTTTTGGCTGAAAATCTGTCAGCATGTAAAATGGGCACCCTCCATTCTGATCGAGGGGGGGAATATATGTCTTCAGATTTTAATGCATTTCTGGCTGAACATGGGATAAAACACCAGTGTATAGTGCCGTATACACCTCAACAGAATGGAGTTGCTGAACGAAAGAACAGGTCACTCATGGAGATGGCGAGGTGCATGGTCAAAAGTCAGGCTTTACCACATAGTTTCTGGCTTGAGGCTGTCATGTGTGCAGCATATGTACTGAACAGGTGTCCCACTAAAGCGTTGCAGTCTATCACTCCATATGAGGCTTGGCATGACCGCATGCCATCTGTTGCTCATCTGCGTGTTTTTGGTTGTTTGGCATATGCATTAGTGCCTGAACAACATCGCAGAAAATTGGATGATAAGGCAGTAAAATGTATTTTTGTTGGGTACAGTTCTGAAAGTAAAGGCTATCGTCTGTATCATCCACAGACTAAACGCATTCTGGTTAGCCGTGATGTTGTCTTTGTGGAAGATGCTATTCAGCCATTGCTTTCATGTACTAAGGAGACATATGTTAGCTCCAAAGACATGTATGATACTTTGATGCCTCTTTTTATAGGTGGACAGGCTAGTGCTGGTCCTACTGAGGCAACTTATCAACCTTTGCAGGTTTCATATGATGATGCAAATCATTCCATTTCTGATGCATATTTACATGATGCACTTGTTGATGAGAGAGCTGATATTGAGCAGGCAAAAACTATGCCAAAATGGCTGGTGCAGACTTTGCGTGACAGCAAATTAGATGCACCTTTGTCATATCGTACTCATTCAGGCTCTCATAATGCCTCCTTTGCATCATATTGCTATGCTATGGCTGCATCTAGTCTCTGTGATGAGAATGAGCCTGTTTCTTTTGATGAAGCACAAAATTCAGAAAATTGGATGGCTGCTATGCAATCTGAATATGATGCTATAATGAAGAATGGTACATGGTCTTTATGTGACTTGCCTCCTGGCAAGAAGGCCATTGGCACTAAGTGGGTATACAAGCTGAAGCGTAAACCTGATGGTACAGTTGACAGGTATAAGGCTAGGCTTGTTGCAAAGGGTTATGCACAGGAAAGAGGCATTGATTTTGATGAGACCTTTGCACCTACATGCCGTATGACTACTGTTCGCAGCATTTGTGCACTTGCAGCCCATCATGGTTGGAATGTACATCAGTTGGACATTAAAACAGCATTTCTGAATGGTGACTTGCATGAAGAAGTGTATGTTTTTCAGCCCCGTGGCTTTTGTGCAGAAAGGGCATGAAAACCAGGTTTGCAGGTTAAAGAAGGCATTATATGGTTTAAAGCAAGCACCACGTGCTTGGTATGAGAAGATACATGCCTATCTGATTGCACATGGTTTTGAGAATAGTCCAACTGAAAGCACCTTATATGTTAAGCGTGCTAATGATGTGCTTATGATCATTGTTGTCTATGTTGATGACATGCTGCTCACTGGTCCTATTGAGACAAATATTGCTGATTTTAAGGCTGATTTGCATGCCTCATTTGAGATGTCTGATTTGGGGCATTCGCATCACTATTTGGGCATTCAGTTTATGCATGTTGATGGTGGAATGGCTTTGTGTCAAACGAAATATATTGACACATTATTGCAGCGTTTTGGCCTTGAAGACTGTAAGCCTATTGCCACTCCTATGGAGACAGGTTTACGATTGAGTCTTCATGATGCTGGAGATGCATTTGATGCTGTTCTCTATCAGCAGGCTGTTGGATGCTTGATTTACTTATGCATTACTCGGCTAGATATTCAGTTTGCTGTCTCACAGATGAGCAGGTTTATGCATTGCCCAAGAGTCACGCATTGGAAAGCGGTTAAGCGCATCTTTCGCTACTTGAGTGGTACTCGGCTACTTGGGTTGTTTTATCCCAAGGGGGGATCACTACCGCCAGATTTGCATGCTTTTTCTGACTCAGATTGGGCTGGTTGCTATGACACTCGTGTGTCCACCAGTGGTTTTTGCTTCATGCTTGGTAGCTCATGTATATCTTGGTTGAGCAAGAAGCAGCCTACTGTGGCCACTTCCAGTTGTGAGGCTGAGTATAGGGCAGCTTTCACAGCGACTGTTGAGTGTGTGTGGCTCAGACGCCTTATGGCTGATTTGGGTGTTGGCCAGTCTTCTGCCACCACCATCTTCACTGACAGTCAGAGCGCATTGGCAGTTGCGAGGAACCCTGTGTTCCATGCTCGCACTAAGCACATTGATGTGCATTATCACTATGTCAGGGAGAGGTTCTCTGCTGGGGAGATCAGCTTGGCATATGTGCCCACGCAGGAGAACATTGTAGACCTTTTCACGAAGGCTCTACCTAGGGAGAAGTTTGAAGCTTTCCGCAAAGCTTTGGGCTTACTTCCTTTTGTGGAGTGATTTCCACATAGCTTGGCACTTCCTTATACATGAGTGCCAACTCCTTGTTCACCGCATCACTCCCAGGGGGGATTTGTTGATATATTTAGGTAGTGATGTGTGTGAACACTCTAGGACCACCGGGGCACTTTTTTCCCTCTTTAGGAGGTTTTTTTCCCCCGGCTTGTATATACGCCAATTGCCCTAATGGGCTACTTATCTTTGTACATTCTCTACTAATATATTCAATCTTGTGTGTTGTGCTCCAAGCTTCTTCTTCTTCCTTGTGCTATTCGCGTGCTTCCGCAGACGTCTATCTCCAACAATATGAGCCTCAGCTTTTCCAGCCATATCAAGTTTAGGATTGTTGTGTCTTATGTGCAAAAGAACAAAGAGGCTCGAACTTAAGTTCGAGCCTCTGAGATTTTCCAACCATATCAAGTTTAGGATTGTTGAATCATATGATATGAGCCTCTGAGCTTTTCCAACCATATCAAGTTTAGGATTGTTGGATCACATGATATGAGCAAAAGAACAAAGAGCTTTTCCAACCATATCAAGTTTAGGATTGTTTGGTCACATGATATGAGCAAAAGAACAAAGAGGAGTTAGAGCCTCTGAGCTTTTCCAACCATATAAAGTTTAGAATTGTTGGATCACATGATATGAGCAAAAGAACAAATAGGCTCAAACTTAAGTTCGAGCCTCTCAGCTTTTCCAACCATATCAAGTTTAGGATTATTGTGTCTTATGTGCAAAAGAACAAAGAGACTCGAACTTAAGTTCGAGCCTCTGAGCTTTTCCAACCATATCAAGTTCAAGATTTGTTGGATCACATGATATGAACCTCAGCTTTTCCAGCCATATCAAGTTTAGGATTGTTGTGTCTTATGTGCAAAAGAATTAAGTTCGAGCCTCTAAGCTTTTCCAACTTAAGTTCGAGTCTCTATGCTTTTCTAACCATATCAAGTTTAGGATTGTTTGGTTATATGATATGAGCAAAAGAACAAAGAGGCTCTGAGTTCGAGCCTCTGAGCTTTTCCAACCATATCAAGTTTAGAATTGTTGGGTCACCTGATATGAGCAAAAGAACAAAGAGGCTCGAACTTAAGTTCGAGCCTCTCAGCTTTTCCAACCATATCAAGTTCAGGATTGTTGGATCACATGATATGAACAGAAGAACAAAGAGGCTCGAACTTAAGTTCGAGCCTCTGAGCTTTTCCAGCCATATCAAGTTTAGGTTTCTTGTGTCTTATGTGCAAAAGAACAAAGAGGCTCGAACTTAAGTTCGAGCCTCTGAGCTTTTCCAGTCATATCAAGTTTGGGATTGTTGTGTGTTATGTGCAAAAGAACAAAGAGGAGTTCGAGCCTCTCAGCTTTTTCCAACCATATCAAGTTCAGGATTGTTGGATCACATGATATGAACTTCAGAAAACTTGAGAAACCCAAACTTAGGTTTGTAAATAAGATAGGATTGAAATTCAAACTATGAACTTCAGTTTGAATTTCATTTCAACTTGGATAGAGAGAGTTTGAGCCTGTATTCAATTTGGAGCCTTTGAATCATATCAAGTTCGAGATTGTTTGGTCACATGATATGACGCTCAAACTTAAGTTCGAGCCTCTCAACTACTCCAATAAATAGATTGAGCCTCTATTTAACTTTGGGGATCCTTTATACAATTTGGAGTCGCACTTAAGTTTGAGCCTCTATTTAACTTTGTCACGATAAGTTCAAATTTATAGTGGAAACCTCTATTCAACTTCAAGTCAGTGAAGGTGAACTTAAGTTTGGATATTGATTCAAGTTGGAGTTTAAGATTCTATTGACCTTGGAATCGAAGAGGCTGAACTTAAGTTCCAGTCTTTATTCAACTAAGAGTGAGAAAGGCTAAAACTTAAGTTCGAGCATGTTAAGTTCAACACTCTCTTGGATCCAAAAGGACTTATAGATTCGAACTCAAGTTCGAGCCCGTGAGTCATATTAAGTTTAGGATTGTTGGCTCATATGATATGAGGCTCCAACTTAAGTTCAAGCCTCTCAAGTTTTCCGGAAAAAACAGGCTTCAACTTAAGTTCGAGCCTCTCAAGTTTTCTGGTAAAAACACTAATATTTTTAACTCAAATCTTCTTGCATCTACAAAAGCTAAGCCTCTGAATCATATGAGCTGAGTTATGAAGCTCAGACTTTTTCAATTTTTACAAAAGTTGTTAGAATTTAAGTTCGAGCCTCTTAACTCATGAATCGAAAAGAGCTAAGAGGCTCGAACTTAAATTCGCACCTTTAGAATCATATCAAGTTTGAGTCTTCACGTGATATGAGACTCGAACTTAAGTTCGAGCCTATGAATTTTATGTTGTGTCACATAAATGAGGCTCGGACTGCTTTGAATCATGTCAAGTCTCAATTTGTTTAGTTACAAATGAGGCTCGAACTTAAGTTCGAGCCTATAAGCTTTTTCGGCAAACATGATAGTATTTTTAACTTAAATATATTTTGAAATTTTAATAAAAGACGCTCGAACTTAAGTTTGAGCCTACTATTACGTTGAATACTCTTTTAAATCCAAAAGAACTAACTGAAGGTGAAGCTTAGGTTTGGATGTCGATTCAAGTTGGAGTTTAAAATTTAATGTCTGTTGAACGTAGAGTCGGCCCATGAATTTTATGTTGTGTCATATAAATGAGGCTCGGACTGCTTTGAATCATGTCAAGTCTCAATTTGTTTAGTTACAAATGAGGCTCGAACTTAAGTTCGAGCCTCTAAGCTTTTTCGGCAAACATGATAGTATTTTTAACTTAAATATGTTTTGAAATTTTAATAAAAGACGCTCGAACTTAAGTTTGAGCCTACTATTACGTTGAATACTCTTTTACATCCAAAAGAACTAACTGAAGGTGAAGCTTAGGTTTGGATGTCGATTCAAGTTGGAGTTTAAAATTGAATGTCTGTTGAACGTAGAGCCGGCCCATGAATTTTATGTTGTGTCACATAATATGAGGCTCGGACTGCTTTGAATCATGTCAAGTCTCAATTTGTTTAGTTACAAATGAGGCTCGAACTTAAGTTCGAGCCTCTAAGCTTTTTCTAAGCAGTTTGAAAGGCTCGAACTTAAGTTTGAGCCTCTATAAATTGAATAGAAGAAGCTCAAAATTAAGTTAGCCAAACATGATAGTATTGTACAACTAAAATACACACATACAAAGACATACATAATATCATTTCAGGGATGGTTTGAGTGCCTCTTAACATGCTAGCATCAAAATGAAGTTAGAGATTTTTATTCTTGTAGTTTTCTTGATTGGCTCAAACTCAAGTTTGAAGCTCCATTCAATGTGCAGTTTGAAAGGCTCGAACTTAAGTTTGAGCCTCTATTCAATTTAGAATAGAAGAAGCTCAAAATTAAGTGAGCCAAACATGATAGTATTGTACAACTAAAATACACACATACAAAGACATACATAATATCATTTCAGGGATGGTTTGAGTGCCTCTTAACATGCTAGCATCAAAATGAAGTTAGAGATTTTTATTCTTGTAGTTTCCTTGATTTCTGACTAGACTCAAAGTTAAGTCCAATTAGTGAATGTCTGTATATGCAAATATGGATTATTTTTTGTGGAAATGATGTTTGTATCTAGTTTTAATTCAATTGATTATTTTTACAATAATTATTGAAAGAATGATCAATTGAATAGCATTGTTAATTTCTCATTTATTCTTTACAGGCAAAATCAAGATGGCAACAAAGCAAACTATATCTAGTCAACTTGAAGAAAGAGAAAAGTGGAAAGGAAAGAGTGTCATCTTGTTGGATCATGAAAAGCGTGAAAGATTTGCAACTGCTATTGTTTTATTGGTAAATCCATGGGATGCTATAAATTGCAAAGAGTTGGGAGAAAGTTGCCTAGGTGTTATTATGGATGAAACTGTGCATGCATCAACTTTGGATTCAACTTTGAAATTGGTCAGTTGGCCCATACTCCAAATCATTACAGAAGATGGTGAGCCTATGATACAAAAATTAGGCTTTACCTCACTGTATGACATTGAAGATGATCATTGCAATGGTATTGAGGATGTGGATCTTTTTTGAAGCTGGAGAGAATCCAAATTTTTGCTTTATGTCATCATACAACATCGATGATGATAATTGCAATGGTATTGAGGATGTAGATGTTGATAAGAATTATTCTCATGCAATTGATATTCAACATTGTTTTGATGATATACAAGTTGTTTCTCCTCTTCGAATGGAATCAGATCAACAAGAGGATTTTCATATGGAAAATAGTAACTGTGGATATTTTGAAGTGAACCAAAAAAAAAGAAGTTACATCCACAAGGTTAGAAAAAGTACTACATTGGCTCCTAATAAGAGATGCTCATTTGAGAGAATTCAGATGGTTTCAATGCATGATTGTTGTGAACAGAGATGTTGTCAAGTAGCTAGTAGGGCTAAAATACTGGATGCAAGATTAAACTTTTGGGGACAATGCTATTCAGATAGATGCAAATATGTATTGGATTGCATGAGTATGGTGTACAAAGGTAACTTTGTGAACTCAAGTCAGCGCTTGAGTTTTAATTTCATGTTTGATGCAAAATGAGTATGTATCAAGGCATGGTATTTAATTCATGGTATTGGAAAGAGCTCATTTTATAGGCTACGAGAAAAGTTTCTACTTGGTCAAAAGGTATCCATTCATGGGAATAATGGAATACTTAGAAAAAGTATCAAACATGTAGAAATAGCAAAAGCTTTGATACATGATTTCATTGATAATAATGCAGATCAAATGCCACACAAGTTGAGAACATGTACTGATGGTTCTCGTGAAACACAAAGAGTGCTTCCATCACATTATAAACAAGTGGATATTCTTCGAGAGGTGAATATGACATTAGAGAGTTTGGGATATAATAAATTATCTCAACCAACATTTTCAAGAATGTGGAATACAGAATTTAGAACAGTTTCTTTATCAACGTCAAGTACGTTCTCCAAATGTGACTTTTGTACAGGAATAAAAGCAAAGTTACAATCTACTAAAAACCATGAAGAACGTGCAAGATATTTAGCACAAAGAAGATCTCATATGCTACATCAAATGAGTTGTAGAAATCTATATTATGCTTGGAGAGTTTCCTCAGAATTATTTCCAGATAAATATTTATGCATTA
>CM035409.1:45806271-45858771 GCA_020310875.1 Ceratopteris richardii
TGTCGAGGCACGTGTGCACTTTAACAGTGCAAATGGACTTCGGAGCATAGAATAGTGAATTTCAGCAGCCAAGAGACATTTCCACCAAGTGCGATAGGGTTTTACCCCCATTTCAAAGCCATTTGAGCAGTCAAAATCACCATCAAAGTGACGGTTTGTGAGCTGAAATTTCAACACTTATTTCAGCTTCCGTCGAAGTGAAGATTTTGTCACATTCTTGTTCCTTAGTGAAATAGCGGGAAGCAATGACTTGTTTGGTATGCTTCAAGCTGAAGATAAGCTTGATGGGACCAACTATCCGATGTGTTCTTACATGATGAAGCATGTTCTTGTTGCTAAACAACTTTGGAACATAGTGGCAGATGTAGATCGAAGACCTGCAGGTGATTCTACTTCACAGTCTACTGTCATAGATGGAGCTTCTTCTTCGAGTACAATGGTTTCTCCTTCTCCACCTACACAGGAGCATCTTAGACGGGATGGAAAAGATGCTCAAGCTCATGCTTTGATTGCACTTTCAGTGAAGCATCATATAGTTCCACACATTCGGTCATGTTCTACATCGAGACAGGCATGGGACACTCTTGCTTCTTTGTATGCCGTGTGTAATGAAGCACGTGTTGCATACTTGAGGAAGCACTGTATGTATGGTTGAAATGAGTCGGTGGATGTGTATGTGACATGCATCAAGGATTTGAAAGAGCAATTGGCAAACATAGATGAGATCATTCCGGATGCATCACTCATTTGTACATTGTTGAAAGGATTACCGAAATGTTTTCAAAGCTTTTCCACTACACTCCGTTTGGTTGCAAAAGGAAATCCTAATATGTATGCATTTGATGAGGTTGTGTCTCTTCTTTTGCAAGAAGAGCAATCGAGTGAATAGGAGTGGTTTGATTGAGGGAACGCAAGCACTTGCTATCTCACAAAAAGGGAAAAGCAAGTATGGTTCAGCTTTGGGTTCATCAAAACCAAAGCCTCAAGCTTCCTCTTCCACTCATTCCTCTAATGATAGCGATTTGCAAAAGAAGAAGAGATGCAAATATTGCCAGAAGGTTGGTCATACTATTGATGAGTGTAGAAAGCTTGCTAAACGCAATGAAAAGAAGAAGGAATCACGCATGTCTATTGCTGAAAATTCAGCAAATGTAAAGAATGATGAAGCTAACATGGCTCAAGATTTTTGGGCATGTGTTGTTACATGTCATTATGATGCTTCTGTGAATTCTAAATGTATGGTTGTGAGTGAGGCTGATTCGGATTAGTTCTTTGATAGTGGTGCTTCAAAGCACATAACATCATGCAAAATATTTTTTGCCTCTTTGAAAGATGCACTCAAAGGAGGACATGTGGTGTGTGCAAACAATGCCTCTTATCCTATCATTGGAGTAGGATAAATTGAGCTTACGGCTGCAAATGGAGGTGTGATTCTCTTGAAAAATGCATTGTATGTGCCCGGTATAAAGAAGAACTTAATTTCAGTTCCGTTGATTGTCAAAGCTGGACTTCATGTACACTTTGTTGATGATAAGTGTATGGTTCATTATTTTATCAATGGTGATGTTATTGTGATGTCCGGTACATTATGTAATGGTTTGTATCGCATGGATACATACAAGAGGGCTGCCTCAAATGCCTTGGTTGCTCATACTTCTTCCATGACTAAAATGGACCTTTGCCATGCTCGTTTTGGTCACTTGAACTTCAATAGTTTGCTTTACTTGCAAAAGAAGGACATGGTTATTAGTTTGCCTACACTTGAGTCCATTGAAAAGCATGCATGTGAAGGTTGCATTCTTGGAAAAATGCATCGTGCTTCTTTTTTAAAAGATAGTCATACACACACTACAAGAAAATTGCAGCTTTTTCAAGCCATACATGGGTGTATCCTATGAAAGCAAAGAATGAGGTATTTTCTTGCTTCAAAGCATTTTTAGCTATGGCTGAAAACTTTTCTTCACAAAAGCTTTTGACTCTACGCACGGATCGTGATGGGGAATACATGTCACATGAGTTTAATGCTTTTCTTCATGAAAGAGGTATTTCACACCAACGTACAATGCCATATACACCTCAACAAAATGGTGTTGTCAAGCGTAAAAATAGAACTCTTCTTGAAATGGCACGATGTATGGTTAAAGGAAAGCATCTTCCTGATAAGTTTTGGATGGAAGCAGTCATGTGTGCAAATTATGTGTTGAATCGCTGCCCTACAAAAGCATTGAGAGTCATCACTCCTTATGAGGCTTGGAATGGTCATAAGCCTATGGTTAGTCATATGCGTGTGTTTGGTTGTTTGGCATATGCTCTTGTGCCATCACAACAACGTCACAAACTTGATGACAAGGCAAAGAAATGTATATTTGTTGGTTATAATGCTGAAAGTAAGGGATATCATTTGTACCATCCATTGACGAACACAGTTATTGTGAGTCGAGATGTGTTATTTGCTAAAAATTCAGTTTTCCCTCTACTTGAATGCAAAAAATAGCCAACAGTTAGCTCACAAGATGTGTTCGATACACTCATGCCTTTTTCTAAAATGGGCGCTTGACTATGGCCATGTAGACCAGCCAATTGAGGTTCAAAGAGCTGAAAAATTCCAGCCAAATAGGGTTGAAAATGTAGAGAATTTCCAGCCAAACATGGCTGAAAAATTTAAGCCAAAAATTGTCAAAACTACTGGAAATTTCCAGCCACATATGGCTGAACATTTGCATCAAAATATGGCTGAAAACGAGCATGAAATTCAGCCCACGCATGATATAAATGTTGATGATGTATTACCTAATGAACACATGTCTATCAAGAGTGCACAATCTATGCCAAAGTGGCTGAAACAAACTTTGCAGGATAGCAAATTGAGTGCACCTTTACTTGGTAGAACAAGATCAAGCTCTCACCATGCATCAAGTAATTTTGTGGATTGTTCTCTTATTGCTACAGCATGTAATGAAGAGCCACTTTCTTTTGAAGATGCATGTGATGATCCACAATGGATGAGTGCTATGCAATCAGAAATGGATTCCATACATAGGAATGGTACTTGGGAGTTATGTGGATTGCCAAAAGAAAAGAATGCCATTGGTACAAAGTGGATTTACAAGATTAAGAGAAAATCTGATGGTAGCATTGATCGCTACAAAGCTAGATTGGTTGCCAAAGGATATGCACAACAATATGGCATTGACTATGAGGAAACTTTTGCACCTACTTCACACATGACTACCATTCGTACCGTGGTTGCATTGGCTTCCCATCGAGGTTGGAAAGTGCATCAATTGGACATAAAAACAGCCTTCTTGAATGGTGATTTGCAAGAAGAGGTTTATGTGAAGCAACCTCTTGGATTTGCTATGAAAGGGAAAGAGCATATGGTTTGTCGCTTGCATAAAGCCTTGTATGGTCTCAAGCAAGCTCCACGTGCATGGTATGACAAAATCCATAAGCACTTGATTGCTCTTGGCTTCACATGTAGTCTGATTGAAAGCACACTCTATGTACGCAAAAATGGGGCTGATCTTATAGTGCTTGTTCTTTATGTCGATGACATATTCTTGACTGGGTCATGTGATGCAAAACTTGACATTCTTATGGCTGATTTGCAGCATACTTTTGATGTCACTTATCTTGGTCTTTTGAGCTACTATCTTGGCATCTAGTTTGTATCCGTTGAGGGGAGAATTTTTATGCATCAAGCAAAGTATGTTGAAAAACTACTTCAACGTTTTGACTTTGAGGATTGCGAACTAGTTTCCACACCAGTTGAGACAGGATTCAGGTTCAATTGAGGATTCCAGTAATGCATTTGACACTTCTCTTTATCAGCAAGATGTGGGATGTCTTATATATGCATGCAACACAAGGCCAGATATACAGTATGCAGTTTCCTAGTTGAGTCGATTCATGCATAGCCCTGGCACTAAGCATTGGAAAGCAATGAAACGAGTGTTTAGATATCTTTGAGGCACTTTGAGCTTAGGTCTCTTTTATGGCAGAGATGTTCAGCCATGCTTGCATGCTTTTACAGATAGTGATTGGACTAGTTGTTATGATACTCATGTGTCCACTAGTGGTAATTGCTTTTTCCTTGGAGACTCATGCATATCTTGGTTGAGTAAGAAGCAACCTACAGTGGTGAAATCGAGTTGTGAAGCTGAGTACAGGGCAGTTTTCACAGCTATAGTGGAGTGTATATGGCTAAGATGCCTATTGATGGATCGTTGCACGGAGATTGATGCTGCTACACATATTCTCACTAATAGTCAGAGTGCTTTGGCTGTTGCATGAAACCCGATGTTTCATGAACAGACCAAACATATTGGGGTGCATTACCACTATGTGAGAGAGCACCTTCATGCAGGAGATATTGATTTGGTATATGTTCGTACACAAGATAATGTGGTAGACATATTCACCAAAGCTCTTCCACGGGAAAAGTTTGAAGCTTTTCGCAAAGCTTTAGGCTTATTACCTTGTGGGGGCTGATCTATCACTCCCTGTATGTGTTCACATTATTCGCTCCAGGGGGGTTTGTTACACTTATGTGTTCCTCGAGTAGCTTTGATGTGAACCTTTTCCCTATACATGGGCACTTTTTACTCTAGTGTTGGCTAGAGGTTTTTTTCCCATGTTCCCACATAGTTGATACTCTCATATGTGGTGGTACTTTGTACTTAGGGATATTATTCAGCTCTTACTTCAGTTCAGTTCATCGTCAATAGAGAGAGCTATTCCAGCCATCGTCTTCTCCATGTGTCTTGCTGCGTTTGTGCTCCTTGTGTGTGCTTCTTGTGTGTCTCTCAGACTTCTACCCACGCCCAACAGATACTAGGTCTGGATAGTGCCAAAGCTAGTCAAAGACTATAAAAAGAGCTAGAGAGCTCAGAAACTTTGAGGACGAGTGTGTGATGGTAAGACGTAGAGTTGTGACCTTGGAGTCATAGGTATTTCCTTCACTTTTCTCTATCTTCTTTTATTTTCTTCACCATCATCATCCTCACCATCTCCCAGCTCCATCTCCACCTTGGCAAAATTTTTGGTTTTTTGGTCATATTACTTCCCCACCTCATTTCCCTCATTTCACTTGTGAGAGAGAGCTATTGTGCTTGCTATTTTTGTGTGTTTTTTAGCATTTTTGGTAGGTTTTGGCCGCATCATCATCTCAAGCAGCTTGTGCAGGTACGAGAAATGTCTGCACATGTCCCAGGGTGTTGAGCTTTGTCAACCTCAATTGATAGAAAACTTGACCATTTAGTAAAAATAAGTGCATATTCATGATCTATAGGCCTTGCACATCACTAATCCACAAGAAAATTTCAAAAATTTGCATTTTCTCTATCCATCGTGATTGACAGCATGAATCCCGATTGACATTGTCCATCACGATTGACAATGTCCATCGCGATTGACAATGTCCATCGTGATAGACAGCCTATCCATCACAATTGACAGACCCCGATGGACAACCAATCAATCACGATTGATAGCATCCATCGTGATGGACCCCCATCTCCATCATGATAGACTGAAAAATCATGATCACTCAAATACGACGAAATTCATGTCCATTGCGATGTAGAGGCCCGATTGACACAAGGTAATGAGAAAATTAGAAAAATTCAATCAATCACGATTGATAGCCCCACAAGAGACTGGCTTCCCATCGCGATTGACAGGTGTCCATCGGGACTGACAGCATTCCATCATGATTGATAGCAATACATCGCAATTGATAGGTGTCCATCACGACCGATACCCTTGTCCATTGTGATCGACAAAAAAATCTTGATTGACATCCCATTTCATCGAGAAACCTATCCATCGTGAAGTATAGGCCACGATTGACACAAGACCACGCAAAAAACCCAAGAACTTTTGTCCATTGTGATTGACACCCATCAATTGCGACCGACACCATCCATCGCGACGAACACCTTGTCCATCACGATCGACACCCATCAATCGCGATTGACACCTATCCATCACAATTGATAGGCCATGACAGATAGCTCTATCCATCGCGATCGACAACCCTATCCATCGCGATCGACAACCCTGTCGATTGTGATTGATAGCCAATTTCGACCAAATTTTTAGGGTTTTTAATTTTGGTCAATTTGGAGCATAAATTTCAAGCAATTGGAGCATTGTGAGGCCCCTAAGGATGCCCAACCTAGTGAGTGATTAGACTTCGATTCTAATTCCTTATTGAAACTACCCCATTTCACAAGCCCATGGGAAGCGAGGTCTACGTGTATGAGAGCACCCACAGTCATGATAAGAAACGAAGACTTAGTCATACCTAGAAATACAGAGGTAGTAAAGAACACTAAAGTGCAATGCAATCTCACTTTAGAGGAGCTACTCAAGGTTAAGCTAGAGTTGTGGAAACACATAGCTAATCAAGTTCCTGAAGTGGCTAAACCTCATTCTCAGGTAGGATCTCATAGAACAATGCCAAAAATACACTTGGATAAGATAGGAGACATGAGTGAAGGAGAAGAAGGAAACACCTATCTTACAATCACTCATCAAGGTTACACCACTAAAGCTATTTTGGACTCAACCGCAGGGGTTGCAATTGCTACCACTTCTCTATGGAAGCATTGGTGCAAACCATCACTCATGCCAATTAGAATGAAATTACAGATGGCCGATGGTCACATAGAGAGACCTTTAGGATTGCTAGAAGGGATAACTCTCACTACTTGTACTGTAGAGTTTGAGCATACTTTTGCTATATGTGACTTTAGCAAAAATCAGGCCTATGAGATGATTTTGGGAAGACCATTTATGAGACAGCTACAAGTAGCACAGGATTGGGGAACCAACTCCTTGTATTTGCAACACTTAGGTGTTACAACAAAATTCAATCTCAAGGACTACTCTCATAGAGACGTGCCCCCTATACAATGGAATCCCATACATAGAGCCACATATACAAATTCAATGCATTCCATACGATTAGGATCCTCATGGATGCATGAAGACACCCACTTATTGATGTGTAAAGTTGGAGAAGAAGAAGAGAAAAGAGAAAATATTTAGAGAGGTATCTGCGAACAAAAACTCATAGATCAATTCGAGACCCAGCCTATGCACCTGTCATATTTCCAAATGAAGTCTTTGAACCTCATGGTTGGGCAGAAATTCTAGCAACAATGGATGTAGCCATCAATGAAGAGCAATGGACACCACACTATGATGAAGATGGCTATGACATTTCAGTTTTCATGATATAACCACTTATGTGTGATTCAGTTCTTGAAGAGTGTGAGCCAAGCACGGATGTACTTGAGGAAGTAAGTGACTCAAATCTGGAGTCAATCATGATGGACCCTTTTTGTGCATAAGAAGAAGAATGCATATATGAAGTAGAAGTTCACTATCAAGAGCACAGAGAACTTACAAATGATGTGAGATTAACTACATAGGTAGCGACTAAGAGTGAAGATAAGAAAAGAAAAAAGAGAGAAGCCTCACCAGAAGAGGAAGATTCTTTGTTTGAGGTCCTTGAAAATTTTGAGAAGTATGAGATAGAAGATAGGAGAGTCATGATAAGGATGCCTAAACATGAAAGGAGAGGCCTATGATAACAAAGAAACCACAAAGAAAATCATTGTGACCATAGAGGAAGGTGAAGAGTGATGCACTTACATAGGTCGTGATTTAATAGAGAATGAGGAACAAGAGTTGGTAGCCTTTCTAAGAGAGTACAGAGATGTTTTCGCATGGAGTCATAAGGACTTAAAAGGATTAGACCCTGACATATGCTCACATATGATTCCCATGACCTCAGATGCCAAACCCTCTAAGTAAAAGCCATACACATATAACAATAATAATGCTGCCAAGATCAAGGAGGAGATAGATAGGTTGATAGAAGCTAGATTCATTGATGAAATTATGCACACTGAGTGGGTATCCCCCATTTTTGTGGTGCCAAAAAAGAATGGCAAGTTACGAGCTTGCATTAACTTGAAGAAAGTTAATGCAGCCACAATTAGAGATAGTTATCCACTTCCTATCATTGAGCATCTATTGGAAAGAGTTGCTACAGAGTGGGGCATATTTGCATTTCACGTAATTCCATTTGGGCTCACCAATGCCCTTGTTACCTTTCGAAGGCTGATGTGTCATGTATTTAAAGAGTTCTTGAAGAAAAATTTGGAATTCTATGTTGATGATATATGTGCTCATTCTAACATTAGACAAACACATATACCTGAACTCAGATGAATCTTTGACAAATGTAGATAATATCAGGTCTACCTAAACCTAGAAAAGTGTGCTTTTATGGTCAGGCAAGGCAAAATTCTAGGACACATAGTGTCAAAGAATGGCATATCCACAGATGAGGAAAAAGTGAGAGCTATTGCAGAGCTACCTAGGCCAAAGAATGTCACGGAGGTACAAGCTTTCATGGGTCATTGTGGCTATTACTGACGTTTCATTCACATGTATGCCCTCATTGCAAAGCCTCTATATGCTCTTTTGACTAACTTTAAGTGGACGGATGAATGTGATAACTTGTTTAATGAGCTTAAGAGATGACTATGCTCAGCCCCAATCTTGACTACACCAGATTGGAACAAGCCCTTTCATGTTCATGTGGATGCATCCAATTATGCTATGGGGTGTGTGTTAGCACAACCTACTGGTGAAGGTAATATGGATCTTCCAATTGCTTATGCTAGTAGACAGTTGAATGCAACTGAATGGAATTATACCACTATAGAAAGAGAAGGATTAGGCATGGAATATGTGGTTAAAAAGTTTAGAAATTATTTGATCGCAAATAAGTTTATATTTTTTACAGACCATCAAGCATTACTCTATCTAGTGAACAAGCCATGCAATATTGGCAGACTAGTAAGATGGTTCCTCTTATACGAATTTGAAGTTGTGGTTAGGAAAGGCAAGACTCACTTGAGGGTTGATCACCTTTCTAGACTAACTTCAAGAGAGTCCCCTCAGGGAGTGTCAGATGACCTTCCTGATGCTTACTTGTTCAATCTAGAAGTAGTGCTTGAATGGGCTAAAAATATAGTGCCTATCCTCACCTTTGGACCTAAACATCCTATATTGAAAGCCAAGGATAAAGGAGTAGAGAGGCCCCACAAGTATCACATAATGATAGGCAGCATGTATAAGCACACTAGTCAAGGCATATTGGTTTGCTGCGTAAAAGAAGAGGAGCATGCAGAATGGTTGCAACTAGCACATGTAGGTGCACTTCAGCAACATCACTCCAAACATCAAACTTTACAGACTTTGCAAAAGTTAGGGGTATATTGGCCAACTATGGAAGCAGATGTCCCTAAGTCATGCAAGGAATGCCCAACCTGTACTATTAGACCTCCTATGGAGTATGCTACACTACATCAAGTGTCTTTAGTACCAGATTGGAGTGAACCATTGGTAAATTTTTTGAGTACGTAAACATTACCTCAGGAAATGACATTGGCCAGACAACAAAGTTTAGAACATGAAGCACTGGATTAAACACTCATAGCTCATACCCTATACAAATGAGGAAAAGACGAATATCTTAGATTGTGTGTCCATGAAAGCGAATATCTCAAGATCTTGGAGACTACTCACCAAGGTGTAGCAGGAGGACACTTCGGACCAGATAGGGTGATTAAGGCAATACTTTTTGCAGGTCTTTGGTGGCCAACCCTTCACATGGATGCACATACCTATGTGAAGAGGTGTGATATTTGTCAGCGCACTCAGTATCCGATACGTAAAGACATTAGGAAAAATATGAGCCTTGCATGGGCCTTGTAAGGATTCCTAATTTTTAGGGATTAAAATGCTTAATCTAGTGGTTTAAGGGAGCATACAAAACCACCAGTGGTATTCTGAAATAAAATACTATTTGATAGCTTTTGTATTTGAATTACCAAATGGGAACATTTTGAGCCCTTGGATGTTGGAATTGAATGGCTTGGATTGATTCGAAGTATTTGTAGAGAGAGAAGGCCAATAAATTCATGGGAGTTTGGACTATTCAAGCATGCTTTTTTGGTCACTCTCTACAAGCTTTTAGGCCCTTGGATCAAGCAAAATCCCATGGATCTCCGCGTTTGGGGCTGAGCTTCAAGGTGCATGTGATTTCAGTTGTTCGATCATCTATTTATCCAAGGGACTAGGACAAAAGGCGCCTAAGATCTCCAAGGCATCCATCTCAGCCATTGGATCAATCTTGCATCCAAAGGCCATTATTTAAGGCGCTCCAAGGACTTGCAAATCAATGAGATCCATTAGATCTTAGCCCCAATCCAAGGGCTCTAAATCAAAGGCGCCTTTTTGAAGACTCTTTTCATCCTAGCCACTAGATTCAAACCAAATCCAAGGGCCAAAAAGCAAAGGCGCCTTGACTTTTGCCCTTGAACCCCTACCTTTGGATTTTTAAGCCAATCCAAGGGTTCTAAATCATTCTCAAGCATTTGAAAACCATTCAAATGAAAAAACCCACGAGTTTGAAGTGGTTTCTTGCTCTTTGACCACAAGAAAACAAGGGAAGCCTATGCCTAGTCTATGTGATTAAGGGACTAGACTGTGTCCACCACCCTCTTCTCATTGGTCCATCACTAATCACTCCTTAATCCAAAAGGCCCATGCAGGGTTCATTTTTTTTCCTAATGATGAGATGCCTTTGAAACCTATGATGGGTGGACATGCATTCTCTAAGTGGGCAATAGACTTTTTCGGTCCTATTTATCCCCCAGCTAAGGGTTCACATGGTGGATATATCATAGTAGCAACTGATTATCTGACTAAATGGGTAGAAGTGAAGGCCACAACGAAGAACAATGCTCAGACAATGGCTAAGTTCTTATTTGAGAATGTATTCACCAGATATGGATTACCAATCGAGCTAGTAAGTGATAGAGGCACACACTTCTTGAATGAATTCATTGAAAACATTCTCCAAGAATTCGTGGTGGTTCACAAGAAGTCGGCTCCATATCATCATCAACCCAATGGCCAGGTCAAAAGCACGAACAAGATACTATGTATTGTTCTAATTAAATTGGTAAATAATAAATGTTGTGATTGGGACAAACAGCTACACCATGCTATTTGGGCATATCGAGTTGCCTATAAAATGGTACTCCAAGCCACACTCTATCAACTAGTATTTGGCCAAAATGCAGTGCTACCATTAGATTTGTTGATACCCACACTAAGAGTAGCACAAGAGCATCAATGGACTGGCCATGAGCTCTCATCTAGAATCTTTGATCTAGAATGCTTAGGTGAAACAAGATTGAGAGGAATTTATGCAGCTAAGAAAAGACAAAAGGCATATTTTGATGCACATGTGAAGGATAAAGGCCTGAAAGTGGGAGATTTAGTCCTAGTGTACACCTTGAAGCAACATGCAAGAAAGTTAGAGAAGCGTGGCTCTGGACCCATGATTATTAACAGAATATCAAGTGGAGCAGTCCAATTAGCCGCCACCTGATCCCACCATGTAAAGTATTGTGCATAGACATAGATGCATTTGAGTACATTGCACAATCGAGTATGCATATAGGGACATCATTGACCTCCTAACTCTAACTCACACACACACACACACAATACCCCACTTAACTAACTTCTAACCCAAAAGAATGACATGTTGTTATTGTAGAGGAAACATGGTATTATCAAGTTTCCTACACAATGCCAATGTGATTTTCTTCTTCCAACAGATAAGATCACCAGACGCTCCTAGTAATATCATGGTTAACATAGTAGGAACCAGCTCTCAAGCAGGCACGAGCCAGCAAGTGGTTGATCTAGAGAGCTTATCAATCATGTTGGAACCAAATGAAAGACCAAAAGAGTTGCAGGCCATACAAATCATACTGATATCAGACCCCCCAAATAGCCATACCACACCTAAGGGCAAGACCTCTCACTGGTTTAGCGAAGTAGCAGGACCGTTAGGTGAAGAATCGTACCTTTGGGAGTAGAGCTTGAACACAATGGCAAGTGGGGAAAATATCACTTCTTTACGTGGGAATTTGAAAAGCTGCAAAATGCCAAAGCATTATGCCCTATATGTGAGAAAGCAGGATTGGATGCGTACTTTGGTGCTTAGCTCCCAAAGCCCCTCTTCATGAGATGCTACTATCTTATCAACACCTTGACTCCGAGCAAGCACCCCAAAGGTTTGAGCACATTTGTACTCCCATCTCTAACAAAGGGAAATGAGCTTAAGAGGTTTAAGTTAACCAACAACTTAGTGCGATAGGCCCTGAACATGCGAGCAATGCATATACTCACAGAGAAGCAGGTCCTGGTGCCTGATAACATGAAGAATCGAAGCCTCACTAAGCTCAAGGACATGGTGGCCATGACGTCAAACATTATAGTTCACTTGAGAATGTGCATGCATCATTTTGCATTTTCAGCACAAGATAGGTTCACTATGCCACCTAAGAAACTTTGTTTTATCTTATACCTTGCAGAGACACATAACCTCACCATCAACCTACCCCAATGGATCATCGATTAGATACACTTAGCTCACAAGAGATGGCCATGAAAATTAGTCTTGTATGGATGTTGCGCATTGACGAGGATTATTTATAGATGTTTAGCTTATGGCACCCGATCTAGAGATCCTTAATGTGGAATAGAGTGCAGCAATTCAAAGGCCGAATGTCAACTGGACCCCCTTCCAAGAGGATGAGAGGAGTTATACAAGTACCTTGTGCTCAACCCTATGGATCAACGTTAACCCCAGACATCACCTCCCCTCCTTGAAGGATCAGGCCATTCACATTATGACTAGCACGGAAAAGCTTTGAAGGTCCCAATATGATATTTTCGCATGTTCCCATGGACTTGGAATTCCCCCGAGGAGCACCTTTGGAAGAACTCACCAATAAAGACTTTGAGAAAATTTTAAAGGAAGTGAATCTTGAAGCAAAAGAAGAACAACAATTGGAAGGATCTCAAATACAAGGAACAACATCACAAGTAACCGTTAGCACTGTTGATGTGGATGAAGAAGAGGATGAAGACGATGTAGAAGACGAGGAAGGGCATGAAGAAAGATATCAAGATTAGCAACAAGGAGTACCAGAATTCGTAGGTGCTCTTGCATACACAGCCCAGTTGCAAAGGCTATACGACACGATCAAAGCAGTGCAAGAAAGGCACAAGCTTTTATTCGCATCAGGCCAAGGCCTGATCAAACAGATGTTAGTAGACAGAGGAGTGAAGTCGCAATTCATCACTTCCCTCCAACTAATATCCGAATCCTTGGGATTCAGGAGGTTTTCTACACAGCCGTTCGACAATCTGTTCGATACGACTAGCATAGCATGGATGTGCGACCACGAGCAGGAAAGAATATACAAATACCAGTAACCGAACGCAAAGCTACCATCAAGTCAACAACCACCCCAACCACCACCATCGACCTTACAACAGAAACTTTTGTACAAACATCATCAATCTCACCCCAACACCCTCCATCTCCTCCATCACCCCCACCTCCACCACCAACAATTGTTACAACCATTGTACTAACAACAACCATGACCCAAACTATAGTCTCCTCAACATCCTTTTCTTTTCATGAGCCAACATCCTAGGCCACCCTTTTTCTTCCGTTACCAACCCTTTTATCACTTCACCATTCTCACCTATTGAACCCATCATTGGACATCCACTAATACCTAGAATAGAGGGACACCCATGGCCCATGGAAGGTAATCTAGGCTTTCCTGCTTACCCATATTCCCACATTCCCCTTTCCAGGGATCCAATCTTCCCATCCGCCCCCTATACCTCACTCGCCACAATCGCCCCACCTCATTACATGTCATTCAGAGAACAATTCATTCCTTCTCTTGATACTTAGATGCTAGGTTCACAGACACTCACAACCACATCACACAACCACATCACTCTACATAGACACTACACTCACTTCGCCTACCATACCCACCTACATGGTAGCCCCTACACGCACCGCACTGTCTGACCCCATGGACATTTCACCACCCATAGCACCTCCTCCTCTCCCTACAATTCCACCATCACTCACTCCCCTACCCCCCACATCACCAATCACCACCTCGTTGGTAGATACAACATCCACAACTCCCCTTCCCAATCCCATTTCCTTTGCATTCCAAACTCTTCTCCTTGCATCTCATAACGTAGCAAGGAGAAGAGTTTGGAATGTGTTAATTCAGTGTGCATATCAATTACAACAAGACTATCAACGATTGGAAGAGCGCAGTGCTGCCTTCCAGGCAAAGTCACAGAGGCTACAAGTCAAAGTCACTAAACTAGAAGCTGGCCATCAACACTTTTGGTAGAGTATACCACCTTACAACAGGCTCATACTGAATTGGAGTCCAAGATGTCTACTATGGATGATAAAGTAGTCAAAGATTTAGAAAACATGCTCCAAGCATAGATGCTTACCAATGCTAAACTAAGATGCAACCTAGGGCTACTATGGAAGCACATGGTTGCGGCCTTGGAAGAGAACAAGTGGCTCCAGTAACAAAATCAAGAAAACCTTGAAGCAGTTATGGAAGGGACCTCAGGAGCAAAAATTCACCCTACAAAGTATAGAGTGGCCCCCTCAGAAGACATACGAATCTTACTTGAGGAGCATGCCAACTTCCTAGAGTCCTATGAAAAGATGGAATTAGAATGTGCAGACCTCCAGAAGCAGTTGGCCAATGTCAGCACATCTCAACCCAAGCCTACTATCCCTCAACAGTCCACTAAAGAAATCGAGGCCTTAAGAAAGCAGGTTGAAGAATTAAAAGCTAGACTCTTACCATATGAGAGGCCACCCTCTCCTATTGAAGAATTGGAACCTGAAACTGTGTGGAGATCCCAGTCGAAGAGAGTTTTGAAGAGCATTATGACCCAATGCCGGTACCTACTGGACATGTCACAAAAGAGAGACGATACATATTTGAGATCAAAGTCCCAAACTGGCTCAAGAGAGTCAAACAAATTGGTCAAACAGATGATGATAGAGTGGTCGTGGAGATCAAGTCCCTTACCAATTTAGAAGAAACAGTTCTCAGGTCTGCTTACTTTTGGAACCTCTCCCATCAACGCTTGATTACCACATTAGAAATGGAGTATAAGCCCTACTTTGTATTATTAGCTGACTATAACATGGAGATTAAAAGGCATACAGGAAAAGAGCCTACATTTGCCACCTAGTTTGAGTTTGATGGTCTACTAGTAGATGCACGTGTAGGCTCAATCCTTCAACCCAATTGGCATGAGCGACTACTCACAGACTATCTAGAAATGATGCACACATGGGCCACAATGACATTTTATATTAAATACAAGCCATGCTACTCTTCAATGGTCCATCATAGATCATGGCAAGCTTTTGCCATCAAAGTATGCAATAATAAAGGATGTTTAGATTAAGTCAATTATCCATATTTTGCTCCACCTAGAGCACACCCAACCGTAGCATACATGATATCCACAATATGCCATTGGCCTGTACGCTTCAAGAACATATTGGACATAGGTCACTATATATGAATTCAAAGACCCGGATAGCCCAAGCAAAGTGACCTATCTAGATAATGCGTCAGAGAAGATCTTTGTAGTCTCAGAGCATGGAAGACACGCATACATGTGGAAGGGTGAATTTGTTTTTCCCTAACGAATTTGATTCGGAGGATCATTATCTAGAAGCCATTCAAGCTGAAGAGAAGTACGCAACAACCAAAGTGTTAGCAATAGAAGCAACCCCTAGAGTACAGGAAAGTGTAAGTAAGATTGAACCAACCCTTGATGTTTTTGAAGTACCAAAACACTTTAAAAGATATGAGGTAGAAGAAAGAAAAATTGCCATTCAGATGCCTAAGAGAGAGGCAAGAGAAGGAGAGGCGTATGACAACAAGGAACAAACGAAAAAAATCATAGTAACCGTAGAAGATGGAGAAGGAAGATGTACATACATAGGAAAGGATGTGTCAATGGAGGAGGAAGAAGAATTGATATGATTGACCTGAGAATATCGAGATGTATTTGCTTGGACCTACAAGGGTCTCAAGGATGTGGAACCCTCCATTTGTTCTCAAGGGTGTGGAACCTTTTAACAATTGAGGCAAAACCATCAAAACAATGCCCTTATACGTATAACAAGGTTTATGCCGCAAAAATAAAAGAACAGATAGACAAGCTATTAGCGGCTAGATTCATTTACGAAATAGAACATACCGAATGGGTGTCACCATTAGTTGTTGTACCCAAAAAGAACGGAAAACTAAGAGTGTGCATTAATTTGAAGAAAGTCAACATAGCCACAATCTGTGATAGTTACCCTTTACCCATCACCGACCATCTATTGGAAAGAGTGGCAGGAAAAGAAGTCTATAGCTTCTTAGATGGATTCTCCGGATACAACCAAGTAGTTATTGCTATTGAGGACCAACATAAGACTGCATTCGCGACTGAATGGGGAGTCTATGCTTTCATAATAATGCCTTTTGGACTCACTAACACCCCTGCTACTTTCCAGAGGTTGATGTGTCATGTTTTCAAAGAATTTCTAAAGAAGAGTATGGAATTATATGTAGATGACCTATGTACATACTCACACCTACGACAAGAACATATTCCGGAATTGCAAAAAATATTTGATAAATGTCGACAACATAGGGTCTACCTAAATCCTAAGAAGTGTGTTTTCATGGTAAGACAAGGGAAGATCTTAGGACACATCGTGTCTAGGAATGGAATATCTACTGATGAAGACAAGATCAAATTAAATCTAGAACTTCCTAGACCAAATAATGCAAAAGAAGTGCAAGCATTTATGGGTCATTGTGGATACTACCGTCGATTTATCCACATGTATGCTATAATTGCCAAACCCTTGTATGGATTTTCAACTCAATTCACTTGGACTGACGAATGTGAGAAGGCATTTAATGAGCTAAAGAAGAAGCTTAGCACGGCTCCAATTTTGAAAACACCCAATTGGAACAAGCCTTTTCATATTCATGTGGACGCTTCCAATTGCGCAATCTGATGCATCTTAGCTCAGCCCGCAGATGAAGGAAAATTGGACCATCCAATTGCCTATGCAAGTAAACAATTGAATCAAGCCGAAAGAAACTATACAAGTACGGCGCGAGAAGGACTAGGAATGGTGTATGCTATAAAGAAATTCAAACACTACTTGTTAGCCAATAAGTTCAAGTTCTTCGTAAATCATCAAGCCTTATTGTACTTAGTCAATAAGCCTTGCAACACGGGAAGACTTGTGAGATGGTTTCTATTATTAATGGACTTCGATTTTGAGGTAATTGTGAAAAAAGGAAATACCCACGTAAGAGCAAATCATCTCTCTAAGTTAACACATGGAGAACCGCCAAGTGGAGTACCAGAAGATTTGCCAGGCACGTATCTGTTCAATTTGGAAGTACGTCTGAAGTGGCCAGAAAAGCTAATCCCAATACTCACTCATGGACCACAACATTCAATTAATAAGCAGAGTAAAAAGGAAATTCTACAATCACGTAACTTACACATTATTGCAGGAAGTGTGTATTATAAGGAACCCCACGGCGTACTGTCGAGATGCATAGAGGAAGACGAACAAAAGAAGTTGATTGAACAAGCCCATGTAAACAAATGGAGAATGCACAAAGGGACTCATGGAACTCTACGAGAACTGAAATGATTAGGAGTATACTGGCTAGATATGCCTAAGGATGTCCATGAATATGTCAGTGGTTGCACAGAATGTCAGGAAACCACTCCAGATGATCATACACCTTTACCTTTCTCTACAATAGCACCCAACTGCAGTAAGACATTAGAGAAATTCCTAAAGACACGAGAGCATGAAGAAGGAATCAGTCTAGCGGAAACGAGCTCTAGAGGAAATGAGTAAGGACTATGTTATCATGGGAAAACAATTATTCAAGAGAGGGAAAGATAATCACCTACGGCTATGTGTACATGAAGGAGAGTACCTACCTGTATTAGAGATGGCACACTCAGGTGCCATAGGAGGACATTTCTTAGCGGAAAGAACTGTCAAAATGATCCTCTTTGCAGGCCTATGGTGGCCTACATATGGATGCAGACACCTATGAATGAAGTTGGGAGACATGCCAAAGAGCCAAATATCCGAATAGACGAGATGACATGCCATTAAGACCCATGGTTTGTGCGAGAGCATTTTCAAAATGGGGTATTGATTTCATAAGACCCATTAACCCACCAGCGAAAGGATCACATGCGGAATACATAATAGTAGCAACGGATTACCTGACTAAATGGGTAGAGGCTAAGGCTACTAGAAAAAATGATGCTCATACCACTACTGAATTTCTTTTTGAGCATATCTTCACTCGCTTTGGACTACCTATAGAAATAGTGAGTGATCGAGGAACGCATTTCATTAATGAAGTGATAGAGTCCTTAATGAATGAGTTCTTAGTGATCCATAAAAAATCAGCCCCTTATCACCCTCAAGCTAACGGGCAAGCTAAAAGTTCCAATAAGGTGTTGTGTACCGTATTGACAAAGATAGTCAATAGTGGGAGGTCAGATTGGGACAAACAATTGCATCATGCAATTTAGGCCTTCTGCATGTGGAGAGAGTGGATAAGGCAAAGGGATGAATGATATCTACAAGGAGAAGGGCCTATTCCCATGGCCAACTATCAGGTTCACCGGGCCAACACGAACAATATCAGCATATCCCAACCATACTTGAATCTAGGGATTGGAACAACAGAGTACCAACTAATAGACGCCTTGATAGATTCAGGAGCAGCACTCAGTTGCATACGAAGGACAGTCATCACGCAACTTCAAACGACCACAATGCCTACTAAAGCACACATGATAGGTGTTGGAGGTCAAATCATTGAATGCATTGGAGAAGCTATAATATCCCTCCACCTAGGAAATTCCACTATGGAACAGCGAGTTCTAGTGTGTAAAGACGAGACTTTTGATAGAGAACCTGATCCTAGGTCAAGACTGGATCATTGAAAATGAAGTGAGCATTCACCTAGCTCAAAGATACATCTCAGCCAAAATAGGGCACAAAGAAATCTTTAGCCTATTAGAAGAAGACACTATCCAATGCATGAAACCATCAAGGGTGAAAAAGAAACCCTAACAGAAGAAGTGGCAGATAGACCAAGCAAAAGTGTAACCAAGGATTCTCTCGAGAAGGAAGCAGTGGAGTCAATACCAATACCGGTCACTCACTCAAAGGAGGCAACAAATAATAAAGGATCCTCCTCATTACAAACAAGACCGAAGAGACTTCTCTGAGTATGGCTTCCAAAGTCATTAGTAGTAGCTCAGAAGACACGACAATAGATATGGATTCCAAAAAAGGTCAGACAGATCGCAAGACAAGAGATAGAAAAGCAAGAAGACATATTACATCGACCAAGCTGGACCCCAAAGCCTAACAGGAATAAACACAGGAACCGGAGAAATACGACATCTAATACTCAAACTACACAAAAGGGAAAAGAAAAACAGAGAACACGACAAAACAAAGAGAAGACGACGCCTCACATTTCAACTACAAAATGGATATGGAAACCCAGGAAGCAACAAGAATCAGAACACCAGAACCAAAAGGATTACATTTGCACACATGAAGCATCAGATGCACCTAAAGTATGCATGACAGGGCCACATTACAAGGCCATGCATTTGGCACATGATGTGTGTAACAAACTTAGTGGTGCACATTCCCCACTTGGGGATAGGTCATAGATTCTACTCCCATAGGAATGGACCTATTATGTACATAAATAAATGCTTCTGCTACACTAATTCTTGTTTTCTTTCACGAATTGAAAATAAAAAAATAGGTGGTAAGAGATCCTACTTATGTAAACAAGGGGAATGGAGTGACGCAACGAACGAATTGTCACTACAACACACCTCACCACAGACATTTCTTTTAATGGAAGCTAATGCTCTTTTCATTCCGAGTGCAGATGGCTTCTGAGGATTCTGAAGCTACCATTCAAAAAAAGGTCTTGGAATTCCCTCTACAAAGTGTGACTAAAGCAAAAGGTCACTGGTTCAGGGAAGATCAACCAGCTGGGGATTATTTGTTCCTAGTGACAATCAAAATTATGGATATTGATCATCAATTCCCCATAATATCCCAAGACTTTATAGTACATGAACTCCCATCGACAATGGAAATAATGAAGAAAGCGGGCATTCACAAGTACTTTGAATTACCTATATACAAACCAGACTTCCAACGATGTACGCAAGTCATGAACACCTTGCAGCCAGCTTTGCACGATCCATTGGTGCTTGAAGCTAGAGTCCTGGATGCAGTAGGCAAGTGGGTCATTATCCAATTTACACATGACCTAATCAAGGAAGCTTTTGAATGGGAGAAGGATGGGAATCCGATATTGAAAGAGGAAAGCGGAGGAGCAAAGACCCATACATTCACTGACATTAATCGCATTGATATTGAAGAGGAAGTGAGACTCATCCATCAGCACTTTTGCTTTCCCAACATGCACATGTACACTGGTCCACAAAAGATCATTGTGCAAATGTTGTCTCATGCTATTAAACAAATTGGAATCAAGTCAATATGACCCCATACATTCAAGAATGGCTTTTCGAGGCTAAGAAGTGGAATCACAAGGAGTTCCTAAAGGGAAGTGTTGCATTAACTATATTGATATATCATGCCTTGGGCATTAGAGAACATCTGAAGGAGATGTCGTCATCCGAAGCAATGGCAATTAATGGGCATATTTTTCTTCTTCAAAATCCTAGAAAATTCCTTCAAAGCTATGTAAATGCACTAGAGGAGTCCTCTAGATGCATAAGCCAAATTCATTGTAACATATTTCTTGTAAAGTAGTAGGAAATTAGAGATTAGCCAATAAAGTGTCGGCCACTTGTGTGAAAGGAACATTTTTAGGGCACATGTATATAAGTCACTTTGTGACTCTTTGTAAACACTTTTTGCCATTGTGAAGAAGGAGAGCTCAAAATTTCAAATTTGCTTCTTTCCTACAGATTTTCATCTTCTCTATGATCTTTTGTGTGTGTGTGAAGCTTGGAATGTGTGTGTAGGAATGTTGTCTACCCCTCCCCGTCACTGTTGAACTACTGTAGTGTGTGTGTGAGCAAGTACGATTTGTGGAGTGAGTGAAGGTATTTCCCACCATTCACTGTTTTGGCCATAACTTGAAGAGTGGTTGTCAAATGAGTGAAAATACTAGCAATAGATGCATCTCGTTGAGAGATTCGAAACGAAACCGCTATTGGCCATATTCGGAGTTTGGAGCTGGGAGAAACATTCGAATTCGTATTTACTGTTGTAGTGGTATTGTGGCAGACACTTTCAGAGATTAAGTGAGTTGGAGAGGTAGATTAGTCTTTTCTCATGCATTTTAGCTGAACCACTTCACTTTCCATCATGTACGCACATGTCCTCATACACTTGGTTCCGTAGGTTCTTCGGATTGATAATTAAGCGTGTGTCAATCCACCACTATACACACTTGTGTGGCAAATGAAATTTAGTCTCTTTGGCACAAGTCCCTAAGACCTCGTGACTTAGGTACACAATATGGATTTTCCAACTTCCTATGCTAGTAGACAGTTGAATGCAGCTGAACAAAACTATACCACCACCAAACGAGAAGGATTAGGCATGGTATATGCGGTTAAAAAGTTTAGACACTATTTGCTTGAAAATAAGTTTAAATGTTTTACTGATCATCAAGCTCTACTATACTTGGTAAACAAGCCATGTAATACAAGTACATTAGTAAGATGGTTCCTCTTACTGATGAAATATGACTTTGAGGTAGTGGCAAGGAAGAGCAAGACTCACTTGAGAGCAGATCATCTCTCGAGGCTCACATCCAGAGAGGCCCCACAAGGAGTATCAGATGATCTCCCTGATGCCTACTTGTTCAATTTGGAAGTTGTACCGCAGTGGGCCAAGACATTAGTGCCAGTATTGACATATGGACCTAAACATCCAATAATGAACACTCAAGATAGGGAGGTAGTAAAAGCCCAAAAGTGCCATATCATGGCAGGAATGTACAAGCATGCAGATCAAGGGATATTATCTTGTTAAGTGGAGGAGGAGGAGTACACGAAATGGTTGCAATTAGCACATGTGGGTGCATTAGAGCAACACTACTCAAGGCAAAGAACTTTACAGACACTAAGGAGACCCGAAGTGCACTGGCAAACTATGGAAGAATATGTTTGTAAGTTGTGTAAGGAATGCCCAGTCTTTTGTATTAGACCACCTGTGGAACATGCCACTCTATATCAAGTGTCTTTAGTACCAGGTTGGAGTGAACCATTAGTAGCCTTTTTGAGGACAAAAACATTCCCGCAAGAGATGACTATGGCTAGACAAAGGAGCTTAGAACAGGAGGAACTAGACTACTCACTCATTGGAGATAATCTATACAAGCATGGTAAATATGATTACCTAAGACTATGTGTCCATGAGAGTGAATATCTCAAGATCTTGGAGACTGCTCACCAAGGTGTGGCAGGAAGACACTTTGGACCAGACCGTGTGATTAAGGCAATTCTATTCGCAGGTCTTTGGTGGCCAACCCTCCACATGGATGCACATACCTATGTGAAGAGGTGTGATGTTTGTCAGCGAACTCAGTATCCTATATGTAAAGATGAGATGCCATTGAAACCTATGATGGGTGGATGTGCATTCTCTAAGTGGGGAATAGACTTTGTGGGTCCTATTAACCCCCCAGCCAAGGATTCACATGCTGAATACATCATTGTCAGCACTAACTATCTAACCAAATGGGTAGAAGGAAAAGCTATCACAAAGAACGATGCTCAAACAACTGCTAAGTTCTTATTTGAGAATGTGTTCACCAGATATGGGTTACCAATAGAGCTAGTAAGTGATAGAGGTACACACTTCTTGAACGAAGTCATAGAAAACCTTCTCCAAGAATTCTTGGCGATACATAAGAAGTCTGCCCCCTATCATCCACAAGCTAACCAGAAAGCCGAGAGCACCAATAAGATTCTATGCAATGTACTGACAAAATTGGTTAGTAATAAACGCTCTGATTGGGACAAACAGCTACACCATGTTATTTGGGCATACAGAGTTGCCTATAAAACGATACTCCAAGCCACACCATTTCATATGTTGTTTGGCCAAAATGTTGTGCTACCATTGGACTTCTTGATACCTACGTTGAAAGTAGCACAAGAGCATGACTGGACAGGCCATGAGCTCTCCTCTAGAATCTTCGATCTTGAACGGTTAGGTGAAATAGGACTAAGAGAAGCAGCAAGAATATATGCCACCAAGAAAAGACAAAAGCCATATTTTGATGCACATGTGAAGTATAAGGGCTTGAAAGTAGGAGACCTAGTGTCTACACTTTGAAGCAACATGCACAGAAATTAAAGAAGAGAGGCTATGGACCAATGATTATCAATAGGATCTCAACAAGTGGAGCAGTTCAACTAGCCATTCTAGAAGGAGACATCCTACTGAGTTACATCAGTGGATGTAGAGTTAAATTATATCAAGAACCCCTTACGGAGGAGATGTTAAATCGACTCAACACTGCTAAGAAGCATAAAGAAGAAGAAAAATGAGTTCGAGAAGAAGCACAGGCCGAAGCTTTAGAACGCATCCGAAGAATGAAATTATGAAGACAAGGTAGAGATCAGCCTATGTCTGACACTCAAGAAGTTCTAAGTTATCACATGGCCATGTGCAAAGCATGAAGTGAACATTCCCATAGGATATTTGATCGACGACCCTTTGTGACCCTAGAGATAGGACAAGGAGAGAGTGCAAAGACCATAAAGGGTTTGATTGACTCAGGAGCAGCCACTAGTGCAGTCCGACTTTCTTACTGCCAAGAATTGCAATTGAAGGTCAATCCTATCGAGGCATATCTCATAGGATTGGGAGGTGTGGAAACCCCATGCATGGGTGAGGTGGAACTTCCCCTCTACATGCAAGAGGTTTTAATGGCAGTCAAAGTGCTAGTGTGTGAAGATGAGGATCTTATCAAACCTCTTGTCTTGGGCCAAAACTGGATCTATGATCATGCAGTCAACCTCAACCTAAGAAGTGGACTTCTTCAGGCTTGGGTGGGCCAAAATCGCATCACAATTGAATTAGAGAATCAAGCACTCTGGCCACTAGAAAAGGCACTGAATCGTGGTCACTCCAGGAACCCACATGAAGATAATGATGCTATTCTTGTCCAAAGTCCTATGGTGCAGAATTTTGTCACTCTTGAAGAAGGTGCAGAAGTCAATGAGGAGTTCCCTTCTTTTCCAAAGAGCATTCCAGGAAAGCAAGCAAGACAACACACGACACAAAGGAGACCGATGATCAAGAAGCATGAGCAATTACCAGTGCAATATAATGCATCTCTTGGCATGAAGAAGATCTGGATACACAAGGGTTCAAAACCCTTGATGGCAGGCCCCAGCTCGCACGCAGGAGTGATTCTAGCAAGATTGAAGACGAAGAATCTACCGATTGAAGTGCCACCAATTGAACGGCCTGTAGAGTTGTGACACCTCCAGCAAATACCCATATTGGATCCTCCCACAAGAATAACAGAGGGAGTCCATGCAAACTCTCACTGGTTCAATGGCATGCCAGGGCCCTTAGGCAAAGCTAAATATATCTGAGAGTCCAAGTGTGAGTATGACAAGTCATGGGTATGATTCCAATTCTTCTCCAAAGAATTCAAGACTCTTCAGAACACACCAGAACTTCAAAGCATATGGCAACGCGCAAGGCTAGCAGAGTACTTTGAGGCACCCTTACCCAAACCGGATCTCCTACGATGTTACTATTTGGTAGCAACATTATAGGCAAATGAGGAAAAGGACAAACTAGGAACCTTCCTTCCTCCTTCTTTATTGGGCAACAATGAGTTGAAGAAGTTTGAGCTTACCTTGGAACTCGTGAGCTTTGCTTTGAACATGCACGGCACTCATGTGCCCTCTGAGAAGGATGCTTTAATACCCCCTAACATGAAGAACCGGAAACTAAAAAGGTTGAAAGATATGGCAGCACTCACACCCAATGTGTCCATCCCTCTCCGTATGTGCATGCAGCATTTTGCATTTCTAGGTCAAAATCAATTCACTCAGCCCCACAAATGGATTTGGTTCGCTCTTTATTTGGTGGAGACAGGTGCACTACCAATTACGCTTCTCGTATGGATTATGAAGCAGTTGTATGGAGCAAATAAAAGATCATCTAGGAAGCTAGTGGTGAATGGTTGTTGTGCAATCATGCGCATCATCTACAAGTGCTTAGCATATGATGTGCCCATTGAACGAGCGTTAACCTGGTCAAAACTACAAATGTTTTAAAGACACAAAACGGCCACACATCAATCCAAGCGCATGAGGGGCTCAATTCCATGTGTCCAAACACAGGAAGTTCTGATGACTCCTGAAGTATCACCACAAGGGGATGCTATTGTGCCTCCCTTTACCATTTGAATACCCAGATCGGGGTCTGAAGGCACATCACAAGCTGCTCCATCGGCTCCTCTTATCCCACCAAAATTTGAATTTGCAACCACTGGAGATGTTGAAGGGATGAGCACCTTCGACTTCGAATCATTCTTGCATAATACACAACTCTTTGATATAGAATTCTTTTCAGACACAGAAGAACAAGGCACCTCTTCCCAAAGACGGAGGAAATCCACACAAGGCCGCCATGTACATTGGGATGATGCTCAGCAAAGAACTGTATCTCAACAACTAGAACACCTAGAGGGAGAAGAAGAGGGCAAAGAAGAAGCAGAAGAAGAAGAAACCATAGGAGCCCCAACATATACAGCAGTACTCCAGAGGCTATATCAAATCATGGATCGAGTGCGGGCACAACAATTGCTCAACGAACAGAACAGTAGAGTGCTCATGGCTCAGCTCTTGGAGGAAGCTGGAGTCGACTCTAAATATAGCGAGGGTCTCTTATTGATGGTAGAAACTTATGTTGTAGTGGAAGCAGTTCGATTAGCGATACAAAGACCTCGCGTATAATATGGTCCGTGAAGATTCCAAACATGACCACGGTCCGGTAAAAACATCCAGATTCCCATTACTACTACGGAAGAACCTTTTTTACATCAGAACCAATTGAAACAACCTCCCAAGAAGCAAGAACTCATGGCCAAGAATGCACAGTCACCACTGAAGAGTACACTGAGCCACTACCACTGAACCCCCCACCATCGCCTCCTCGAACAGAAGCTGAAGACATAACCTCGACTGCCCAACCCACAGAGCAAACCTTCCTCTTCTGTACTCCCACTTCAAGCTCAACCTTGTTCTCCTCCTTTGACAACCCTGTCTATCATGCCACCACCATCACAACCGAATCTCTCATGACGACGGCCATAGGACAACCAACCTCCACGACCTTTATCTTCAACCATCCTAACACTAGATCCACATTTCTCGGATTCCTTGTCACCACACCTACTTTTGCAACCTTTCCGCCTCCAGGCTCACACTTCCCACCCCCCATCCACCTGTCCATGATTTCTTTTCTAGAATGTTTCAAACCACTGCTCAACCCTTCTCGTTGATCCCCTTCCCAACATCCACACCACACCAAATCACCACAATCACACACACACCCCTGCCATTCTGATATATATGGTAGCCACCACTCTCATGTCCCTGGTTGAGAGCATGGACATTTCACCATCAACGGCACCTCCCCCTCCCCCCCACACTTCCACCTTCCCCCATCCCTCCTCCACCAATTTCACCTGCACACACATCTCTAATAGACACATCATTCACTCTTCCCATTCCCCAATTCCCTCCCCTTGCATTTCCCACTATACAAAGTACACCTTCATCTATAGGCAATGCATTTGACACCATGCACACGTGTTTATCACAATTAAGGACAGAATACAATCAGCTCCAACAACATAACCAATGATTGCAAGAGCACTCAGAAGTGCTACAACATCATCTTGCTACACCAGAAGAGGAGAATGCCAGCCTCCAAACACAATTTCAGACTTTACAGGAAGCTCATAGCATATTGGAAGCAAAGTTATAGAATGTAGACCAGGAAGTGATCCAAGTGGTGGTCTAGGCCATCTACGCATACAACTAGAACGAAACTCAATACTCCAGCGCAATATGGCCCTACTCAAGCGACACCTTATAGCTACTCACGAGGAAAATCGACGTCTACAACTACAAAACCAAGAAAACTTAGAGGCAGCCATCAAAAGCACACTTGGGGCACCCATTAGTCCCCCCAAATTTCAAGTTGTGACCCCTGAAAGCATCAAAATCATTCTTGAAGACTATGCCACTTTACTGGAGGCACATAACCATTTAGTAGAGCAAGTGGATCAACTAAAATGGTAATGACGGGAGGACGCAACAGCTGTGCCCCGAGCCACAACATCAACCTCATCTCTTATTACTGGCTTAGATACCCTACAAGACCTACAAAAATGAGTCACAGAATTGCAAGCGTGACTATTACAGTATGAAAGGCCACCTTCCCCACTTGAGGCTCCCACAGATGAAGAAACAGTACCCATTCCTGTGGAACAAACATTCGAAGAAGACTATGAGCCACAACCCATTCCAGGTGCACAAAAAATAGTTGAAGGCCAAGACACATTTGAAGCACCACGACCCCCATGGTTAAAACAGGTGGAAGAAATTGGGCGCTCTCATGAAGACCATACTATGGTGCAAAATCAAGCAATGCACGTCATCGAAGAAACAATACTACAATCCAGTTATTTCAAGAACGTGGCATCCAAACGACTCATCCTATCATCCGAACTCCAATACCGTGCATACTATGTCTTTATAGCCGACTACAATGCAGAAATACAAAGAGTAACAGGGAAGACCCCCTCCTTTGCAACCCAGTTTCAACCAGAGGACCTCCCCCCAGATGCTCAGAAGGGAAAGATCTATCAATTGACATGGCAAAAAAAGCTTCTTTAGACATACCTTGAAATGCTGCACACTTGGAACCATGCGCCTTTACATATACTTTACAATCCATGCTACGGTCCAGTTCCACGATGTAGATCATGGAAAGCATTCAATATAAAGGTCCATAATAATGCTCAATGTAAGGAGTGGCTCAACTATCCTTACATTGCACCACTGCAGGGACCAACCTCTATAGCCTATACGATGGCCACAATCTACCACTGGCTCCCTCGCCTGAAGACGATGCCAGATGTGGCGACCCAAATGATGCTTAAAATTTTGGATATGATGCAAATCGTGCTCAAAATTTTTAGAAATGCAGAAACACCATAGGTACATCTACCCGTGTTTACTAATGGAAATTACAATTTGGTGTATGACAGGAGAACCACCCCCAACATTCGAGTGGCTTACACTTGGCATGCACAAATCAAGTACCTCCCCGCTTGTTATAAACAGACGTTCGAAGACATGTTCAGAATAGGATTATGGGAATATCACTCGGAGGTGTTCGCTCCTAAACCCACACACCTGCTCCATCTATTTGCATGCGAACAAGCCATGTACTCTGAGTACTACATGACACTGCAACCAGACATCCCAGGTGCAATAAATTGGGAGGCATTGCAAGCTGATCTGGTAAGAGGATTACGGATAGGGGAACACGACCTGGCCACTAACGTTCTCCAATACTATATTGACCACCCTACATAACAGAGGTCTATCAGGGGCGACAGACACTAGATAGGGGGGAGTGTTGGCATACAAGCTATAAGAAGAGCATACATGCACCAAAGATCAGTCAAGCACAACCTGGCAATGAGGTCTAATCATTTTTTCTAAACTTACTTCCAATTAAGAGTGATTTTCATCACTACACCAACATTGTAAATCCCATTTTTGGTAGAATAAACTCCATTTTGTTTAATCCGAGGAGTCCTCGAGCTTGAGGAGTATTAGAATTAGCTACATACCAATTTTCATAATTTTTAGATTCCGTTTGAGCCCTCAAAAAATCTCTAGAACTAACTTTTAACTAGGCTGGACATTAGGTCTAGACAGGGCCAAAGCTATTCAAAAAACCCTAAAAAGAGCTAGAGAGCTCATTTTTGGGGGTAGATTGTTAGTGATTTGAGCTTATGTAAGAGACTTTTTGGCTAATGCAAAGAATTCCATTGTTCCTCTCTTTGTTCTTGCCTTGTGTGCGCATGTGTGTGTATGTGTGTGCATGTTTGTGTGCTTCTCATTCACGCACTTGTGCCTTCACTTGCTCATAGTCTTCATACTAGTCCTCACGTCTCCACAGATTGACATTTATGAGGTGGATCTCCTCACGTTGGTACTTACCATTGTGCTAGAGTGACACACCTCTACCCATAATGCCACTATAGACACATCAGATCATGCAGATGATCATGATGATGAGGATGATCATGATGATGATCATGACGATGAGGGCTTACATGATGATGTGGACGATGATGATTAGGATGAATGATATATTACATTGGATATATATTTTGCATTGATAAACATTTTTTTTATATCTATATATTTTCGCAGTCTAGTTATGTTTTGAATTGTGTCTATTGTACTAATTAATGAAAAGTCTTATTTTAATGATTTCTATTACTATTTATATTTAACATGTGATTTATTACTTTAATTATATAATTTATTCCTATTATATGTGTGTGTATATATGTATGTATGTGCATGTAGTTTTGTGTGTATAAAATGTATGTATGCACATGTAGCTATATATCTATATTTGTGTAAGTGTGTCTATATGCATGTATATGTGTGTATCTCTGTGTGTGTATATATGTGCATGTAGATATGTTTTATGCATATGCATGTGTGTATGTGTATGTTTAAGTGTATGTACATATGTGTGTTTGTGCATATGTATGTGTATGTATGTGTATGTGTGTATATGTGTGTATGTGTATGTGTGTGTATAAGTGTATGTATGTGTGTGTATGTGTGTGTATGTGTAGGTATATATGCATGTGTATGTGTGTGTATGTGTAGGTATATATGCATGTGTATGTATGTGTATGTATGTGTATGTGTGTCTATATGTGTGTATGTGTATGTGTATGAGTGTGTATATGTATGTATGTGTAACTGGATGTGCATATATGTGTGTATGGACATGTGTTGTTGATTGGATCTTATAGACGCACGTACGTAGAGATAGTACAGAAACAAAATGTCACATAAGGATACACAGAATAGATAGAGACAAGATACTAGACATAAGATTGGGTACAATCTCCCACCACATACTCTGATGGATGAGCCTATAAGATTATGTATATTTATAGGTACTTCTCATCATGTCCTGAATAGAAGATACATGAGGGCGATGCTTCAAAAAGCGTGCATTTACAAAAATTTGCTTTATTTACAAAATATTGCTTTCTTAGCGATCCACTATTTTTACAAAAATGTTGCTTTCTAAGCAATCTACTATTTTTACAAAAAAATCTAAAATATTATCTTTTAACTATCTTCAAAAATATCTTAATAATTCCATGCACATTCATGCCCTCATGATTCTTCACCTGCTAAATCAAAACACAATCACATTAAAAACCTCAAGACATTAAACTCCATATAACATTCCATTATTCCATAAAGTATAACATGTGTATGTGTGTGTGTGTGTGTGTGTGTGTGTATATATATATATATATATATATATATATATATATATATATATATATATATATATATATGTATATATGTATGTATGTATGTATGTATGTATATGTATATGTATATGTATATGTATATGTATATGTATACTATTATAAGTCATACAAGTGATGGTCAATTAGCAACGCTTTCATGGATGTCACTATGAGCATCGAAAATAACATCGAGATTAACATCGTTTAGACAATGGTGTGTGCTTGACACCCAGTCCGATGAAATGCATGATCACGTAGTGACAAAAAATAATCACATTAACTGTCACTATGCCCCCATATTCCTTGTAGTGTCTATAGTGGAAACAATCATACATTATTGAAGATGACATCTTCAAGAGATAGCACCTCTAGCAAAACGAAAAATGTACCCTGATGTAGACTTATGATTGTCTACGCAACCAGCATAATCAGAATCTGTGTAACCAATAATGGATGCTTTCCCTCTACCCAAGCATAGACACTTGTCCTTAGTGCCACTCAGATATCTCAAAATCATCTTGACCACTTCCCAATGCTTCTTGCCAAGATTCTACATATATTTGCTCACAACTCCGAGTACAAATGCAATGTCTAATCTCATAGCTACCATAGCATACATGAGACTAGCAACAAAAATTTGATAAGGAATTTTGTTCATGAATTCCTTTTCTTCATCTGATTTGGGTCAGTCATCCTTGCTCAATTTCACATATGTGGGTAATGGTGTAGTCAATGCCTTTCCACCCTACATATTGAACTTGTGAAGTACTTTGGATATGTACTCACTTTGAGAGAAGTAAATGCATCTTTTACTCTTATCATGAGTAATGTGCATGCTAAGAATATGTTTGATATCCCCCAAATCCTTCATATCAAATGTCTGACTCAAATTCTTTTTGAGAATTAACAAGTCATAAGAGGACTTCCCAACAATCAAAATATCGTTGCAATACAGGATTAAGCATATCAATCTGGCATCTCAGCATCTCTTTGTCTAGAGACAATAATCCTCACTTCTTCAAGAATAGCCTTGAGACTTCATAAAAGCATCAAACTTTTGGTACCATTGTCTAGGGGACTATTTAAGTCTATATAAAATCTTATTTAGCTTACAAATTAGACTTTCTTTGCCACGAACTACATAAGCCTCTGGTTGTTCCATATGGATCTCATCTATAAGATCTCCATGCAAGAAAGCAATTTTCACATCCATTTGGACTAGCTCTAAGTCCTCCATTGCAATGAATCCAAGTAACATTTTCAAGGTAGTCATCTTGACCACTAGAGAGATGATTTCCTTGAAATCAACACCATGTTGTTGCTTAAAATCTTTTGCAACAAGTCGTGTTTTATACTTTGGAGAAGCACTATCTGATGTGAATTTCAATTTATATATCCATTTACATTGGTAAATCTTTCCTACCCTTTGGCAAAGGTACTAAATCCCAAGTACCATTCTTGTGAATAGAGTCCAACTCACTCTTCATGGCACACTCCCACTTGACATGATCCTCTATTTGCATAGCCTCTTTGTAGCAAGAAGACTCATTGGCATCTATTAGCATAACACAATCCAAACTTGGAACATATCTATAAGGTGGATGTGAGACATGTGCAGAGCGTCTCAATGGTGGTTGAACTGGAACATTTTATGATCAGACATTCTCTTGAACATCCCTATGTGCAACAATTTTATGCATGCTAATTGGAGGATTAGTATCCTCAAACACCACTTTTCTCACTTCAACCTCCTTAATGGATTGTTTATGCATCTTAAAATCATTGAAAATGGCATCACTACTTCTTATCACTGACCGTGTTTGAGGATCCCATAAGTGATATCCAAGTTGGCCTTCTCAACCATATCCAAGAAAAATGCATTTCTTTGACTTATGGTCCATCTTTTGTCTGAGGTTCTTGGGTATATGAACACATGCTTCACACCCAAAAACTCAAAGACGATCATAATATGGTGGCTTCCCTATCCATAACTCTTGTGCCACTTTCAAACCTTTGGTAGTACTAGGTAAAAGGTTAATCACATGAACTGTAGTTAATACTATTTCTGCCCAAAAGCCTTGTGAAAGGTTTGCATGATGCAACATAGACATTACTCTATCTTGAATAGCTCTATTAATCCTTTCAACTACAACACCTTGTACTGGGGTATATGGAGCTGTAAACTCTCTACAAATTCCTCTAGACTGGCAAAAAAGGCTGAATTCATGTGATCTATACTCACCCCCATTATCTAAATATAAAGCCTTAAGCTTAGTTTCTTTTGCAGTCTCAACTAAAGCAAGCCATATTTTGAAAGTAGGGAATACCTCATCCTTCACTTTGATAGGATACTTTTCTAGTAGCATCATCTATGAAAGTGAAAAAGCAAAGAGAACCACCCAATGACCTTCATGGTCATCTGTAGGAACGAGATCTAAAGGTTGCATTGAAGAGTCAATGTGTGTCTTGTGCACTTTCATTCCACTACGAGATATATGGCCTAAATGACCATGCCAAATACAATCCATAGGTTGTTCAACAATAGCTAACAAGTGCTCATTCTATGATACAAATAAAGGATAAAGTGAGCCAACTTTGCTTCCTTTTGTAATAACCATATTTCCCTTTGATATGCTAAAGGATTGAGCATAGAAAACCACTTTGTAACCAAGATCATCAAGTTGACCAACTAACATCAAAAGTTGTGATAACTGAGGTACATGGTGTACATTATGCATAGTAAATTTTGAACCATCAATGAGCTTCACAACCACATCTCAAATCCCGACAATGTCACACAGGTAAGGGTCACCAAGTCTCACAGTACCAAGAAACTTTTCTGCATAAGTAGAGAACCATTCTCTATGTGGTGTCACATGGAAAGAAGCACCAGAATCTAGCAATCATGTGTGGGAAAGAGAATCAGCCATAAGAGCCTCAAGATAGGCGTAGTACTATCAAGTGTAAACACATCAGCATCATTAGAAATAGCATTGCTCTCTTCAATCTTCATAGTTGAAGTAAATGGTGCAGGTAATTTTTTAGCATGCCCATCAACATTGTGCCCTTTACCTTTAACATTCGTTAATGCATAGTAGTCTTTATTCATGTGTCCTTTGTTATGAAAATAATGGCATTTGATATCCCTCTTCCTTGATTTACTTCTACTCTTATTTTGTTGACCATTCTTTTCTTTATTCTTGCTCGTGCCATGTCACTGATTCTTTCCTTGGTAAGAAACACAAACACTATATGCATCTCCACTTTGAGTGCCAACCATAGATTTTCTACAAATCTCCTCACTCAAGAGTGATCCACATATGTCATCATAGATCAGTTTACCACCAGGTGCACTATTACTAATAGCTACGCAAAATGTATCCCATGATGATGGCAAGGTGCATAAGAACAAGACTACTTTTATTTCATTATCCATGTCCATTTTTTTAGCCTTTAACTGGGAGAATATAGCATCAAAAATCATTTAGATGAGCAACAAGACTACTTGTATCCTTCATGAGAAGGTCATATAACTTTCTCATCGAATGCACTTTATTTGATGCCGTTTCTTTTTCATATGTATTGCATAACTTCTTCCAAAGCTCCTCTACACTTTCATAGTCCAATAGTGTAAAGTAAACATTATCTGTCAGGTGCAATCCAATGGTAGACCTCTCTATTTCATTCAACTCATCCCAATCATCTTCATTTGTCAAATGGCTTGTTTGAGATTTCATTTACTAGCTTCCATTGCCTCCTCTGAATCAATACATCTTTAATTTGATTCTTCCATAGAACAAAGGCTGCGCCATCAAATTTTTGGATCTCAAAATGGTCTTTTTTGTGCAAGTTATAGCTCCTCCTCGAAACACTAGCGCTAGACCCTGATCCACCAGACATGCCTGAGACATTTGATGCCATGATGATAGAGAAGTAAGTAGAATGATAACGGAGCTAGAAGAGTCTAAACACCATTAAGGCTCAAAAAATGATGTCCAAGTGTCAGATTACCAATAAGTGTATCAAGGAGTAAATTGACCATTGTATAGTTGACCAAACCAAAAAATCTTGAAATTTTGCTAGAGTATCCTCTGCAAAATGAGCATATGACCAGTGTCTGTTACTATTAGTGTCCATGTGAAAGGCCAAATGGCCATCGGACAATTCTTTGTATATGTTCTTTAATAAAACATATAGTGGTCTGGTTAGTCACAGATTGTAAGTTTGACCGCATTTGTTATACCTAAGAGTCAGTCTTTGTGCTCTCTGTGTACTGTGTTTTTTCTACATATTCTATAGCTTCTGTGTGGAGTAGTGTGTGCGGCCTTACGAGCTCGGTTTTCTACTTAGAGGATATCATCGTGGAGCTCTCTAGAAGGAGAGCTTATTGTGGTGCATTGCCAACAAAATACTTCACTGGTATTAGAGCAGTTTGATGCAAAAGCTTTGTTCCCTGTGTTGCGTATTCTGCAGCCTTTGTGTAGAGTACTGTGTGCGGCCTTAGCAGCTCAGTTTTCTACTCAGAGGATATCATCGTGGAGCTCTCTAGGGAGAGCTCATCGTTGTGCATTGCCAACAAAACACTTCACTGGTATTAGAGCAATTCGACGCAAAAGCTTTGTTCCCTTTGTGCGAGTGAAGCGAGTAGCCCCCCCTCGGCTTTCTCCAAAGCTTACGACTAAGGGAGCGACCAAGGCATACCTTGTCATCGAAGTCACCGAAGTCACCGTTGGCTACGCGCGAGGCAGGACCTCAATGATCAAGGAAGATAGAGGTTCCCAGTACTTCCTGGGAGATCACCCATCCTAGTACTATTCCCCCCGGAGCTCGCTTAATCATGGCAATCTCTTGCCACTAAGCTACACTCTTGTGGTGTTTGAAGAAAGCTTTGCTTTGAAAGCCTATTTTTGGGGTGTCTTTTGGAGCCATTTTGGAGTACTTTCGCACATAGTTCTCTTCACACAGGTCCAAGAACATCAAGAAAGTGTTCTTTGTACTTCTTCGACAATCAATATCAACCTTTGGGGTTGTGTTTTCAGCCACGCTCGTAAAACTACAGGTTTCTCGAAAGGTTTTTAGTTTTGGTGTGAGTAGTTGCTGCAAATTTATGCAAGTTTTTTGAGCCATAAAACATCACAGTTGACAGACACTTGCAAGTGTTATTGGCTAGTTTTTGGGGTGTGCGTTTATCCTTTTAGTGTCATTTTACTGCATATATTGAGCACATATGTATGCTTCTGTGGATACCGCTTATGTACGTCCATGTGGTCATTGATATAGCGGTTATATTTTTTGAATAAAGCCTTTTACGTTTGATAAAGAGCGTCGTGATGAGGTTTTCTTAACTGAGAGACACCTAGATGTCGGCGTCTCTTCGGTGATGCAGGTGGAAGACTTACCAAGCCTCACCATAGGAGATGTATGACAATTGTTCATAGGTGCTCGATAAGCCTAGTTGGCTTCTATTGGGTAATTGATTATATGTAGTGGAGTCAGTGATTCACTATGCAAGTAAACATGTCAGTACTTGCAGTTTTTACGATATTTTGACACTGGTCATATGCTCATTTTGCAGAGGATACTCTGGTAAAATTTTTCAAGATTTTTGGTTTAGTCAACTATACAGTGGTCGATTTACTCCTTGGCACACTTATTGGTTGGTGTTTTTATTCTTCTAGCTCCATTATCATTCCATTTAGTTCTCCACCATAATGGCATCAGAGGTCTCAGGCACTTCTGGTGGATCAGGGTCTAGTGCCAGTGTTCCGAGGAGGAGCTATAACTAACATGGCAAAGAATATTTTAAGATCCAAAAATTTGATGACACAAACCTTTCTCTATGGAAGAATCAGATTAAAGATGTGCTGATTCAAAGGAGGCAATGGAAGCGAGTAAATGGAATTTCAAAGAAGCCTGCTGACATGGATGAAGATGATTGGGATGAATTAGATCAAATGGCCAGGTCTACCATTCGTTTGCACTAGTAGATAATGTTTACTTTATAGTATTAGACTCTGAAAGTGTAGAGGAGCTTTGGAAGAAGTTATGCAATACATATGAAAAAGAGATGACATCAAATAAAGTGTATCTGATGAGAAAATTATATGACCTTTGCATGAAGGACACAGATAGTGTTGCTGCTCATGTAAATGAGTTTGATGCTATATTCTCCCAGTTACAAGCTCAAAAAATGGATATGGATAATGAAATGAAAGCAGTATTGTTGCTATGCACCCTGCCATCATCATGGGATAATACGTTTTGCACAACTATTAGCAGTAGTGCACTTGGTGGTAAACTCGTCTATGATGACATATATGGAGCACTCTTGAGTAAGGAGATTCGTAGAAAATCTATGGTTGGCACTCAGAGAGATGCATATAATGTTCGTGATTCTTACCAAGGAAAGAATCAGCAACGAGGTAGGAGCAAGAACAAGGAAAAGAATGGTCAATGGAATAAGAGTAGAAGTAAATAAAGGAAGAGGGATATCGAATGCCATTATTTCCATAAGAAAGGACATATGAAGAAATACTATTATGCATTAAAGAATGCTAAAGGTAAAGGACAGAATGTTGATGGGCATGTTAAACAGTTACCTGCACTATCTACTTCAACTGTGAAGATTGAAGAAATTAATGCTATTTCTAATGATGTTGATGTGTTGACACTTGATAGTACTGTGCCGAATGAGGCTCTCATGGCTGATTCGCTTTCCCACGTGGCTGCTAGATTCTCATGCTTCTTTCCATGTGACACCACACAGAGAATGGTTCTCTAATTATGCAGCAAAGGATCTTGGTACCGTGAGACTTGGTGACTCTTACCACTGTGACGTTGTGGGGATTGGAGATGTGGTTGTGCAATTCATTGATGGTTCAAAATTTACTATGAATAATGTACACCATGTACCTCAGTTATCACGCACTTTGATGTCAATTGATCAACTTGATGACCTTGGTTACAAGGTGGTCTTCTACGCTCAGTCCTTTCGTATATCAAAGGGCAATATGGTTATTGCAAAAGGAAGCAAAGTTGGGTCACTTTATCCTTTATTTGTATCATAGAAAAAACATTTGTTAGTTGTTACTAAACAGCCTATGGCTTATATTTGGCATGGTCATTTGGGCCATATATCTCATAGTGGAATAGAAAATCTTTCTTGTTCTGGCTGCTTATCTGTGTTAATTTTCTCTAATTTTTCATTTTTTGAGTATTGTCAATATAGAAAGCAAACCAAAAATGTGCATAGAACGCACATTGACTCTTCAATTCAGTCATTAGATCTCGTTCATATAGATGTGTGTGGTCTTATGTCCATTAGGTCCTTAGGTGGTTCTCTTTACTTTATCACTTTCATAGATGATGCTACTAGAAGGCTGGGTATATCCTATCAAATCAAAGGATGAGGTATTCCCTACTTTCAGAAAATGGCTTGCTTCAGTTGAGACTGAAAAAGGAACTAAGCTTAAGGCTTTATGTTCAGATAACGGGGGTGAGTATACCTCACATGAATTCAGCCTTTTCTGTCAGTCTAGAGGGATTCGTAGAGAGTTTACAGCTCATTATACCCCAACACAGAATGGTGTAGCTTAGAGGATGAATAGAACTATTAAAGATAGAGTACTCTCTATGTTGCATCATGCAAACCTCTCACAAGGTTTTTGGGTAGAAGTAGTATTGACTGTAGTTCATGTCATTAACCTTTCACCTAGTACTGCCAAAGGTCTAAAAGTGGCACAAGAGTTGTGGACAGGGAAGCCACCATATTATGATCATCTTCGAGTATTTGGATGTGAGGCATATGTTTATATACCCAAGAATCTTAGACAAAAGTTGGACCATAAGTCAAAGAAATGCATTTTTATTGGATATGGTCGAGAAGGACAATTTGGATATCGCTCATGGGATCCTAAAACACGATCAATTTTCAAAAGTACTGATGTCATTTTCAATGAGTCTAAGATGCATAAACAACCCATTAAGAAGGTTGAAGTGAGAAGAGTGGTGTTTGAGGATACTAGTCCTCTGATTAGCATGCATAAAAATGCTACACATAGGGATGTTCAAGAGAATATCCATTCAGATCATTCTGCACATGTTCTTGTTCAACAACCATTGAGACGTTCTGCAAGTGTCTCACATCCACCTGATAGATATGTTTTAGGTTTAGATTTTGTTATGCTAACAGATGCCGGTGAGCCTTCTTGCTACAAAGAGGCTATGCAGACAGAGGATCATGTCAAGTGGGAGTGTGCGATGAAGAGTGAGCTGGATTCTATTCACAAGAATGGTACTTGGGATATAGTACCTTTGCCAAAGGGCGGGAAAGCTTTACCATGTAAATGGATATATAAGTTGAAATTCACATCAGATAGTGCTTCTCCAAAGTATAAAGCACGACTCGTTGCAAAGGGTTTTAAGCAACAACATGGTGTTGATTTCAAGGAAATCTTCTCTCTAGTGGTCAAGATGACTACCCTGCACATGTTGCTTGTATTTGTTGCAATGGAGGACTTAGAGCTAGTCCAAATGGATGTGAAAATTGGTTTCTTGCATGAAGATCTTACAGATGAGATCTATATGGAACAACCAGAGGGTTATGTAGTTCCTGGCAAGGAAAGTCTAGTTTGTAAGCTTAAGAAGGGCTTGTATGGACTTAAAGAGTCCCCTAGACAATGGTACCAAAAGTTTGATGCTTTTATGAAGTCTTAGGGGTATTCTCAAAGCAATGAGGATCAATGTCTCTACACAAAGAGATGCTCAGATGGCAGCTTGATATGCTTGATACTTTATGTGGATGATATGTTGATTGTTGGGAAGTCCTCTTATGATTTGTCGATTCTCAAAAAGAATTTGAGTCAAACATTTGATATGAAGGATTTGGGGGATGCCAAACATATTCTTGGCATGCACATTACTCATGATAGGAGTAAAAGATGCATATACTTGTCTCAAAGTGAGTACATATCCAAATTACTTCATCGGTTCAATATGCAGGGTGGAAAGGCATTGAGTACACCTTTACCCACATATGTGAAATTGAGCAAGGATGATTGTCCCAAATCAGATGAGGAAAAGGAATTCATGACCAAAATTCCCTATCAGACTGCTGTTGGTAGTCTCATGTATGCTATGGTAGCTATGAGACCAGACATTGCATTTGCAATGGGAGTTGTGAGAAGATATATGTCTAATTTTGTCAAGAAACATTGGGAAGCAGCCAAGATGATTTTAAGATATTTGAGTGACACTAAGGACAGGTGTCTATGCTTAGGTAGAGGGAAAGCATCCATTATTGGTTACACATATTCTGACTATGCTGGTTGTGTAGACAATTGTAAGTCTACATCAAGGTACATTTTTTATTTTGCTGGAGGTGCTATCTCTTGGAGATCTTCTCTTCAAGAATGTACAGTTGTTTCTACCACAGAAGCAGAGTATGTTGTAGCAAGTGAGGCATGTAAGGAAGCATTATGGCTTTCTCGTCTTGCTTGTGACATGAGTTTACCTCAACATGTGCCTCGTTTGCTTAGTGATAGTTAGAGTGCCATTGCTTTGGCTAAGAATCCATTCTATCATCCAAAGACGAAGCACATTGAGGTGAGGTATCAATTCATTAGAGATTTCTTAGCCACTGAGCGCATTATTCTTGAGAAGGTTCACACTCAAGATAATGCTACTGATGCTTTGACTAAAGCTCTACCACAGGATAGCTTTCGACACTGTTGTCACTTGATGGTTACTTGATTCATGATCTTACACAATCACTTGTATATTGTGTAACATGCCCATCAGGTGAGAGATATAGTTTGTATACTTACACTCAAGTATTCTTTATCATTCTTTATTTTTCTCCCATTGTTACTTTGGCCTTATTGGCCTTTAGTGAGAGATTGCTATCGTTAGCGTCCATGTGAAAGGCCAAATGGTCACCAGACACTTCTTTGTATATGTTCTTTAAAAAACATATAGTGGCCTGGTCAGTCACATACTGTAAGTTCGACTGCATTTGTAAGACCTAAGAAGTTTGTCTTCGTGCTCCGTGTGTACTATGTTTTTTTCTGCGTATTCTGCAGCCTCTGTACGGAGTACTATGTGCAGCCTTAGGAGCTTGGTTTTCTACTCAGAGGATATCATCGTGGAGTTCTCTAGAAGGAGAGCTCACCATGGTGCATCGCCAACAAAATACTTCAGTGTCAAAATCTCATAAAACTACAAGTACTAACATGTTAACCTGCATAGTGAATCACTGACTCCACTGCATATAATCAGTTACCCAAAAGAAGCTGACTAGACTTATCCAACACCTATGAACAACTAGCATACATTTCCTATGGTGAGGCTGGCTAAGTCTTCCACGTGAATCATCAAAGAGACCTTGGTATCTGGGTATCTCCCAGTTACGAAAACCTTACCACAACCCTCTTTATCAATGCCAAAGGCTTTATGCAAAAACATAACCACTACATCAATGAGCACATGGATGTACATAAGCGGTATCCACAAAAGCATGGGTAGTGTGTATGTGCTCAATATGCACAGTAAAATGGCACTGAAAGGCTGAACTCATGGTCCAAACACTAGCCAACAGCACCTGCAAGTGTTTTTCAACTCTATTGTTTTGGCTCAAAAAATTTGGATAAACTTACGATGGTTGCTCCCACCACAACTAAAACCTTTCAAGAAACCTATAGATTTACTAGTGTGGCTGAACAACACAGCCCCAAAGGTTAATATTCATTGTCGGAGAAGTGCTAAGAGCACTCTTCTTGATGTTCTTGAACCTATGTAAAGACAATTCTGCATGAAAGTACTCCAAAATGGCTGCAAAAATCACCCCGAAAATGCTCCAAAACAGGCTTTGAAAGCAAAGAATGAAGCTTTGAGGGCCCAAAACATGTTCAAGATAATGTTAACTTTATTCTTTCCCCTTCTTTAGACACCACAAGAGTGTATCTTAGTGGCAAGAGAGCTTTTTGGTTAAGCGAGCTTTGGGGGGAACAAACTAGGATGTGCGACCTCCCGAGAAGTGCTGAGAACCTCAATATTCCTTAATCATTGAGGTCCTCCCTCATCCGCAACCAATGACACCAATGGTGACTTTGATGAATTGGATGAAAAGGTATGCCAAGGTCTATGCCTTGGTTGCCACCTTAGTCGTAAGCCTTGGAGAAAGCCTTGGGTGGGTGGGTGCTTGCTTCGTTCGCACAAAAGGAACAAAGTTTTTTTGTCAAAATTCTATGATACCAGTGAAGTATTTATATAGCAAGTTCTAGGATGATACCCTCATAGTAGAAAAATGAGCTCTAGGCACTACATACAATAGTTCGCACAGGTGCTATACAATACATGGAAAACACAGTACACAGGGAGCATGAAGATAGATTTCATACGTGTTACAAATGCGGTCAAACTTATAGTCCGTGGTTGACCAAGCCACTATATGTTTTATTAAGGAACATATACAAAAGTGTTCGATGGACACTTGTCCTTTCACATGAGCACTAATGGTAACAATCTCCCACTATCACAATCTAAAAGTACCACCTCAAGTAAGAGAGCATGTTTCCAACCATCCAACTCCACCCATATATATACCTCTAGGCCAATGGGGTGCATGTCCTTGGGCTTTTACAATTGTCCATCATGTGGAAACTTTCCTAAGGGTCATCACATGCCATCTAATTTTCCAAGAGCTATCACATACTTTCTAACTCAAATCAGGATCCTTCTCTCATACACACCCCAAGGAACTTAGAGAAGCTTCTCCCAAGACTAAGCCCACATATTAAGATAAATAAACCCTAAGGTTCACAACCATTCAATTGGGATCTCATATGAATAAATATCCCAAGGTTTAAAACCAAGTGTTAAACCCAAAGGTTTAAGCATGTCTCAAGGGTATATCAAGGGCTAAACCAATGCAAATATACATCATATTGTAACTTTTAGAATCCATACATTTAGCCTTTTGTGCCCATGAATTATACAACAATCATCCTCTCTAGATCTTAGCAAGAATCCATTTGAGTCTATGAAATTAAAGCTACCAACTATGATCTTATAGTTCCTTGATTTTATAATGCATTTTTCACTACTTGGAATTAAATTATGTTGAGGGCCATGAGTTAGGAACTACATGCTCCACCCAAGATGGAACTACATTTGAATTAAAGAGGTAAGCATATGAGAACTTATCAACCACTCCTAGTGGTGTCTCACTATGTGTCAACTTGCTCTATGTGAGAAAACTATCTCATAAGACATGTGAATGATGTGTGTGCAACTCTTCTCCCATCCATTTATACCCTCTTGTATTCTAAAAATAGTAATGATCTAGAATGGTCTAGTGGTTCCATGTGGCCATCATGCAACACTCATCCCCATACTATTGAATACCTTAGGATATCCCCTAAGCTTGGGACCTTGGCTATGGCTGGCCCTTGTCCCACACACACATGGAATGATCCCTCTGGATCAATGTCTGACACTCTCTCCCACATCTAAAGATCATTGTCTTCAATGATCAATGAGGTAAAGTACTTGCAAACTAGAGCTTCTATTCCCAAGTAGAGTCAGTAAGTGGTAATCCTCTCCAGGCCACTAGATACTCTTGGATGATATGGTTCCTCAACCGTTTCTGTCTCGGATCTAGTATCCTATCTGGAGAATGATCCATGCTATCATTTTCCTACAAAGAAACAATACCCTCTATTAGATCATCCCCCCTGGAAATATACTTTCAAAGTTTATTGACATGAAACAATGGATAGACTTTGCAATGTGGAGGAAGCTCTAATCGGTATGCAACATCACTTAGCTTCTTTACTATCTTCCAAGGTCCACAAAACCTTGGTGAAAACTTAATACACTTCTCTGTGGATAGTGAAGTAGATGTAGCTGGTACCTGAAGAAAGAATCTATCTCCCTCCTCAAAGGATCTAGGAGATCTCTTCCTGTCAGCATACTCTTTTTCCCTATTAATGGCTCGCTGCATCTTGGCTTTAGCTATTTCTAAATTTGCTTGGAGGTTCGCTAAGAACTCCCAAGCACTAGGACATTTCTTTGGCATTCCTATGGTACTAGGAGCATTGGGATTCATGCCATAGTTCATCTCAAAAGGAGACATGCATGTAACCTTGTGAGGCCTTTGGTATAAGCAAACTCTACTAGTAGCAGATAATTATCCCAATCTGCTTGTCTCTTAGACACATATGCTCTCAACATGTCCTCTAGAATCTAGTTGACCCTCTCTATCTGACCATGTGTCTGTGGATGATCACCACTACTCATTTTCAATGACACTTTCAATTTGTCAAATACAAACTTCCAGAAGTTTCATGTGAATTTGACATCCCTATCTAAAACTATGGATGTCAATAACCCATGCAATTTGAAGACATGCTAGATAAACAACTTTGCTACCTGTGGAGCTTCTATCATCTCCTGCATGGGTATGAAATGAGCCATCTTGCTCAATCTATCTACCACAACTAGGATAGTATCCCGCTTCCTTTGGGTCCACGATAACCCGACTATGAAGTCCATGGATACTTTGTCCCAGTTATGATCTGGAATATGTAAAGGATGTAAAAGACCTGGTGTCTCTACCCTTTGTGCCTTGTTGACTTGACACATAAAGCATTGTTGAACATAAGTGTGGACATCTCTGGCTAATCCACGCCACCAAAATGTTTATCTAACAAGTTGTATTATCTTGTCAATACCAGGATGACATGTGCAATGAACATCATGGTTGTCATGCATGATTTTTCTTCTCAAATCCCCAAAATCTGGTACACAAACCTTTCCTTTCCATTTGATTGTTCCATTATCCTTTGAGAAATTTGACTTGTTTGCTCTGCTAGGTGAAGAAATAGCTGAAAATGCCTCGTCTCCTATGATAGAGTCATCATTGATGGCTCTAAGAATTTGTAACAAACATGGGTCATCCACCTGTGCTTCTTGGATCTCTTGAAACAATGAGCTTTCAAGAACTGTAAAGCTCATTTGATACATTATCTATGATAATGCATCAGCTACTATATTCTCTTTGCCTAATCTGTACAGAATTTCCATGTGAAACTCCTGCATGAGCTCAACCCAATGGGCTTGTCTGCCTCGAAGATCTGACTGACTACAAAAGTACTTGAGTGTATGGTGATATGTGTATACCTTAAAGTCTGTACCATAAAGATAGTGTCTCCAGACTTTTAAGTGCATGCACCACTGCACACAACGCCTATTCATGCATTGGAAAATTGCATTGTGCAACTATTTAATTTCTTGCTTTCAAAAGCTATTGGTCTACCATCTTGGCTCAAAACTGTTCCTATGGCTATGCCACTAGCATCTGTCTCTAACTCAAATGATTTATGCGGATCTACCACTTTGAGTATAGGAGCCTTTGAAATAGCTTGTTGCAATGTCAAAACTCTCTATAATTGCCCCTCATACTGAGGACTAGGCCAAACTAAATAAACAAGACCTTCTTGGGATCCATCTGAACTCCATCAATCGAGACCACATGCCCTAGATACTCTACCTTGGGAAGAAACAACTGAGTCTTCTCTGGATTAACATACAACTGATTCTCTTTTAATACATTCAATACTAATCTTAGATGATTCTCATGCTCATGCACAATCCTACTATACACTAACAAATAATCAACAAAATCAACAACACACTTTCCAATGAATGATCACAAAATGTCATTCATTGAGATCATAAATGTAGCTGGTGCATTATTCAAAGCGAATGGCATGACCAAATACTCATAATGCCCAAAACAGGTCCTAAAAGCTGTCTTATGTACATGATGATCTCTTACCCTAATCTGATGGTAGCCACTTTTTAAATCTATTTTATTGAATACAATGGCTCCACCTGGAGCATCTAAAAGATCATCTATCATGGGCATGGTATATATGTGTCTTATAGTAATATTATGTGTCTAATAGTAATCTTATTGAGTGCTCGAAGTCGACATACATCCTATAAGATCCATCTTTCTTCTTCACAAGGAGAACTGGTGTTGCAAAGGGCGAATAGTTGGGTCTAATCAGCCCTTTCTATAGGTACTCATCCACAACCTTGCGGACTTGATTTTCCTCCTACAAACACATTCGAAATGGTGGCTGAGTAGTCGAACTCGCTCCTCGTACCAATTCGATTCTATGCTCTATGTTCCTGCAAGGAGGCAAACCTGAAGATAATTCTTTCAAGAATAACTCTTGGAATTTTGCTCTTACTTTCTCTAAAAGTGCTAGAGCATTTCCAACTCGAGTCTCCATGACTACATGAATCCAACATAATACATGACAAATACACAAGATAAAAAAATATAGATACTTACAATCAATCTTGAGTCACTTGGTAGCAATTACCAATCACATCTCTTGGAGATATGGCTCTCCATGGATTAGTAGTTGCCTTCCCTCATGCTCAAACTAATACACATGCGAAACAAAGTCAATGAATAGTTTCTTCCTCGCATGCCACTTACCTAGATATTCTTACTAAGGGCTACATCAAAATGTGCTAGACTCGCTATCTCAAAATCCAATCTGTCCTCTAGGACTAGATCTGAATGGGAAAATCAACAACTCGTCGCTTCCATGTCTCAGTTCCCTTCCCATTGGCTAACTCTACTATATAGGCATACTCTGACTGCACAATCTCCAGATGTAACCTCTTGACTAGTTGGGAACTAATCACATTATGTGTTGACCCAGTGTCAAAGAGGACCTTGACAAGATATCCTGCCATGACTCCCCTCATGACAATGAGTTCTGTATCTGGAAACTGATATCCTTTCTGTGCCACTGATGAAAGCACAACATCTAGCACAGTAGGGACCTTCTTTGTGACTGTCATGGCCACTATGGGAGATGATATCGGGGATGGGGAATCTCCAAAGTCCTCATCTCCATTACTCCCTACCTGAGTGGGATTAATAACTATGGTGGATGCTATCTTCTTTTTCTTAGGATAGTCCTTGAACAATTGTTGCCCTAGACACCCATAGCATAACCCTTCTTTCATTACCTTCTCTTTCTGTTGAGGGGTAAGAATAGAATTATTATAAGCCCTCTCAGCTAGACCAGACACTTTCCTTTTACCTCTTGCAACGGTCTTGATCATGTGCACATGCTTAGCCTCTCTAGAAGGTTGTGCACTATCGAGCTAGGAGTAGGTGTGTGGAAGTATCGACTTACCTTAGGACATGAGGACCTCTTACCCTGGGAGACTATGCCCATATGGCCATCATCATAGACTAAAGCCATCTTTGTGGCCTGTGCAAGGATTGACATCTCTCCTTCCTCACGAAAGGTCTAATGGTTTCTCTCAATCCCAAGATGAACTTCTGGACTTGAAGAAACTTAAGGATAGTATCATGTACTTTAAGAAGTACCTCTTTGTACTTATCTGAGTACTCATGAACCATTTGATTCTTCTAACTAATGAAGAACCATGTGTCTAACGCTCTAGAACTCTCATTAGGCAGTACGAATTGTTATAGAACAAGACCTTGAACTGATCCCAAGTCTCAGGCTCTTTCTTATCTTCTTCTATCTCCTGCTGAATTTTGTGTCTATCATCCACGATATGACACAAACGAAAGCACTGCTCCCACTTGCTGAGCCACTACTCAACAACATCAAAAATTCTAGCACTAGTGAAGCCTTGGTATCTAGGTGGCTTAAGATCCTTAAGCTGCCCTCTGGCCTCTTTGACTAGGATGCCATCTCTAGGGACTTCTGGAGATGGATGCTCATTTGGAGCATCTACCTCCATCTTTGGCAAGTCAGGCTCATGCACATCTTCCTCTTTCTTGGAACCACGCATGTGTTCCAAGATATCATGAAGTGCACTCTCTAGATTGGTAATCCTAGTAATCATGGTCTGAATGGGATCTACAAGGTGCTCTTCCCTGAGTGTATCTCTCCTAGTAGGTGATGATGGTCTTGGTTCCATGCTAGGATATGGTTTTGGTCATTTTTTTTGTTTGTATTTTTTTTCTAAGTGTACGCTTTATGTATGGCTAAAGTAAATAAGTGGCAGCGAAAAATAAACAAGTCATAAGCCTTTGCTTAAAAGAAAATGATAAAACAAGAAACTTTTAGTATGATTGCTACTCGTTAATGCATATGCATAATGAATCCTAAAATTTTTGATAGCAATGACACAATTTTGAAAATTTGAAAAAAAATATACTAAGTACTCATCATGCAACTTCCGCGATAAAATGGTGCCGACAGGCAGAATCTAACTACAAATCAACCAAAGGGGATTACACACCTTGACAAATTTTTTCCTGCTTGCGGCATGGTATTTTAATAAGAACACACCAAGTTCTTATTCTTTCCTCGTTGAACCTCCAAGAAAAATACTTACCTGTACCTGCAAACCACAATTCATGCACCGTACACACTAGACAACATCGTAACCATGCATATACTATAGATGCTATGCAAAATTGCATGTTCTATATGTGGCATGAATGAAAAAGAAAGCACGAATGCATAATAATTGACCAAGAAGCTTATATGAAGGTCCAAGAGTTGATATGCAAGTGGGTGCAAGTGCTGAAGATGATCCACACTCCTTTCTTTTGGCTTTCCAAGAATCTCTCGATAGGCATTGCGTCAACAAGGTGCTCAAATGGAGGTTGATGATGACGAATGGTCAAACTTAAAGATATGAAGAACATTGGAACTGAATCCAAATGATGGAATATGACCATTCTCTGGAAAGAGCTCTCAGAGACCAAGAATCTGTGAATTTGGATCTTGGATGACATCAAAAATCTCTGAATTTGGATCTTGGATGACATCAAAAATCTCTGAATTTGGATCTTGGATGACATCAAAAATCTCTGAATTTGGATCTTGGATGACCAAGATATGGCCAAAAGAGTGGAGATAGGTGGTGCAAAAGGGTATGGTATGGTAGCTTTTTAACTATGGCTTCCCAAAAGAATTAGAATATGAACTCTGTGGAACTCTTCTCTTGTCTCAGACATGCACAAGCATGTGCCTATTATCCCATATAACATTCAAAGATTATCTACATGCACCTATATATGAGGCTCCAAACTTCTTGCTCCTTCACAACAAGAAAGAGTGAGGAACAAGTGCTCTCTCTTTCTCTCTGAGTGGACCTGCGCGTGAGAAACTAGAGGTTGTTCAACTCTAGTCAATGATCTCCCTTGGATGCCATGCACGAAGGGGATGGCTTAGGGGGGAGTCTCGTGGGATCCTCTTGCTGCTCTTCCCAAACTCTTTTGCTCCAAGGGTGATGGCGAATCCTCCCGCTACAACAACTTTTCGGGCTCCCAATCACAACAAAGAAGGCAATGAATATCATGCAAAAATGCACGCGAAGAGCCTCCCAAAAACACACATATCTAATTTTAGCTTTGGGATCTCATACCAAGTGTGAGAAAACTATCTTAGAAATAATACTTGTGAATGATGTGTGTGCAACTCTCCTCCCATCCATATATACCCTCTTGTATTCTAAAAATAACAATGATCTAGAATGTTCTAGTGCCACCATGTGGCCATCATGCAACATTCATCCCCAGTACTACTGAAAACCTTAGGATATCCCTCGAGCTTGGGACCTTGGCTATGGCTGGCCCTTGTCCCACACACAAATGGAATGATCCTTGTGGATCAACATCTAACACTCTTACCTCTTCCATTCTATGGTCTAGATCCTTTAGTTATTACTCTCTAGGTGGAGAAGTATGCTCTAAAGGTTGCTTACCCTTAAGATCCATGTTTAATCCCCCCCTTTACTAACTAGAGTGTTTAGAACCAATGAAAATAAAGTTTATATGAAAGAAAGAGAGAAAATAGCACTCGAACACTTCCCTGATGCAATTCAAGCCTTCTAAAGCAAAATTGAACTGATCTTGCAAGTGTTGAGGCTTTGGTTTGCAATCCTTGCTAGGCCCAAAAATTTGAAATGCCCGGTTGGTCCAAGAGGGGTATCAACACCAAAAACCAAAATTGAGCAAAATTGATGCTGTTTTGCTCCTTTCCCATCGTTGCTAGTCAAATATAAGTGGTCCAACACCTGCAAATGAAAGCTACGATGGCAATCCAAGTGAGAGAAGTAGATTTGGATGTCAAACAATCCAAAACTAGGCTAGAAAGTGACCACCTAGTATCGACTATAGCATTGTAGAGGATTTTGGTCCACCAAAACTTCTCCAAATCAAACATAATTTGATGTTGAATGAAGGTGTACATTTCGAAAAATGACAAAAATCACTTCAATCGGATCTTTGGGCGCCAAGCTATGGGTCGGAGAAAACTGACATGTCGAGGTGAGAAAGTGAAAAACACATCTTCATGAAGAGGTTACTTTGGGGACTTCAAAAAGGATCGTCTAGATGGGTCTCACCTATTTTTCTTGATCAATCTCCCTCTTCACAAGGCAAAATACATGTATTCATATTGATTTCCCCAAAGAACATCTCTAAACTCTTTTCTTTTTGCCCTCCAAAAGCAAGAAAACTCAAAATATGAGCAGCTTTTATCTCCTCCTTAATGGACAATGCTCAAAAATGAAGCTTGCAGGCAGCTGTGGATGAGCTCCTAGTTTCCCATAATCGAGTTCTCAACACTGAAGTCAGGTCTATTTAAGCAAGGGAGTTTTGATACTCATGTCATTTTTGAGAAGGGGTGGAGGAGAGCAAGAAGGAGCCTCCTCGCACGTGGGCATCCTTATATGAAGGCACCGTTGGCTTTGTTCTCTATCAATGCATGTGAGCATTCTTCTCTGTCTGTGGATCACGTGGTTGACCTGCTCTGATACCAATGTCGGATTACCTTTGATGAAACCCCTTGTTTTGAGGTACTCCCACACGAGATTCAAGGTCACCAAAAAATAATCAAAACAAACTCTAATGATGACACACACGGAGTTCTCATTCGATTCTGTCGACCAACCATGCATAGTGGTCTATTTCCTTAAACTCCCCACTTTAGGGCTCTAAGTGGCTTCTCACATGAGTGCCACTTGGCACTCAGGTGAGAGCCCATGTGTACTCCAACTAAGGGATGGTTCATACATCCCTTCCATTTCCTCTCATATAACATATAAAATGCACAAAGAAAAGAAATATAACACTCGATGGCTGAATACTTTCATAATATGAAGAGATCCTTCTTGAAGATTTATAAATCTTTTTCTTTTTCATTTTTCTTTGAGCTTTCATAGTTTTCTCGTGGATTTGACTTAGGATTTTGAGTACCATATATGTTTCCTACTTCTAAGTCCTTCTTTCCCAATATTTTCGCATGTATTCAATCTTGCTTGTATTCTTTGTCCATCTTTTCAAACAAACTTTATTCAAATATGATGACAAATTTTGATATTTCAACCACATCTCTTCATTGAGAGCTTATATTTGTTGTCGTGTGTTAGACTTTTCAAATTCAAACTAATTGAATATCACTTCAAATATAAACATCTCGAACATGATAATTATAAAGGTCATGAAGAGCTTTGCACAATGATATCAAGCACATCATTTGTTTAGTTGAATGAGGTAATTAGTGCATCTAATTTGTGTTTTACTGGTCAATAGATTGATGATCCTCTTGTTCCTTATGCATTTCCATCACGCCTTCCATTTGCTTTTGATTGCACTCTTTGGGATTGAAAACTTAAGTGTTGATCCTATGCTACAAGGACAAAAGATGCAAATATGATAGTAGGTTTCACATAACATAAGGAAACTAAGGGTGAAACCTTTAGTTCTCATTTAGAGAGAGAAGTATGTACCATCTCCCCTCATGGGTTCTATAAAAAAACACATTCGGAAGGCAATAGGACATGTTTCTTCATGTGATGTGGAAGCACATAATTTTCATCATTCTTGTAGTACAAATAATATCTTTTGATCATTACCACAAACACAAATTATCCTATACGTCAATATCAAATATGACACAACTCATGGAAATGGTATCCAACTAGAAAAGATAACACAACCTATTGATGGAGACAACATAATCCTTACCATTTCTCTTCAAACAACATTGAGATATTAAAGTACATCACACCCATGAAAGAGGAGATGTCCATTCAAGACATGGACATTTAGATGTGGGGTTCCATTAGGATGATAGGAGATGTTACTAGGTGTCACTTCCTACCATGCTTGTTTTTTCACTTCAATCATGAAGATTATATTCCAGCATGGCACTCAAGAGGATGTTAAAAGAAGGAACGTCAACCTTCAAAGCCTCATAGTAGATATTCATGAGGATGTTAAAAGAAGGAATGTCAACCTCAAAGCTTCATAATACATTAGATGCAACTGAAAGAGAGTAGAAGCAAAATCGTGATTACCTTTTACCTTCACGCTTCATGAATCTAAGAGTTTGTGAACTTGTATAGGAAGCCTCTTTGCTAGGAAACAACCACACATCTATTTCTATTCATAGCACTATGAAAAACACTATAACATTATCCATTAAAGTAATAGAAAGATGATCTCGTTGCTTTACTATGGAGGAGCTGCATGGCTTAAAAGTAAAATGTGGCCATCCTGCTTTCCCTCTCTAAGAGAACCTTAAGGATGGGGAAAATCACACATATATATCCATTCCTTCTCATGTCTTAACAATAACATAACATTTGAGCTCTCCATGGGACACTACTAAGTCTCAATATGTACCGATTCACATGAAGGTAACATTGAGAACACTATGACATAGCTCCATGTGGTGAATATTCATAAACACTT
>CM035409.1:45866271-45876271 GCA_020310875.1 Ceratopteris richardii
GAAGTCACATGGAATATGAGGTTCAAAAGATCTCCTTTGTCTATGACATCACCTCTCCCTCAAGCGACGAGTTCCACGAGGGCCGCTTCATTGGATTTTTCTTATGAAAGTCTCGAACCTTGATTGATGCTCTCTGAAGGTTCTCTGCAGGTTCCCAAGTACGATCACTAATGTCATGCCCTTTCCAATGAACAAGATACTCCAATCTTCCTCGGGATATTCTCGAATCTAGGACATGCTCGACTTCAAATTCTTCATGATCATCAATCTCGATAGGTGATGAAGGATCGGGTCTCTCCCCTCTCAATGGTGATATCTGATATGGTTCCAACATGGACACATGGAAAACTGGATGTATTCTCATGGTACTTAGTAATTGAGCTTGAAGGTGATTGGATTAATCTTGGTCAAGATGGTAAATGGACCAAATCTTTGATGGTCTAGCTTTGCACAAGGCCTTGAAGCTTGCAATTATTTCTGAGTAAGCACACTTTATCCCTGATTTGATAGGATGGATTTTGAACACGATGCTGATCTGCATAATACTTATACTGCTCTTGAGCTTTATGGATCTCTTCCTTGAGTTCTTTGTGAATGTCCATGAGGTACTGGGCCTTATCTTTGGTAGCTGGGTTCTTGACATGATTTGAGAGTTGTATATCCATCCTTGGATGTTGTCCATAATTTGCAAAGAAGGAAGTTTGCTTAGTAGATGTATGAACATTGTTATTATAGGAAAAATCTGCAAAGGGTAAAAGCTCGAACCAATCATTTTGATGATAGTTTATGGTGCGACGGAGATACTGTTCTAGGACTTGATTCTCCCATTCTGTTTGTCCGTCAGTTTGTGGATGATTGGTTGTAGATAATTTAACTTGAGCACGAAGGAGCTTGCATACAGTGTTCTAGAAGCTAGATATGAATTGTAGATCTCGATCACTGACAATGTCATCTGGCCGTCCATGAAGCCTAAATATGTATCTGAGAAAAAGTCTCGCGGTGGCTGCACATGTGATTGTCTTGGTAGTTGGAATGAAGTGTGCCATCTTTGTAAATCTATCCACTATAACAAGAATGGCATCATATTTATCTAACCTTGCCAGATCTGTGATGAAGTCCATAGATAATGAAGACCACTCCCTTTCTGTAATAGGTAAAGGTTGCATGAGGCCATGAGGTTTATGTCACGGTACCTTAGATCTATTGCAAGTGTCGCAGGTTCGGATATATTCTTTGACTTCCTTCCACATTTGAGGCCACCAAAAATCTCTAGATATGAGTTCTATTGTTTTATTCACTCCAAAATGTCCTGTTGGAAGGTTGTGACGACGTTGCTGAAGTACTTGGATCCTGGGCTTTCCTAAAGGGATGTACAATAGATTCTTATAGAATAGTAACCCATTATATTCTTGGAACTCGTTTTCATCATCCGGTAAAGTCTCACGAATCAATTGTATCAAGGTTGAATCGTCTTGATGGTTTGAAGAGATAGTTGCTAGTTGAAGATATTAAGGCTTGAGTAAAACTCTCTCTTGTTGATCAAAAGCCTCTTCGCCTTTCTTCGGTGTAAGATACGATCTTCTCGACAAGGCATCTGACTGACATTGCTTGCGTCCTAGATGATACGTGATGACAAAATCGAACTTGGATAAAAAGTTACTCCGTTGAGATAGCCTTCTATCAAGGATGCGGGTAGTCATAAAGTACTCTAAATTTTTATGATCTGTGTATACAATAACATTATGAGCTTCTCCTAGATGGTGATGCCAGATATCAAATGCATCTACGATTGCAAAAGCTCTTTATCATGGATTTCATAGTTAATCTCTGGAGGAGAGAATTTCCTTGAATGATATGCAATGGGATGCGGGTATCTATCGTCGCCATGTTGGGATAGGATCGTCCCCAAGGCGAAGTCTGATGCATCTGTCTCTAAGAAAAAAGGCTTGGTAGAGTTAGGGTGAACTAGAATTGGAGCACTAGTGAAAGATAATTTCAGGGTCTGAAAGGTTTTGTGTGCATCTTCATTCCATGAGACTTTTGTGTTTCTTGTAAGCTTAGTAAGGGGTGTCACTATTTTGGAGTAATCTCTGATGAATATCCTGTAAAAATTGGCAAAACCCTAGAAAACATTGTACATCTCGAACACTCAAAGGTGGTTGCCAATCAAGGATTGTCTCTATCTTCTTAGGATCCATAAAAAATCCTTTATACGATACAATGCACCCTAAAAATTCCACTTTTGTCTGATGGAAAGAGCACCTCTTCAATTTCTCATATAATCCTTTTTCTCTTAGTTTCTCTAGGACTGTCTTTACATGACATTCATGATCCTCTAGATTTTTGGAGAATATCAAGATATCGTAAAGGTATATTACAACAAAATCATCTTAATACTCTCGAAAGATATCATTCATCATATGTTGGAAGACAACTGGAGCATTTGTGAGACCGAATGGCATAACTACATATTCAAAATGGCCATACCTTGTTCGAAATGCAGTCTTCCATTCGTCTCCTCCTCTGATCGTGACAAGGTTGTAAGCTCTTCGAAGATCAATCTTCGTGAAGAATTTTGCTTTTCCAAGGCGTTCCAAAAGTTTTGACATGTGTGGTAGAGGGTATTTGTTCTTTATTGTGACAAAACAAAAGCAAGCACCCCGGGCTCGCTCGGCGACTCGCACCGGCCCGTCGGTAGGGTGACTTGTTCAAGTGTTTTGTCCGCTTACTTGAAAGTGGAATATCACTGTTTGAATGAAAAACCAACTTGCATTGAAAAAGAACGATTACAAAAGAGACGGCCGAAGCCGGCCCGCGTTGAACGTCGCGGGTAAATGTTTACAGTGAGCCGGCCCGCGTTAAGCGTCGCGGGCAAACGCGTTACAACGGCCCCTCGATGGCACAACGGCGCTTTCGAGAGGTGCGTACGGAGGGGACTAGCACGAAGGCTACCGCACGTTGATCGCAGAGATCGCTTGGTTCGCTTTGGTCACTTGGGTCGGAAGCTCACCATGTCCCCCTATAGTTGCGCACAATTTGGCGCCGGTCGGCAAACCATACAAGCACCAAAAAGGCCTAGATAGAAATACGGGGGGGGGGGGGGGGGGGGGCTCTTGCCCACGGGTTGTCACATATTCTCCCCCGCTTCGAAGAGCTTTGCGTCCTCGTAAAGCTACGGAATTCGTGCCTGGGATGTCGAAGGATGAGTCGATTGGAACGACTCAATGAGGCTTTGGGCTGTCGGTGGCATACTCTGTTTACTTACCCATGTGGCTTCCTTGAGGGGGCGGCCACGCCATTTGACGAGGAATTGCGAGCTATTCTCCTTGAGGATCAACTCTGCCTGTCGTTGTTCGATTGGATCTTCCACCAATGTGACTTGACGTCCAAAACGAGTATCAGGGCGGAAGCGTTTTAACAAACTCACATGGAACGAGTTGTGGATATGAATTTCTGATGGAAGAGCCAGCTGATATGTCACTTGGTTGAAACGGTGGCTAATTCTGTATGGCCCATAATACCTATGATTGAATTTTGGAGTGAAATTCCTGGGTAAAGTGATGTTCTTGGCATTTACTAGCACTAAATCACCCACTTGGTAATCTGGCGCCTCTGTTCTGTTCTGATTCGCAATTCTTACCATCCTTTCTTTGCTCTTGATAAGGGCCTCTTTTGCCTGTCGTAGTTTGGATTGCCAGTCTCGTAAAAAATTACCACATTCCCGGTCTGCTGCCACTAGCACTTCATCTGACATGAGTGCCATAGGTGTGATTACACTTTTACCTGTGGCCACCTCGAACGGTGACATAGATGTACTGGAATGGATTGAGCTGTTATAATGGAATTCCAAAATGTCAAGGTGTTTGGCCCAATCCTTTTGGTCCGCTTGAATGTAACTCCTCAAGTAATTTTCTATGGTTTGATTGACTCTTTCTGTTTGCCCATCGGTCTCGGGGTGATAGGCCGACGAGAATCGAAGCTTAGTGCCTAAGATGGAAAAAAGTTCCCGCCATAAGTCGCTCATGAATCTAGTGTCTCGATCTGACACAATAGCCAGGGGAAGGCCATGATACTTAAACACTTTTTGGAAGAACGTCTGTGCTACCACCTTTGCCGGCATAGGTGGCTTCATCGGTATGAAGTGTGCTTGTTTAGAAAAATAATCCACTACTTCCATAATTGCATTATGCCTATCGGATGTTGGTAGATCTGTTATGAAATCCATGCTGACCATGTCCCAAGGACGGTTCGGAACGGGCATGGGTTGGAGTAGGCCTGCCGGTTTTATCTTCTGTTGTCGTACTAATTGGCAGGTTGGGCATGTTTGAACATATTCAATGACGTCTTCTTTCATCTTTGGCCAGAACACATGCTCTTTTAGATGTTCATAACTTCTTCGTTGTCCTCCATGTCCTGCGAGCTGACAGTCATGTGCTTCCCATAAAAGCATCCGTTGTATTTCTGCATAGTCCGGTATATAAATCCTTCCCTTTCTATATAGCATGTTGTTCATTATTGTGTATTTTCCTTTGTGATCTAAGCCTGAGTGTACATCTTTGATGATTCTCTGTATTTCCGGATCCATTTGTTGCAACTTACGAATTTGGTCTTTCGTCTTACTCTCGGCCATGGAAATCGCGGCCAGCGTTGGTCTTCTACTCAGGGCGTCTGGCATGACATTTTGCTTGCCTGGTTTGTGAATTATGTCGATGTCAAATTCAGCCAAGAAATCCTGCCACCTTGCTTGCTTGGGGGATAACTTCGGCTGAGTACAGAAATACTTGAGTGAAATGTTGTCGGTGTAGATCTTTGTGTGTTTATCTTGCACATAGTGACGCCACTTTCGCAAACAGTGGATCACCGCGAGCATCTCCTTCTCGTGAGTGCTCCATCTTAACTCTGTACCTGAGAATTTGTGTGACTCATACGCCACAGGGCGACCTTCCTGCATAAGGACCCCTCCAATTGCTAATCCTGATGCATCTGTGTGGATCTCGAACTCTTTGTCAAACTCCGGCAACTTCAACACAGGGGCTTCGCACATCGCCTGTTTGAGTTGCTCGAAGGCATCTTGTTCCTTAGGCCCCCACACAAAGCAACCCTTTCCTTTAGTTAACTCTGTGAGCGGAGCAGCCACTTTACTGAAATCTTTTATGAATTTTCTTGGAAACTGGCAGAACCCTATGAACTCTCTCACTTCTCTGACTGTTCTAGGCGGTGCCCATTGATGAACTGCTGAGATCTTATGAGGGTCTATCATCACTCCTTTGTCTGAAACCATGAAACCTAAAAATTCAACTGAGTTCATGGCAAACTCGCACTTTTCTGGCTTGGCATAGAGCTGTCTTTCTCTTAGGCGTTGCAGGACGGCCCTTACGTGTTCTAGGTGTTCCTCTAGTGTGCGGCTGTATATCAATAGGTCGTCTATGTAGATGATCAGGAACTCATCTAACATATCTCTGAATCCATCATTCATCTCTCGGCAAAACGTGCCTGGAGCGCCTGTGAGTCCAAAAGCCATGACCAACCACTCGTAGCTGCCATAGCGCGTCCTGAACGCCGTCTTTTCAATGTCCTTCTCTGCTATGCGAATCTGATGATATCCGGATCTGAGATCTATTCGAGTAAAGAATTTTGCCTGACCCAATCGGTCCATCAACTCATCCATAACTGGTACTGGATACTTTGTCTTGACAGTGATTTTATTCAAAGCCCGATAATCCACACACAACCGCATGCTTCCATCTTTCTTCTTGACGAATAAAACGGGAGCACCGTAGGGTGAACTACTTGGTCTAATGAAACCTTGTTGTTCCAGTTCCACCAATTGCCTTTTTAACTCCTTTAGGTCTGTTTCATTCATTCTGTAAGGTGCTTTGGCCGGAGGAGCATGGCCTGGCATGACTTCAATTCTGTGTTGGACTTGCCTGAGTGGTGGCAGCCCGCTTGGTAACTGACTTGGCAAAACATCTTCAAAATTTCTAAGTACTTCATGAACTCTTTTATCGCCAACCTTCATCTTTTCACTTTCCTTTTTGTCTATGTCAATGGGGTTACACTTTATGACGCACAAATGTGCCTGAGCTCCTTGCTTCATCGCTTTTTCCACTTGCTTGGCCGTCAAAGGCCCTTGTGTCTATTGTCTTTGCTCAGCCCTTGCTGTTGCGGCTACAGATTTCAACTTTCCTGCTTCTAAATTCAATTTCTTGTTTCCTTTTTCCTGACTGCTGGAGGGCATACCCTCTTGATACATTGGTGCCTTTCCTTTTCTTTGCCTGTCCGCCTCCTCTTTTGTTGTGGGGGGAGTGATTGTTTTGTGATTTGATTCCTGTGATCTCGATCCTGGGTTCTCTACCTTTCCTGACTTGCCTTGGACATCTAAATTTCCCTCTGGGGCTCTTCTCGGACTTCTATAACAGTCTACAACCACTATGTTCCCTTGCATGTCCAGCAAAAGTTTATCGATTCCCTTACCCAACATGCTGACCATGTATCGGTCCATGAATGAAAGTCCAACTATTACATCAAATGATTCCAGTGGCACGACTAGAAAATCTAACTTTGCCGACCACTCCCCGATTGTCATACGGACGTTGAGGGCGATCTTTACATTATCATCCCGACCTTGAGCGAAGGTAACTGACATTTCAGGAAGTTTACTCAAGGCCAACTGCAAACTAGCTGCACACTGAGGCGACATGAAGTTATGCGTCGCGCCTGAATCTACCAACACTGCTTTTCTCTTATTTCCAAACGTTCCCCAGAAGTACATATTCTGAATCACTCGTAATGTCATTGGAAAGCACCCTGGCATCGCAGCCACGGTACCTACATGCGGCGCATTGTTCCCTGCTTGTACTTCTTCGTCATTGTCATCTAGTTCAGTCAGGACCACATTGGTGTTTCGTCTTTGAGGCTCCTCTTCTACTTGAGCCGTTTGTACCCGCGTCTGATTATTATTGCGAGTACACTGGTGTGTCCAGTGATTCCCACGGCATGTTCTACAGAATGGCCGGGGATCATTCCTTTGCCATTGGGGCGCTGGCAATGCCCTCTGCTGGTTATTCCCATAATTATTTTGGTTCCTTTGAACTGGCACATTACCCGTGTTCTGAGTGGCGTTGGCAGGACGGGTGTTTGTGTTGGTGTTCCCCGCACCCTGCTGATTCCTTCGTGGTGAGGTGTTCTCGGTCTTGCGCATGCTTTGAGCACGTCGGTTGCTCTCAGCATCCTGGTATCTTTCAGCCATGACGATGGCTTCCTCCCAAGTGGGGGGCTGTTTTTCTATCTCGCGCCGCGTCCAAACACTACATCCGTATAGGAACCCATGCAGCCGATCGAGATCATGCATCTCCGTTATCTGCAACATGAGTCTTCTATACTTGCGAATGTATTCGGACAACGGGCCTTCTTGTTTCAAGCCCCTCCACTCGTCCCTGAGTTTGAAGGATTCGTTTTGAGGGATAAAATACTCCTCAAATGCCGCCTTGAACTCCTTCCATGACTTGAATTCCTCCCGAGCGGACTCTGCCAAGAACCAAGCATCGGCGTCGTCGGCAAGGAAGGAAGCGGCTATCTTGACCCAATGTCGCTTGCCCACTCTTTGAAGATCGAGGTATTGCTCCATGTCTCGAAGCCATTTGGAGACTGCGAGAGAGTTGCGTTTACCCCGGAATTTCTCGGGTGGGCACGGTTTGAATCTCCCATAGGATTCTGAGTCGCTTCCATCGTCAGAGGAGGAGACGGGTCGGCGTCTTCGGTTCTGTGGCCGACGGCCCTGCCTAGACGTTCTTCCCGAGGTTTCGCCCTCCTGTAACTCAGGTTGCTTCCCCTTATCTTGGTCCTCCTTTGGTTCGGCTGGCATTTTTAGAAGCTGCGCTAAACTGGCAATGGTGGACTCAAGACGGTCCATGCGCGTGTCCTGAGCCATCATCCATTCCATCGCTAGCGGTTCCTCTTTATCTCTTTCCAACGTCCCAAAATCATAATTTCGGGTGGGAGGCGGGGTTTGTTGACGCCTCCCCTTATTCCTCCGTTTTTCCCTTCCTGTTTCTTTGTGGCCGCCACCGCGTGGCTCCACGTCGCTGAGAAAAATGTCGTTGCCTTCACCCTCCATCACGGTGTACTAAGTAGAACGTTAAGACTCGGTCCCCAGCACTGGTGTGACAACCGGTCCGTTCTCTCTTCCAAGGCCGTTTGGGTCGAGCGAGGCTCTGATACCAACTGTGACAAAACAAAAGCAAGCACCCCGGGCTCGCTCGGCGACTCGCACCGGCCCGTCGGTAGGGTGACTTGTTCAAGTGTTTTGTCCGCTTACTTGAAAGTGGAATATCACTGTTTGAATGAAAAACCAACTTGCATTGAAAAAGAACGATTACAAAAGAGACGGCCGAAGCCGGCCCGCGTTGAACGTCGCAGGTAAACGTTTACAGTGAGCCGGCCCGCGTTAAGCGTCGCGGGCAAACGCGTTACAACGGCCCCTCGATGGCACAACGGCGCTTTCGAGAGGTGCGTACGGAGGGGACTAGCACGAAGGCTACCGCACGTTGATCGCAGAGATCGCTTGGTTCGCTTTGGTCACTTGGGTCGGAGGCTCACCATGTCCCCCTATAGTTGCGCACAATTTGGCGCCGGTCGGCAAACCATACAAGCACCAAAAAGGCCTAGATAGAAATACGGGGGGGGGGGGGGGGGCTCTTGCCCACGGGTTGTCACATTTATAGTGACTTTATTCAATCCATGAAGGAGGCTCCTGAATCTATTAGGGCTGTAAGGGAAAGGGTCTTCTTGGGCATGATTAACTTGACAGGTGCAAGACATGTTTCTATGGGTGTAGCTGGAATTATGAGATCCTTTCTTATATCATAGTCCGGTTGTACGGTCTCTTTTACAAATGGACTTCCTCGTTTCCCTTCTCTACGAGGGTTGCCGCGACTTTGGAGTTTGTTCTCTTGTTGGGACAATTAACTGCAATATGTCCAGGGTTTCCACAGTAGAGGCATAACTTGTTATCTCTCCTTCTCTGTTTCTCTTGTGGTGTTAGAGGCTGGAACCTAGTTACATTTATTTGCATAGGTTTAGGCATAGACTCATCTTTAGGAGTGGGTTGGAAGGGTTTCCATTGGTGAGGTCTTCCTTCTACTTGTTTTTCTTTTTTCCTTTCAAAAAGTCGGTTATTGCATTGAATAGCTTGCATGATGTATTCATTCAATGTCTTAACCTCTGGCATCGTGAGCAGAAGGTCCTTCACATCATCTCTTAAACCCCATCTAAATTGGCTTATGAATTAATCTTCATGCCAAGTGAGATCACATATCAACTGCCTAAATTTTGATGCATAGGTAGAGGCAGGGTGGTTACCTTGGCGAAACTTTCGAAGTTTTGTTTCTGCCACTCGACTTGTGTTTGCATCTCCAAATGTGGCGGTGGGTTCTCGAAGAAACCCCTCATAGTCCTGAAGTACTGCCATGTTCTTCTCCAAGATTGGGGCAAACCATGATAATGCTTGTCCACATAGCAAGGTTCCAATAAACATGATCTTGGATGCCTCGTCAGGGTATCTATCAGGTTGCATATGGATGTATACTTTAACTTATTGGAGAAATCCACTAAACTTTGTGCGATCCCCATCGAACTTTTCTGGCATGCAAATCTTGGGTTCCTTCATGAAAGATGTACTAGATCGTTGATTTACTTGAATACTCCCTTGATTTCCTTGAAGACTCCTAATTCGTTCTTGTAATTCCTGGAGGAGTGCACATACTGGCGGTCATGATTCCTTGAGCTCCCAAGATTGGTATTTTACAAGACTGAGAATGAATGCGGCCAACCCCTCCTTGTATAGGTTTTCCAAGGGCGGTTCAAGGGTGGCTACGAATTGATGTCATCGATGATATTGTCAATTCGAAGCATGGTCTCTAGATATCAGAATCAAGAAAGAAGACGATCGATCTTAGGGTTTTGGCATGTTTTGGACGCAATGGAAGCATTGGTTTTCCCA
>CM035409.1:45881271-45886271 GCA_020310875.1 Ceratopteris richardii
AATAAACTATGCACAGAATAATATATCTTATCCACAGATGAGTACCCATTACCTCCATCAATGGTTTGTGCCACATCAATCACATTCAGGATCCTAGCTGTAATAAAAAGCAGTATGCCTCTTTGATGAAACATGAGGGTAGAATCCCGGACTCATGTTTGGTCCACCTCTGCATTAAGTTCTCCTTGAATGGTGCCATCCTTTGTCAGAGCCTCCTCAACAATATTTTTCAACAAACCAAAGTCCACCGTTTGATACATATTACTCTGCAGCTGTTCAGTATGCCTTTCCTCACTCATATTACCTGAACAATTTGAGAAACTTGCCATTCTGTGTGATATATGTATGCAACGCAACGCGTTGCATACGTCGCAACGCAACGCCGTTGCGTTGCGAACGTTGCAGACGCTACACAACGCGTTGCGTTGCAACTATGACACACACATACGTATATATGTATATGTATATGTATATGTGTGTGTGTATATATACATCAGGTACTGAAGCTGGTGTAGATGGTGTCGAAGATGGTGATATTCTGCACATTCTTTTTCTTGCTGCGGTTTCTGCTGCACCTACTGCAAAACAAATTCTTTGGGATGACAGAGATGCTCAGGCACATGCATTGATAGCCTTGTCTGTCAAACATGCCATTATTCCTCACATTCGCTCTTGCAGAACAGTTAAGGATGCTTGGAATACACTTACCACTTTATACAAAGCAAGGAATGAGGCTCGTGGGAGCTCATCAAGGAATGCCATCAAGGAATGTACATCAGTTTGACATTAAAACTGCATTTCTGAATGGTGAGTTGCATGAAGAAGTGTATGTTTTTCAGCCCCATGGCTTTGTGCAGAACAACCATGAAAAGCAGGTGTGCAGGTTAAAGAAGGCATTATATGGTTTAAAGCAAGCACCACGTGCTTGGTATGAAAAGATACATGCCTATTTGATTGCACACGGTTTCGATAACAGTCCAACTGAGAGCATCTTATATGTTAAGAGTGCAAATGGTGTGTTTTTGATCATTGTTGTGTGTGTTGATGACATGCTGCTCATTGGTCCTCATGAGAAGCATATTGCTGATTTCAAGGCTGATTTGCATGCCTCATTTGAGATGTCTGATTTGGGGCATTTGCATCATTATTTGGGCATTCAATCTATGCAAGTTGATGGCGGAATAGCTTTGTGTCAAACGAAATATATTGACACATTATTGCAACGTTTTGGCCTTGAAGACTGCAAACCTATTGCCACTCATATGGAGACAGGTTTACGATGGAGTCTTCAAGATGTTGGAGATGCATTTGATGTTGTTATCTATCAGCAGGCTTATGGATGCTTGATTTACTTATGCATTACTCGGTCAGATATTCAGTTTGCTGTCTCACAGATTAGCAGCTTTATGCATTGCCTAGGTATCAAGCATTGGTAGATGGTTAAGCACATCTTTCGCTACTTGAGTGGTACCCGGCTACTTGGGTTGCTTTATCACAAGGGGGGATCACTATCGCCAGATTGACATCTTTTTCTTACTCTGACAGGGCTTGATGCTATGACACTCATGTGGCTACTAGTGGTTTTTGGTTCATGCTTGATAGCTCATGTATATCTTGGTTGAGCAAGAAGCAGTCTCCTGTGGCCGCTTCCAGTTGTGGGGTTTAGTATAGGGAAGCTTTCACAACGATTGTTGAGTGTGTGTGGCTCAGACGCCTTATGGTTGATTTGGGTGTTGGTCAGTCTTTTACCACGACCTTCACTGATAGTCAGAGCGCATTGGCAGTTGAGAGGAACCCTGTGTTCCATGCTCGCACTAAGCACATTGAGGTGCAGGCTCATTATGTCAGGGAGAGGTTCTCTGCTGGAGAGATCATTGAGGTGCATTATCATTATGTGAGGGAGAGGGTCTCAGGAGAGATGAGCTTGGCATATGTGTCCACGTAGGAGAACATTGCCGACCTTTTCACGAAGGCTCTGCCCAGGGAGAAGTTTGAAGCTTTTCGCAAAGCTTTGGGCTTACTTCCTTTTGTGGATTGATTCCACATAGCTTGGCACTTCTTTATACATGAGTGCAAGCTCCTTGTTCACCGCATCACTCCCAGGGGGGGATTTGTTGATATATTTAGGTAGTGATGTGTGTGAACACACTAGGACCGCCGGGGCACTTTTTGTTGGAAAACAATGTCACATCAGCCCAAAATCATTTTAGGGCAGAAACCCTAATTTTGATACTTAGTCATTTGTGGCACAAAAATGGGTAAAATTTTTATGAGCCTATCTTGTAGAGCTTGAAGAGAGCTTTCCAATGGTATATAACACTCAGTCATCAGAGATCAGATTTGGGAGAAAACCCTAACCCTAATTTTCTGCTGATTTAGGGTTTTGACCTCATATGATAGCTCTCGGCACGAGGATCATAAAAATGTTGTCAGATCATTCATCGGGTGGTCAGAAGTGTGAAAAAGCAGGACAAGTAGCACTTTTAGTGGATGATTTAAAAAATAAAAGCGAAAGCTATTTTAATAGCTTGTGTTGAGTTTTTTAAAATTAACGATTAGCTTTATTTTAAATCCATTGCCAAACCTTGTCAAAAAAAGCTGCTTTATCGCTAGAAGTCCTTGAGGCCTATAAAAGAGAGTCCTTTGGGTCACTTTTGAGTTATCACACACCAATTGGCAATGCCGGTTTTTGGTCCCTCATTAGAGGTGGTGCTCTAGCACACATGGGGCAGCCATGGTGCACTGTAGGAGCATGTTGAAGAGAAGCTATGGAGTTCTTCTTGGAGAAGAGTCTGCTCACACTCTTTCCTATGGAGAGGACTTGCCCATCAACAGCTTAGTGGTGTGGATTAGCCATTACATAATGTATTTGAAGATTGTCTTCTACATGAAGATTTCGGTGTACTTCAAAGACATTGGATGGAGGTTAACATAAGATTTGCATCTTATGTTAAGCATTCAGGTACATATTCTCTTTATGCACACAGGTAATACTTGGAGTTTATGGAGGCATTGGCATCCATATCAGGAGTCGTGCTATTCGGCATATCTAAAGGAGAATCAGTACATGCATGCTACATGGATTCGGATGAGGTGTTAGAGAAGGTGTGTTCACATGAGTATGAGGATTTCTGGCAGCAACCACTTAGCATGCTATGCTAATTCTGTAAGTATGTGATCTTTCACACACACATCTGATTTAGGGTCTTCCATTGCCTAAAATCAGATTAGGGTTTGCTGATTATCAGTTTCCAAATGATCTTTCCTCTTTCTGTCACTCATATTCACTCTTCTACAACCTATCATGTCACATCTCATACATATTCAGATTTCTGTCTCTACATCTGAATATTCTTGTAAATTTTGTACATTCACTCTTCCATCTATTTCTGTTCACATAGAGTGGTTGAGATTTTTGCTCCCACATTGTAAATTAACATTTGTATATATGATGATGTGAGTAAGCAGTGGCTTACGTAACACTTTTACACATGTTGTCTAATCTTTCTCTATCTTTGTCTCATCATTTGTATGATTAAATGTGGTATGTTCATGTTTTGTCAATATTGGAAGATTGCTGAAATTTGTGTTGTAGATCTTGGACCTATGGAACCATGGACCTGTGATATTAGTTATGGGCCTAAATTTCCAACACTTTTTTCCCTCTTTAAGAGGTTCCCCCCCCCCCCCCCCCCCCCGGCTTGTACATATGCCTATTGCCCTAACGGGTCACTTATCTTTGTACATTCTAGTGGTAATACATTCAGTATTGCGTGTTGTGCTCCAAGCTTCTTGTTCTTCCTCGTGCTGTTCGCGTGCTTCCGTAGACCTCGAACTCCAACAATTATTGTTCAATTTCCCTTTGGTCTGTTACATGATGTGCATTTTGGCTTCCATCTACAAAATTCCGAAAAATTAGCATAAACAAAGCTAGATATCATGCATTTATTATAACATGAAAGAAAATGTTCAATTATCATGATTCATCCACATTAGTACTTACCATCTCACATCAGCTAAAGGCTAAGACTTAAGAGTATGACAGTCAACACATACATGTACAATCTACTAGCATCAAATACAAGATGTCTTGTGTTGCCAGAATCAAAAGTCAAATAAAAGATAAATTCAGTGTCTCAACTTCCAAGTTTCAGCCTTCAGGTGCATCTGGTAATCTATTCCCAATGTCAGATACTCTTTTTTAAATAAATAGTAAATTAATTATCAATTTTAGACTTGACTATTCCCATACAGAGAAAAAAGAATTCAGAAGACAACAATCAACTTAAGACAAATAGTTAAATCTTTCTGCATATTCATAGTCTCTAACTTGTATGTGGTGCCACAACCATCAAGTTCCAAAAGGGGCAGAGCTTAGAGGTCGATATGTAAGCCTTGCTGATGGAGGCAGATGTTGATATGTAAACCTTAATACAGTCTCAAAGAGTCTCAATTGTATGCAATGCCAGAATCATGAAGTTCCAACAGGGGCAGAGCCTAGAGGCTAGATTCTGATGCATAAGCCTTGCTGCCTTAGTACCTTACCTACCTCTCTCACCTGTTGGATGAGCCCTTGGAGAAGCTTTGAGGTGATTTGGACACTGACAACAAATTGCTGCGGGTACTGATTGTCTCCGTTTGTGACGTTCAACAGACACAAAAAATGTAGACACTAAAAACATCTGCAAAAGAACTCATGCCTGCTTCTGAAAATGTTTTATAAAAAATGTCCAAAAAGTTTTTTCTGCAGTGGTCAGGTCAGCTACAGGTTACTAACGTTGGAGTCAGTAAAAAAAATTCTTGACATGAGCTACGTGTAGCTGATGCGTCAAGAAACAACTATATATATAATATATATATATATATATATATATATATATATATATATATATATATATATATATATATATATATATATATATATTTATATATATATATATACATACATACATACATACATACACACACAGACATACATACATACACACATACATACACAC
>CM035409.1:45928771-45996271 GCA_020310875.1 Ceratopteris richardii
ATACCCATGAAAGTGGGGGGGTGTATGGAGTGCGATATCTATGATAGTCTATATGCAAAGGGGTAGTACAACAAGCATGGAAATGCATCTGAAACGACTAACTAGCTCCATCCTGTGCTAGTGGGCGGGTGTAAGATGTGATACATAGGTGGAGGTGGAGTCAGGACCATCTTGATAGCTGCAGCGGGATCAGCCATCATCTGGAATCTTCTCTCCTCCATGGCGCGATGGTGACAAGCCTGGATCTCTGCAATCTGATGTCGGTGATGTCTCGGGCCCCGATATCCTCTAGCACGGGGACGTCTCCTAGCTCGAGCAGTCTGAGCCTGCTGAAGAGTCACCCCTCTCGGTGTGTGGGCTGAGGGGGGGAGGGCTGCAGTACGTCGTGGAATAAAGAACTCAGTGAGTTGACTCTGTCTCCCTCCTGTGTGGGCTGCTACAGTATGCTGGAGTAGGGAATCTCTGTGACTCTGTAACTCTAGTAGGAATCGCCCGAGCTGTCGTTGGTCTCTAGAGTCCATGATCTCTCGGAGGGTGGGCTGCCCTCTAAATAGAGTCCCGTAGCTACCTCTGATGCCATCATATGCGCTACATCTGCATACAAAGTGCTCCTCATCCTCCATCTCTACTCTGCAAACCCTGCATATCCGCTCCTCTCTGGGAATGTTTGCGGCTCTGCCCATCTCAATCTCTAGTCTATGTGATGAGACTCTCAACTGGCCAATCGCTACCCTCGAGCTATGAGGCATGTAAGTATCCATGTAACATGGCCGCCGGATGAAACCGTCCGCTAGGATGTCTAAGAACTGGTCTCGATAGTGCAATAGTCTCGATCCCATGTGTGGTGTGTGCCATGTCTGACTAATGTAGAGCTGCCAAAGATCCTGTCTGAGCACAACATTCCTCTCATGACGAGAGAGGTGGATGTGAGGTGAGTCTGGGTCGTACTGAAAAGGCGGCAATCTGTCCATATCAAGCCCATGACTGTCAAACCATACTCTAACCTGAGTGTACCAAGCTCTCTCATATCCTGACTCTGATATCTGTATAGATGCCTCAAAAGCTCTGCGTGTGAGTCTGTCTGTAGGGAGCTCCCTCATCCTCTGAATAAAGCAGATAGTCTGGAATAGTGCATCTACTACCATGGGTGGTGCAGCTAGCTCTGCCCTGATGATGTCATGTGGTACCGACTGTTTCCCGCGAAATAGTCGCAAGATCATACGTACCTGGGGTCTCTCGATCGCACTCCACTGGGTGACTGTGAGGCTTGGGGCCCAAACTGTCGCAGCATACATCATAGCTGGTCTGACTAGTGTGTCAAATAGCCACCCCTTCGTGCGGGGCTCCTGGAAGTGTGCCTGGTGACATCTCCGCTCTAACATGGCTAAAGCTGCATATCCTCGTGTGAGTCTATCGGTGCCTGTCTCATGCTGAAGGGGCCAGGTAAGCTCGTGAATGTGACTCCGAGGTAGACATAGGAAGTGACCACCTCAATCTGTCCACCGCCGGCTGTGAATCCTGCTCCATTCCTCACGAAGGGGGAGGTGTGGAAGATCATGACCTTGGTCTTGCCAAGGTTTACTGTCAAGCCCTTCTGTGTACAAAACTCATCGAGGGCATCCAAGTGGCGCTGTAATCCATCGGGTGACTCTGAAATCAAGACGATGTCATCGGCATACAATAAAATGTGGACAGGTGTACCTGCGAGATCTGCACCCTCTCCTCCGGCTCGGAGAATGTAGTCCTCAATCTCATCGATGTAGAGACCAAATAGAGTGGGAGAGAGCGGGCAGCCTTGCTTAACACCGATGGTGCTAGCAATGGTCTCAGACATACCACCTACCACCTGGACACTGTACTCTCCCAGTCACCTGCTCATAAGAGTGCATAGATGGCCCAAATCATCCCTGATGGTACTCCCAAGCTCTGAAGTCGTTGGAAGAGCCTCTATCGTGGCACTGTATCGAAAGCTTTGCGGAAGTCCACAAAGCAGCAATATAGTCTCTTCTTCCGCACCCTTGCCCCGTCAATGAGGCAGCGCAAAATGAAGATGTGATCAATAGTAGAGAAAGCTCGCCGAAAACCTGCCTGGCCTTGTGCTCGTAGCCCCTCAATCTCTGCATATGAGCTGAGCTCTGCCTCAAGTATGGCACCGTATAGTTTGGCCATGGTGTGGCCAATCATGATGGTCCTGTAATTCCCTGGATCCAGGGTGTCTCCAGATTTGTGGATAGGCACAATGGTGTGCCTAGTCCACTCCTCTGGGAAGCCCTCCCCTATAGCCCGGTTGAAGGCATGTGCAATCAACGGGGCTATAGTGGAGGCTGCATATATGAGATGCTCACTCGGCAATCCCGTATGGTCTGTCGAACGTCCATGTCGTAGTCGTCCTATGGCCCTCTCAACCATCTTTGCTGTGAAAAGAGAAGAACTAGTAGGGCGAGGCTCAAGTGGCTGTGGAATGGGAGGCTTCCCAGGCACCTCATATAATCTCTGAGCATAATCATGCCATGTGTGTAGGTCCCCAATAGGTGTGGTCGGGCGTGGCTCTCGTAGGGTACGCCATGCTGCGGCACTGTCCATACTCATAAAGAGATGGTATAGCTCAAGCACCTGTGCCTCCTCAAAGGCTCGTCTCTTCCTACGTGTGAGAGTCTTCATCTGTCCCGTGGCCTGTCTCTCTGTGATCTCTCCCAATGCTCGCTGAGCTCGTAGTCGGCGGTAAGTATCTCTGCATTCCTCATCATACCAACGATGTTGTGGCATAGTCCCGGGAGGAGGTGTGACCAGAATGGATGGTGTGTGGGAAGGAGCTGATGGCGGATGTATGAAGAACTGATGCTATCTGTGAGGTGAGTAGGGATAGTGGAGTGTCAGGGTGAAGCAAGAGAAGACCCTTCTCGACTTGGGCCGCATATATGTGAGCTAGCTCGTGTGTGAAGTGGATGGTGGTGCGGGTAGGGGTGTCTCCCTTGAGGGAGAGAGCGAGGTATGCGTGATCGGCTCCAATGGGTATGGGTGGGATGGTGAATGAGGTAAGTAGGTGAATGGCCTCTCTAGATCCCATGACGTAATCTACTGAACTTCCCCTGCCATCTGTGACTGAGTGTGGTATGCATGTCAATCCTCCTGAGGTAGGCCACTGAGCCATCCTGTTATAGATAACGAGATTATGTCGAGAGCCCAGTCTGAGTAAGTGAGTGCCATAATGAGTGTGTGTAGAGTCAGCTGAAGCTCGAGCTGTAGACTCATCCTCTATGGTACGTAGTATCTGTGGGTCTTCTTGGTCAAATATCTCACACTGATCATTGCCTGTTCTGGCATTGAAGTCTCCCATAAGGAAGACTTCCCCTAATGCAGAGTACTCTGTAATCTCTTCTGACAAGCAAGTGTATGGTGAGTCCTCCTCTCTATCTATGATAGCGAATCGCGAGCTAGAAGGAGCAAAGTAGCATAAAGCTATGAAGATGATCCGCTCCTGTGAGAGCTGGAGTCGAATCCAAAGATATCTGGCCTGTGAGTCACGTGTGATTATCTGTATCCTGCTCTGAAGTCCATCTCTGAAGAGTATGGCTACTCCTGATCCTCTGGTGGTGTGCTGACGTGTACACTCTCTGTACGTGGAGAGAGAGAGAGAGAGAGAGAGAGAGAGAGAGAGAGAGAGAGAGAGAGAGAGAGAGAGAGAGAGAGAGAGAGAGAGAGAGAGAGAGAGAGAGAGAGAGAGAGAGAGAGAGAGAGAGAGAGAGAGAGAGAGAGAGAGAGAGAGAGAGAGATTGGACTGAGCAGATTATACAAGATATTGCATTCAGTGAGGATGGGCATTGGATTGTAGTGAGCTCCGCTAGGGGAACAAGCCACCTTTACTGCATCTCCCCCTATGGTGGTATGGGAGGGCCTGTCATCCTCAATACAGACATGGCCCTTGGAGTTTCTCCAATGCGCATGCTTCCATGGTGGTGCAGCTTGGGGCCGGTCAAGTCTACACAGCAGGCTTTGTCATCTCCACCTCCTCCTGTCAGCTCTTCTGTTGTGGGAAGAATAAAAAATGGAAATATTTGGCGCAGTACTGTAAATGGTGCTTGTTCAGTTGCTAATGGAAGAGCACCTATTTCCACGGGTGCTGTTGCTGTGGTTTTCCATGATGGCCGTCATAAAAGTGATTTAGAGGGGAGTCAGAGCAGTCTAAAAGAGCAATTGTGGGCATTGTCTCCCTCTGGTCATCTTATTCGATATGCCATCCACTTACCTGCAACAGGTGGATTGCACGATGGTACCACATCTGCAGGAGCTATGAAAGAGATGGCTGAGGCACGTGTGGTGGTTGAACCTCTAGAGAAGTGGGATGTCTCCCGGAAGGCTAACTATCTAGAGCGAGAGGAAGGAATAGAAAATCTCCTTGCTCATGATGCTGTACATGATAACCCAAGAAGATCATTGTCAGCAAGCATAACATTGTGCACTGAGAATGGACGAGAGGAGTCGACGTGTGATGAAATGCATTCCTTATTTTTGTCTAAAGCTGAAGTTCAGATGCAGCATTTTAGGCCACCATTGTGGGCAAAGCCTCAGGTAAAGATATGTGTCAGTCATATCCTTTTGAATCTTTCTATGTAGCAGCTTTCTGATCATATGTTTGCTCCAACATTCAGATCTCCTTCCACAATTTTACGGGTATGGCAGCTTTCAATGATGGTGGAGAGATTGAAATTGAAAAAATACCCAGTCGAGTGGTGGAGGTAAAAAGGAAGGATCTTGTACCTGTTTATGATAGACTAAAGGCTTATCAATTTGGAGAAAATGTCAGGTTTGCATCCTTCTCCTATCATCACATGTTTGCTTTCATTATGTGCCTTTGCTCTGTATACTTAGAATTAATAAATATCAGAACTTTTCTATTCTGATAATAAAAATCTTCTATTCATGATGGGCAAAAGTAAAAAACACTCAAACTTCTGCTGTCCATCTCTTCAGAGACAAGAACCACCTTTGGCATGGCACGTCAAACTCCTCAAGTTCACATTCTGGCATGTATGGGTTGATCGAACAAGGTGCTGGTGGGATACCCATTCAACATAGTAGTAGCGGAAGCAGCTGTGATTCAGAAGGGAGTACCTGTGGTTCCAATTTACAGAGTAGGCTTCATCATGCATATCAAGGTTACAGCTTATCATTGATCACTGTGCAGCTTATCAATTATCGTTTTCTTTTCCCTTCTTAGAACATATAACCCTATTATTGTTAAGCCTTACATTTGCTGCCATTTCAAGTTTTATGCTGATAAGAATGAATGTGCTCATTAAAACTGCCTTTCAGAGCTGGTTCCGAATCATCAATCCTGCACTGGAACAAAGCAAAGGCCTGAACAAAAACATACGCATGATACTACCTTCGCTGTAGGCTGTGTGGAGGAGAGGATGAATGTGTTGTCAGTCTCCAGTGGCTTCGTACGTTCTGGCTTTCCCTATTCTGATGCTCACAATGTGTCATCAAACCTTGGAAGAGCAGGAAATGCTGGGAAGGAGTTACATTCTGGGAAGATCAATAACACAAATGATGTTCTTACCATTTCGAATAGTTATCTAATTAGCCAGGGTGGGTGCAAACATGTCAGCTCTCTAGTTCCAATGTCTAATTTTACAAGGGTAGAGGAAGAGACTTTGTATCATACATCGTTGCCTTCTAATGTTGATCATGACAGTCCTCAAGGATCACATCATGTGGGAGAGAAGTTTAGCATGCAGGATATTGAAGTAACAGCAGAAGATGCGGAGAGCACAGATGATGGAAACAGTAAAAATGAGGATTATGGTGGTGAACAAGGAGATGATGGTTGGGAAGGGGCGATATTTCCATTTGCTGAAGGTGAGGGATGCTTGGACCTTGAATGAGTCCTTTGTTTGGTGACTGGAAAAGAGATGCTTGCATGGATGATTTCATTACCCCCACCAAAAGAAAAAGTGATTTTTGAAGTACCTAATTTTAGATCTTGTATTTTACAGATTGCTGAGGCTGTTGTTTGGGCATTGGGTGAAAATAATACACATCCAAATATAACATTATTTTTCTTGAGCCAGTTATTTAATATGATGTGGCTCATTTCTTTTTTCTCCATATGTAAATAATTTTCCCATATTGCTAGTGAAGTTTCTACCTCTTTATTCCTGAGAGGGAAAAGCAAAGAGCAGAGGGAGCAATTCTGCAAAGAGGTGATACTTGATTGTGGAAAAGTGAAGCTGAACAATGGCCTTTATTAAGCTGCAACCATGGCTGGAGGCTGTCAATTGAATACGGAGATTATGTTGCCCAACTGTATATTCTAAGGATGCTCTTTTTGTTTCTAACAGCTTATCTAATCTATGTTTGTATGGCTGTGAATAACATCAGTTTGTTCAGGCCTATGGCCTGGCTTGATTTGACTGTGAAAGATTGGATTCAAATGGGGGTTCATAATACCATAAGATTTATGTATTTTATGAATAGTCTCTATACGTGCAAACATTGCACCAGCATAATTACAAAAGCATGTTTAAATTGGCCCTTGATATTAGTACTTTTTTTTCCATGGAATGGAGGAGTAATAAGATAAATTTAAAGATGTTTGATTGAATCTCATGCCTTTTTCCTTCGTTGTTGACTTCGACAACATTTTTTTATTCAAGATACTCGACTTATTATTGTAGGGGGTGATGATTTCTGACTCCGAAGGAGAGGAGTGAGATAAAAGAAAATGTCTACCAAAGGAGAGCATATTAAGCAACATTTCAGGCTGAGTGATACATCGGCTTGCATGAGGTGCTCACTTCAACAGGGATGGGTGATGGTGGAAGCTGAAGTAGAACAGAATGTGAATATTTTCTACCTAATGGATATACCCTTGAAATGGAAAAAATCCATTCAGTGTTTTCGAGTATAGTCGATAATATTCTATTCCTATGACCAGTTTAGACGGATTTTGGATGTGTACATATGCATTTGCAACTCGATAGATGCACATGACTACATGTACACAAGCAAGTGCATGTATGTACACAAGGTACCAGGATGTATGGTCTTTGTTTTTTTCATTCCACGAATTTGTTACTAAGGCAGAGAAAGCTGCAGCTTTGTAAACAGGGACTCTGCATATGTGCATGTGTAATTGCATGGATGAACATGTGACACCATGTAAACTAGAAATACATGCATGTGCATCCGAAGGGTGTGCTGATTTTTGTCCTCATTCTTGTGTGGTATGTGGACATTCACAAAATGCCTTTACAGGCATGCACAAAGAGAATTCTCTTGTACGTGTGTTCGTGGATGTGCTCACACTTCTGAGGTGTGCATGTGTAGGTACAAATGCATAATCATGCGTGCATGCACGCAGTCCACCCATCCATGCAGCCATTTTCACTTTATTCTTCCTTGCGTAATTGTATTGCGTGTTTTCATATTTTCGTCTAAATGTGGTCGCTGTCCCAAGGCTGTACATTGACTCTTTAACATGGTGATTTTAAGAAAACGATAATTTGAATCTCTTCACCTCTCTCGCATTAAATTTTATAATTTGGATCTCTTCATTTCTCTCGCATACATGTGAAGAAGGAACACAAAAGTAGACATTGAGAAATGCTCCTCTACAAAAGAGAATATGCAAAATGGCTTTTATATAACACGACAATATAGCAAAATATATAAAAGAGAGCACGTAAGAAAACTTGGTAATTGTCAACAAGTGGGTGATCAAAATTTTCAATACTATCGGTAGATGAACTGTAATAGAGAAGTCCAACTGAAAAAATCTCTATAGCAAATTTATGTATCTACCATTGCGTGCAAGGGATGAAAAAATATAAAGAAATGAGGAGTACGATCCCCCACCGTCACTTATCAAACTTAATATCTCAACTGTTAGCTTCATTGCTCGAAGTGTTCTGATAATATACTCGATACTATTTGTCGAGATATGCTCCTCGCTGATGTGAAATTTTGCAGGTGTATGCCTGTAACATCATGAACTATATGATTTTATGTTTAACTGCATAGTTTTTGGAGGCTATCACGACAAGTATCAATTGGCTGTCCAATATTTGTCCCCAGATCTCTGAGTAGCACATCTATCTGCGTAGCCTCATTCATGTGATTGCAACATCTTGTACAAATAAGTAGTGGCTTGTTGCTTCCAAGTGAAATATGGAACTGCTGGTAGATTGCATGTTAATATGCCACAATCCAAAGCACATTAGTGTATCTACGCATTTGCAACTCTACGCTAGCCTCACGGAACAATGTATGATCTGAAGCCACATTCACTAGTCTAATGTGTGCCTTAGTGCATCCATATTAGATCCTTGCATGGACAATTGTGAAAATTGTCTTCTCTTTCTGTCATCACCAAGCAAATCAAAGCCATACATGGCTATAATGGTAATTCCACAATCAATCTTTCTTACAGCAATGAATGTTTTGCGTCATGTCGAGTGCCATGTATGAGGGACTAGTTTGACTCCATGTTGACATGAATGCCATGTACGAGGGACTAGCTTATGTTTTATTTAGTCTACAAACTTTGGGTATGTTTGATTTAGATTTTGAATCCATATATACTGCTTTTTGAAACTCACTACACAAACGAGTCTATGAAATGATCACTCTTTTGCTATAAGTAGTAGCAAGTGTTGTGATAATAGCCATTCCATCTATGAAGTGGAATGTGTTCTTGTAATCATTCCTGCATGTGTATATCTTTTTTCCACGTTTTGCTATGCTTTTTTATGCTAATATAATTATTTTGTTTCACCTTGTGACCAATTTTCATTTTGGGCTTCTTACCTTTAGACCATGGTTCTAGTTTCCAAGTTTTTCCATAAGTGCTATTATTTTCATATCCATAATTATGCTCCATTTTTCATTCCAAACTTCAAATTCTTGATTTTGCATTGTCTTTTAGAATGGCTGGAGATCTAAGAGAATGAAAAATTTTCATTCTCTTGGATCTCTTGATTTTCATATTGGTTGCATGTATATTCTTGGATATTCTAGGCCTTCATCACTTCTTGTCTTCATATTGAATGCATGGATTTTCTTAATTTTATTGTTGGTATATTTCTGTAGTGATGTGTGTTAACACACTTAGGACTGACACTTTTTTCCCTCTTTGGGAGGTTCTTTTCCTCCACTTGTATATACACTTATAACCCTAACGGGGCACTTATCTTCGTACATTCACTTGGTAATACAATTTGTATTGTGTTGTGCTCCAAACTTCTTCTTCCTTGTGTTGTTCGTGTTCTTTTGGGGATCTCAAACTCTAACAATTGGTATTAGATTAGGTCACAACTTCATCTAGGTCGTCATCACCTTTGGTCACAGTCTTATAATTGCACGAAAATTGGTGAGCATACTTGGGGCGATTAGGAGTTCAAAACAAAGTAGTGGTGTCCAAATTTTGATCTATGTTGTCTCGGCTTGCGAACACACTATCACAACTATTGTGCATAGAATTTTTGTCCTTTTGTACAAAACATTTATATAGGTCCCCAGGTTTAGCAGAGCTCGATGGGGTGTTTCTATTTTCAACCCTTTGAGATACAATCAATTTTCCGCATGAGGGTATTTAAAATGTTGATCTTCAATCTATTGGTCATGCCACTTCTTGCTGCACCTACTACATAGCAACTTGGTTGTGATGGCAAAGATGTTTAAGCACATGCATTGATAGATTTGTCTGTCAAATGTGCCATTGTCCCTCACATTCGCTCTTACAAGAGAACAAAGGTTGCTCATTAGGGGAAAAAATGAACCCTGCATGGGCCTTTTAGATTAAGGAGTGATTAGTGATGGACCAATCAGAAGAGGGTGGTGGCCACAATCTATGCCCTATAAAATACTAGGCTGAAACGGGGAGAGGGGACATATTTCTCCCTTATTTAATGAGCTGCCTCTAGAGAGAGAAGGAATCTTGTAACTTAGTTCGGCCCCAAAATTCAACACCTGAGAATGGACCCCCCATTACTTTTTAGGGTCAAAAGTACTCTTTTTGACCCCAAATTCAAAATCCGTGCATGTTTTGAGCTAAAAAAATAGCTTTTTTCAAAAATACTCAAAAAAGAGTTATTTCTCTGCTAAATCTCAAATTTTCATACCTAGGTCCCAAAAAGTCATCCTTTCCCACTACTTTCACTCTATAGCACACCATTGAAGCACCTGTTTCTACATTCTAACCTACTTGCATCTCCTATCTCGAATTACTATTGTAGCTTGAAGACCTTTAGTTTCAATGGCAACATGTAAAGCTTTTAGGCGATCGAAAGATGAAATCCTCACATTAAGATGTCACAATATCAAAGCTACAGATGGACAATGGCTATCACATGAGTACTCAAAAGGTGCATGGATGTAAATGCAACCCTCTAGAGTTGGGCCTCATCAGTTAGAGATTGTGGAAACTTGGATCTTCATTGGAAGGGAAAGTTACTTGGCTTCAAGAAGCATAGAGACAAGGAGATGGTTGCTATTGTACAACAAGTTTTTACAATGGCAACTATGAAACTTGAAAACTCTATTAGAATGAGATATTCTGTGAAGTGTAAGTATTACTCTACAATATTTTATGTTTTCTAGTGCTGAATATATTTCTGAACTATTTAGATATGTTTTTGTTTGTTTCAGATATATTTTCTTCTACTTTGGTGGAAGAGCAACCACTTCATAATCTTACAGGTACTTTCCAGGCATTGCATGCAGATGTTGGTGCACTAGTCTTTCTAGAAATATCTCCTGCTCAACTTTACCATGATAGAGTTTCCTTTTACACACATAGATATGTTGCACCCTCTACAATGAATGCTTTTGGAAGGTTAGAGAGAATTGAAGTACATTCTCTTCTTAGCTTGGAGTGGCCAAAACCTGTTATATGGTCTGTATCATCTTTGAAGCACAAGATGGTAATGGATATACATAACTCTAAGAAATTCACAAGAGTGTTTAGATCTGTAGGTTTGCACTGGTCTTTTCCAATCCATTGTTTTGTATATTTATTCCAAGGATTCTCATTCCAAGGGACTTCGATCATGTTCATGTGTAAAGATATCACATATGAGCAAGTTGAAAGTCTTCTTGGTGAAAATTGGGGTTTGATAGAAGGAATTGCAAAAGGTGATAAATATCTTTGTAAAATAGGTGGAACAGGTATAGGATTTTGAGATTTGAAACAACATACTTCATTATACATTAGATTCTACTATGATCGTTGGATGTGCAAACTTGGCAAATGGATACCATTTCAAAGTTTAGAGGGATCTTTACATTCATTTGAAATAAAGCTTAGATTGCCCAACAATGAAACATAAACTATTTTAGTGAATCATCATTGGACCTTGGCTAATCTGAGAGAACACTTGGTGATTATGGGGTTTGAAGGACTAACTCAATCCAATTTCAAATACAAGGACATAAGGTGAGATATGTTTTGTGCCTTTGTTAAAGTAATCTTTTCATTATTGCTTATTTTACTTTTATAACTTCAATTTCTTGCAAATTGATTACAGGTGGGAAGAAGATTGGAATACAAAATGAAAGTCCCTGTAGATTGGAGCAAAGATGGAATAGAACTCTCATTGTCATAGTTCTTTTGCAACTTGATAATGTCACTTTTTGGGTCCTAGTCATTGTATCTCATGGTTTTTGCACTTTCAAGAAACTTGTAAAAAGTAGGACAAACAATTGTATATACCTTCTTATTTGCAATGGTAATTTCAAAACTTTTGGAATGTCAAAAAGTCTATGTTCACTACTTTGAAATGTGGTTGCTCATGTTTTTTGTTGTGTTATGTTTAGACATTTTCTTTGAAGCAAAAATTCATATCCTTTGGTGTTATTATTTTGTCATTAGAAAAACATTTTTTGAACTTTCACTATTTTATTATGTACTTTTAAAAGTGGTTCCAGTCACTTTAAAAACTTGAAACTCCTATAAAAATGGGTTCTATGTGCTCATTTCTCACATTTGCACTCACAAAGAGCTAGAAAGTGCAAACCAGCCAATAGAATTCTTGCGCGCAAGCAATGGCTGCTAGCACTTCCACCCCCATCAAATCTCCTCGAGATCTTTTCATGGAGTTTTTGGACACTAGAGACTACAATGGTCGTACGGATTTGTATGACCTAGTTTGTAGAGTCCCTAATCTTGAAGGGGCACTAGCCATGAACTCCGATGTGCTCGAGGAGATTACAATTTTTTTGGAATTCTATATATTAAGATACGCTATAGATATTGCAACATATGAGTGTAAATACCTACTTATATACATTCATAAAGGAGATGAGGCATTTGCGAAGCGCTTAAAGCATTTCATGGCTGTTGTTGAGGATGCATGGCACCTCTTAGATGACACAATGCCCTTAATTAAACAATTAAATAAGAAGAGGAAGATAGGAAGAAAATATCTTTCATATGTTACAATAACAATCTTTTTTGTCAATGAGGAGCCCATCCTAAACCCATGGACCTACCCCATCTTGTCACTGGGGGTTTTGTAGATGATAAAAAGGAACCCAGACAGAAGCTCTCAACTTATTAGAAGAGAGTCAAAAAATTTGCAGACAATTTCCGTAAGGGGTAGTGGACAAATTGAAGGAAGCCAGTACACAGAATAGTCCACCCTCCAACTTAGAGCCCATGGAAACCACTCTACTAGAGGTAGAGATGGAAATTTTCAGTGGAACTTGTTGATGGAGAAGATTTTTTGTTCTTGCATGATATTGAGAAGACATTCGGTCTACGCCTCGACGAATGTCTAAGTATTTTTTGCTCGACCTCGGATGTTCCCATGGACAACACTTCTGACAAAATTGAAAAGAAAATCATTCCACTTGGTGATTCAGTTGCAGACACCATTGCATGTGTGTGTGAAGAGATTTTGAGTGATGCCAATCAAAATGCCACTAAAGAAGATCTGGCCGCATCAAGGGGAAGAATTTTGGAGAAGAAGATTTTAACATCCCCTGTTGTGGAACAAAGTGGCATGGCTCACTCTTCCATTCCACTAGATGCAATGGGAAGAGGAGAGGATGAAGATAGGATTCAAGATGTAAGTATCTAATGACATTTATGATTGTCTCATATTCATACAAGATGTAAGTATCTAATGAATTTTATGATTGTCTATGTGCAGGAAGCAATTGACGTGGATAAATTTGCAGCAAGGATTGGTGGTGACCGTGTTGCCCGTGGCAGTGGCTCTTCCTTGGCACATTACATTGGGAAATTGCCAAAGGACGATTTTGTTATAATCCACAAGGACTTTTCCCCTCAAGGGCACTTCATGACTTGGTGTCTGAAAGCCTTGAGCAAACTTTTGTGCCTATCTACAATAATGCGAGGGACCAATTGTGTAATTTTGATTAGGAAGTCCTTTTCCCTTACTACTCTAGGAGTTAACTTTAGAGGGGAAATATTAAGTCAAATAGGAATAGCTTTAGGTCTTGGTGTGATAGACCCTCATTTAATATCCCAATCAGTTTTGACTTACCAATTGCCACTATCTTTTCAGAGAAGAAAGAATGTAGTGGAGAGGCGCAAGGCCAATAGCCAATTGTAAAAAGTTTATAATACCAATTATTCTTTTTTCAATTTCCATGTACATTCAATCTATTGTGTCTTTATGTTTTTGACAATCTCATAAGTTTTGCACATTTTAATCAGTCTTTTTCCAGTAATTCTTTCAAGTGTTGTTGCCCAAAATACTTGTACTGAACTAGGAATGCAAAAAAAAGGCTTGCCACAGAAACACGGGGATGGGCCCTGCAAAACTTTTGTAGGGGCCATCCTCGCGTTTTTGTGGCAGGCCCTTTTTTTGCATTCCTAGGCCATTGCATGCACTAGTTGCCCAATATTGGAAGTCTATGTCCCTCAATTACAACCTAAACTTGGGGAAGTGTGGAAGACTCTTCTTATGTGAAATGATTAGAGAATATCTAGACTCCTCTGGATGCATATAAGCATGCAACAATTTATAAGTACATTTGAATGTTCATCTAGATTGTTGCTCTATTGGTTAGAGGGTTTGCATGAATTGCACCCTATCTAAGGCAAATCATATGCTCCAACATGCATGGTATGGCATGCCTTTTTTTTGCATTCTTAGGCCATTGCATGCACTAGCTTCCCAATATTGAAAGTCTATGTCCCCTCAATTACAACCTAAAATTGGGGAAGTGTGGAAAACCCTTCTTATGTGCAATGATTAGAGAACATCTAGACTCCTCTAGGTGCATATAAGCATGCTACAATTTATAAGTACATTTGAATGTTGATCAAGATTGTTGCTCTATTGGTTAGAGGGTTTGCATGAATTGCACCCTATCTAAGGCAAATCATATGCTCCAATGTGCATGTAATATAGTTTAATGGCCTAGAAATGAAAAAAGAAGGCTTGCCAAAGAAACACAGGGAAGTTATTCAGGGCCCATCCCCGTGTTTCTGTGGCAGACCTTTTTTTTTCATTTCTAGGCCATTCCAAGCAATGTAATCACCAAATATGTGCAATGACTTCAAAGACACTTTTAGATACATAGGAGAAAGAGACTTCCAAACATGTACAATAAGAGACAAACACTTGGGAGAGCAAATATAACAAGAAGAAGATTATATTAATAATTTGGGATGTACAAAAAGTTCTCCAAACAAGAGAATACAAATGTTAAGGGTTATTCCCTCTAATTCTTCTAGCTAGCTTCATATCTTTAGGTTGTATTGTCACTCTCTTTGCATGGATAGCACACAGGTTAGAGTCCTCTAACATTGAGATAAGATACGCCTCTATAGGTTCTTGGAGGGCTTCAATGGTTATCCCTTGGATACGAAATCCAACACAATAGCTTTGGATCTCTTCCTTCACAACTCTTGCAAATGACCTTCGTGGAATAAGAAGCCCCACAGACTTTTGATAATGTCGAATCTCTGCAAAGGCTTTGGTTTGCTTTATGTGCCTTTGCGGTGCTCTTGCATTTGGGGGGATGTTGGGTTGTTGTCTACGACACGAGTGATAGTTCTTCTTTCTTCTTGGAGCATGCCTAGATGGTCTTGCCTCATCATTTACTTGCTCTGCCGGACTTTGCTCTCTTTCTTCATCGGTTGGTCTTTGTCCTTGTCCTGCGGGGAGTGTCTCGCCTCCTTGTGTTACTCGATGGTTCACGGGGATATGCTCATGGGTCCATGGTGGCTCGTTAACACTTTCTTCATCTGAGGAATTCTCTAAGTTTGATGTTGTCTCCAATAGAACTTGTCTCCGTCCTCATTGTTTGGTCCTTGCCTTGAGTGATGTCCTCTGTGGGGGCTCATCATTAGATATAGAAGGGGAAGATTGCATTTTATGTGTTACATCTCTCTCTTGTTTTGAAGCGTCATCCCCCTATGATGGAATGCTACCAAAGTGTGTCCCTGCACCCGAGTTTTGCCTAGAAAGTGGCTTGTGGTTCAATGCTTCTTGTGGGGTTTCATCCATGGTGGGCGCTAAATACCTTGCACATGGCTAGGGTAGATGACATGATCCTTTCTAGCAGTCTGCTTTGTGCATGCCATTCTCTTAGGATGTAAAGTGGTAAAATGAAGAAGGATACCTTTGTTTATAGCCTTTCACCTAAGAATTGTCCTGTTTATATTTAAATGGATATTAGTTTTAAAACATTAAAAGAATATTCACAAAAACATTGAAAGTATTTGAAGACAAAGGAGTTATAAAAACCTTGAAAAAAGTTTTGATAAAAAGTAATGCATTTTAAGAGTTGGGAAACTGTTTCCAAGCAGAACCCTTGCGGACTCTTTCTGCATGCTATTGGGCATGATGTAGCGGTCCTGATGATGACATCCACTTCTCTCTTGCAATATCATGTTGTATCTTTCTTGTAATCTTTGCTATTCGTGACTCACATGCTCATTCCATTACATATTTTCTAGCGAATGTTGTACAAAAAAACCAATTGAACATTTCTTCTAAATAGTTTGATTGTAGTAGACTGTTGGTGCAGACCAATCACCAATTGAAGTTTGGAAGACAAAAGGATGGAGATAAGATCAAGTCTTGAAGCAAAGAAGGTGGTTACATTCACAGGATGAATGATATGTACACATATGTACATTAGTGAAGACATAGATCACTTATACTTTTGTTTAGTTATAAGCTTGTACATATTTGCCTATAAATAGTTTGGAAAAATGTCGGGGCAATAGAGGAGACAGTAAGAGAGTATGAGAATAGTGCATTTGGATGTTGTAAGACTCATTAGAGTTCATAGGAATGAGAAGAAGTCTATCTCATAACTTAATTGTAATTTTCTAAGGAATAGAAGAAAAGTTGCGCCCGAAGTTTTCATGTCTTCTCCTTCTGTGGTAGATCTTCTGTGGAATGCTTTTGTACAAGTCTAAGTCTAGAGTTGATCGACCTCTGTACAAAATTTCAGCTTCCAATTGTAATCAGGCTAAGAGAATTGTGTGTAGGAACATTCATATGTAAAGAATGTTCACAGTCTTCTGAAACAGGCACAGATTTCGAGTTTAGGAAAATGATCAGTGCTCAGTGCACAGTGTAAAGTTTTACACATATGATAGCTCAAAATCTAAGTTGAGAGATAAGCTATCTACAGCTAAAAGTATTTGATCAAACGGGTTCGATATTGGGAGAACCAAAGCTAAGAAGTTAGGGGTGTCCAAATCGACTTCACAGAATTGCAGATTTAGACATAGGTAACTTGCTAAGTAGATTTCTCAAGATCTACTGAATCTTTTGGAGTGATTTGACTTGGAGGAGGTGCGCAATCTTTAGGCGACACCTTGTGCAAAGTCTCATAAAAAACTTTACACATTTACTTAGTCAATGAGAAAGATATATGCAGCAGACTTTCTGAGTAATTTCCTTAATCACAGTTTGTTCAAGAATTTGATATTTGGTCATTGATCTTTTAAATTGGTGAAGGTTTTGACTTACTCTTGATATAGAGGTGCTCTAAGTTCAAGAGTAGGTTGTTCTTTTGGAGATTAACACTCTCCATCAGTGGTATCAGAGCAGGAAACATCAAATTTGAGAAAAGGAGGATCCCGACTGCTGCAGTTGCAAAGAATTCAACATCTGAAGGATTAAAAGATGAAAGCTTGAAGGCAAAGCTTGAGGAGGAGATCATACGACATCAAGAAGGATGAAATTATTGTCATTCAAAGTAAAGGTAACCTTATACTTTATAAAGATTGAAGAATTCAGTACACAGGTAAAGGAAGGATGGGAGATTCTCTTCAAATAGAGAAGTTGGATAGAGAGAACTATCCTGCATGGTCAATGAGGATGGAAGCTCATCTAATGAGCAAAGATTTGATAGCTTACATTACAGGAGAAGAAGAAAAGCCATAGTTCAGAGATTCTAGTGTTCCAACTAGAGAGGAGTTGTCAGATTTGAAGAATTGGATGAAAAGAGATGCTCAAGCTAGGAGTATCATTTATATGGCAATCAATGATTACTTGCTACCTCACATTAGAGGTCTTGAAAGTGCAAGTGATATTTGGAATGCTTTGGAGGAGCATTTCCAAAACACTACAAAGTCAAGAAAGGCATCCTTATGGGCAGAGTTCACCACCTTCAAGAAAAAGGCCTCTAAATCCATTTCAGATTATGTAACAAGGATGAAAGACATTGCAGATGCATTAGGAGCAGTGGATGAAGACATTGAAGAAGATAAATTGGTAAGGCAAATTGTCACAGGACTAAGAGTGTCAGATCAGAAGGAAGATTCAACATTGATAATGAATGCAACTTGTGAAAGGCAGAGTGAAGATCAAAGAGTCTTCTACATTGACTCAGGGTGTAGCAATCACCTGAGTGGTAACATAGCCTTGATGACTGATTTGGAGAATAAGGTATCTAATCATGTTGTTCAAACAGGTGATAATACAAAGCACAATGTGAAGTCAATTGGATCAGTGAAGGCCAAGGATGGTAGCACCTTATTGAGTAAGGTCTTGTATGTTCCTACAATTCCTAAGAATTTGATAAGTGTAGGACAAATTGTGGAAAAAGGTTATGAAGTGAGGTTCACTAATGAAGGAGTGTTTGTGGAAGACCCTAGCAATGGGTATAAACAAATTGTTTCAGGGAAGAAAGAAGGAAGATTGTTCACATTGAAGATTCAAGGTAATGTTGGTCATGCCTTGTTCACTTATGCAGGACATAAGATCTCTGAGTTAGATCTTTGGCACAAAAGGCTTGGACATTTCAATGAAAGAGGTATTAAAGACATGATTAATAATGGTTCAGTGCTTGGATTGCCTAATGTTGCAGGTCAACATATGACATACAGATGTGAGGCATGTCAATTAGGTAAGGCTCATAAGCAATCCTATTCTAAGCATGGGTTTATGTATTCAGAGAAACTTGAGTTGGTACACACAGATGTATGGGGACCATCAAAGGATTTCAGTATCAATGGTTCAAGGTATTATGTGATTTTATGTTGATGATGCTACCAGATGGATCACTATCTATGTGATCAAGGATAAGTCAGAGGTATTCAATACATTCAAACATTATCATGTGTATGCAGAGAGAGTTACAGGACATAAATTGAAGAGACTAAGGTCAGATGGAGGGGGAGAGTATTTCTCTAATGAATTCAGTGATTACTTGTGGAATGCAGGTATAAAAAGGGAAGTTACTTGTAGGTACTCTCCTCAACAAAATGGTGTAGCAGAGAGGAGGAATAGAACTCTTGTTGACTTTGCAAGGTCCATGATGAAGGAGAAAAATTGCCCAAATTATTTGTGGGCGGAGGCTGTAAATACAGCTACTTATTTGGTCAATAGGCTACCATGTAAAGCCTTGCAGGGTATGACACCTTATGAAGCATGGTGGGGTAAGAGACCTACATTAGACCATTGCAAAATATTTGGATGTTTGGCCTATGCATATGTGCCATCACAATTAAGGCACAAGTTGGAACCTAAAGCTGAAAAATATGTGTTTATTGGTTATGATGATAAGCAGATGGGATACAGGTTGTGGAATCCATCCACAAAACATTTTCTTGTATCAAAAGATGTTACATTTGATGAGAAAAGTACTTGGTATGCAGGTACTATCAATGTTAATACAAATGATGAAGAAATTGTGAGTCAAAGGAAAGGTAAATCAAAGGTTCAGATATTTGATGAACAAGAGAATCATGAAGTGCAGGTTGAAGTTGAAGAAACACCAAGATTTGATCCTGAATGTGAAGAACCAGAAACCTCAAGAAGTGGAGAACTTAGGAGGTCTACAAGGCACAAATGGCAACCTACAACGTATAGCTATGATACTTCATTTTTGACTACTAAGGATTATGCATACATGATTAAAGCAGATGAAGACCCTTCTACATATGAAGAGGCAAAAGGTAAATAAATTTGGGAAAAAGCTATGCAGGAAGAATATGATGCATTGATGGAAAATCAAACATGGGATTTGGTTCCAAAACCAAATAGCTAGAAGATCATTGGATGTAAGTGGGTCTACAAGACAAAAAGATTTGCAGATGGAAGTGTGTCTAGGTACAAAGCTAGACTTGTTGTGAAAGGGTTTGCTCAGACATATGGTATTGATTATGATGAGACCTATAGTCCTGTGGCAAAGATGACAACCATCAGAACACTCATAGCAATTGCTGCATGTAAAGGTTGGAAATTGTGTCAATTAGATGTGAAGAATGCTTTTTTGAATGGTTATATTTCAGATGATGTTTTCATGGAGCAACCTCAAGGATTCAGAGATGGAAGATATCCAGATCATGTGTGTAAGCTTAAGAGAGCTTTATATGGCTTGAAGCAGGCCCCAAGGGCATGGAACTATAGGCTTGTAAAGTTCTTAAAGGAACTTGGATTTCAAGTATCTAAGGCAGATAGTAGCTTGCTTGTCAAAGCAAGTGATGATGGGTTCATTTACATGTGCATATATGTTGATGATATAATTCTTACAGGTACAGATGAGAAAGGCATTCAAAGCCTAAAGAAGCAAATGGAGAAAGAGTTCAAAATCAGTGATTTGGGAGATTTGTCATATTTCTTGGGCATGGAGATTTCATACACTCAACATGGAGTGTATGTGAGTCAAGAAAGGTATTTGAAGAATTTGTTAACCAAGTTTAAAATGAATGATTGCAGAGTAGCACCTACTCCAATGGAGGTGAATCACAAATTGAGCAGATTTGGAGGTGAAGAATTCAAGGACATGAAACAATATCAGAGTTTGGTTGGTAGTCTTATCTATGCTACATTAACTAGGCTTGATTTATCATATGCAGTTGGGGTGTTGTCTCAATTCATGCATTGTCCTAGGAAAGAACATTGGATTGCAGGTCAAAGAGTGTTGAGGTACATTAAGGGTACACTCAAAGAGGGTTTGTATTATGGTTTTACATCAGATACAAATATCAAAATATATAGTGATGCAGATTGGGTAGGTAATCCAGATGATAGAAGGTCAACCTATGGGTACATGTGTTATGTGGGAGATAAGTTAATCTCTTGGTGCTCAAAGAAGCAACATACAGTTGCTTTGTCATCTACAGAAGCAGAGTACAAAGGCATGGTTGAAGCTGCAAAGGAAGTGATATGGCTTAAGACTCTCATGAAGAGTTTTGACACTATACAGAGCATACCTATTGTTTATGGAGATAACATGAGTTCATTATATCTAGCTGCTAATCCTGTTTTTCATGCGAGGAACAAAAGATCAGATAGCTGATATGCTTACAAAGAGCTTAGATGGACCATAGTTACAGAAGTTCAAAGATATGGCAGGCATAAAGAAGATAAGAGAAACCTCAATTGATGATTGAGGGGGAGCTGTTGGTGCAGACCAATCACCAATTGAAGTTTGGAAGACAAAAGGATGGAGATAAGATCAAGTCTTGAAGCAAAGAAGGTGGTTACATTCACAGGATGAGTGATATGTACACATATGTACATTAGTGAAGACATATATCACTTATACTTTTGTTTAGTTATAAGCTTGTACATATTTGCCTATAAATACTTTGGAAAAATGTCGGGGAAATAGAGGAGACAGTAAGAGAGTATGAGAATAGTGCATTTGGATGTTGTAAGACTCATTAGAGTTCATAGGAATGAGAAGAAGTCTCTCTCATAACTTAATTGTAATTTTCTGAGGAATAGAAGAAAAGTTGCGCCCGAAGTTTTCGTGTCTTCTCCTTCTGTGGTAGATCTTCTGTGGAATGCTTTTGTACAAGTCTAAGTCTAGATTTGATCGACCTCTGTACAAAATTTCAGCTTCCAATTGTAATAAGGCTAAGAGAATTGTGTGTAGGAACATTCATATGTAAAGAATGTTCACAGTCTTCTGAAACAGGCGCAGATTTTGAGTTCAGGAAAATGATCAGTGCTCAGTGCACAGTGTAAAGTTTTACACATATGATAGCTCAAAATCTAAGTTGAGAGATAAGCTATCTACAGCTAAAAGTATTTGATCAAACGGGTTCGACATTGGGAGAACCAAAGCTAAGAAGTTAGGGGTGTCCAAATCGACTTCATAGAATTGCAGATTTAGACATAGGTAACTTGCTAAGTAGATTTCTCAAGATCTACTGAATCTTTTGGAGTGATTTGACTTGGAGGAGGTGCACAATCTTTAGGCGGCACCTTGTGCAAAGTTTCATAAAAAACTTTACACATTTACTTAGTCAATAAGAAAGATATATGCAGCAGACTTTCTGAGTAATTTCCTTTTTCACAGTTTGTTCAAGAATTTGATATTTGGTCATTGATCTTTTAAATTGGTGAAGGTTTTGACTTACTCTTGATATAGAGGTGCTCTAAGTTCAAGAGTAGGTTGTTCTTTTAGAGATTAACACTCTCCATTATAGACCAACCCCATGATGAGTCTTTTTAAAGTAAATACCTCTAGCCTTGTACTGTGACTTCTCCATTCCTTGTGTACTAAAAATAGCTAGTGATCCATGTCGATTCATAAAATATGCTCCATGTGCAAAAAGAATATGCTATGGTCTGGTCAATAAGATATACACATGTATTTAAGACCAAATAGAAAAATATAAGAAAAAATTACTATGTAATGTGTAATGTTGCTTACATAAGATGAATGACTGTGTAAACTCCTTCAAAGTCACTTGGAATAATTCTCGTTGTGAAGCATTAGTGGAAACCAAACCCATCAAATGTAACAATTGATCTAACGATGACCGAACCTTCTTTCACTTATTAGTGAGATCAACCTGACTATCATTGTCTGTCGTAATTGAACAGAGGTCCTTCCAAAGCTCCCATTTCCCATCATCTTGACTATTCACATCTCTTTTAAAGAAACGTCTTGCCTTCTTCCCAGTCATTGAAACTTGTTGCAAAATCTCTTGAGACTCACCATACTTCTTAACAACTAAAGATACATGGCCACCATGATAATCAATAGAATTCAAATGATCTTCTATTTTTTGGATTGCTATTATAGACCTCTCTAATGGTTTCATTGCAAATGCATATTCAACATGGAGCTTCAAAAGCCTATAAAAAATCCTCATGAATAAATGCAAAGTACAAAAGTGAACATTGACTAATGGAAATGGAATAATGGGGTTCCAATCATTGATTATTTTATCACGAGTCGGTTCTTGTAACATTGGAAACCTCAAAAGTGATATCTCCCATTCCTTGCGATTCCATGAGTCTGTTTCATCAATTTCTTTAGACTCATCAACTCTCATCAATGACCTTGCAAGTTTAGACTGTCTCTTAGATCCTTTGTAATCCTTTGTACAATATGGGCAAGGATAGAGAGAAGATGCTCCTTGTTTACAACCTAACATGCATTTTATACTCTTAGGGTCTCCACCCAAATGCCATTCTACCTCAAAATCACTTATATCATCTACAAAAAGCTTTTGCCCATGTATTTGAGAAGAGATTACTTCTTTAATCCATGGAGTCCTATTAAAAATCCATGAAATAACATTGTTTGTTTCTTTGGGAACTTCTATAGCACCTAACCACCAGATATCTCTCTCTAATTGCACACTGTAAGTAAAATGGGAAGAGGATCCTAAGGTTTCATCACTCATTGCATGGTCCATAACTTCATTCATTAGCGTGACACTCAAACTTTATAGTCGTTAAACCTTTATAATTTGGCACTCATCAAGATTTAGTATGAACTTTAACTTAACATTATAGTCTGCACAAAAGAGGAAACATTACCTTAATATGAAACTTGAATGTAATAAAACTTCAACACCAAATGAAATATAGTAGAGGTACCTTTGATTGTTGAACTATAAAAGTGAACCATTGCTTGTTGAAGCTTCTTAAGATCCACAAATATGTTGTTGAATTTAGTGTAAGTAAATCCCTGTGTAGATAGGATCTTTGGTTGCTTCTTGGGAATATTTGGATGATAAATAGAGGCACGCATAGTGTCTTCTATGAATAAATATTGTCCAATAGTACGAGTCACATCCTCATTAGAATTTTTTTTTGATAGACACTTTATAAGGGCATGGAAATGAACTTTGAGAAATACCTTATGCTTGTAAGGCTTGCCTCATAAGGGTGTACATTGCAGTATACCCATTTCTACTGATGCCCGCTTCGTCACATATTGCATGCATATCTTGCACTTTGAAAAGGGTTTTTAACTTCTCTGAAAACTCAGCTTCAACAACAACTCTAATACACTTTTGTATGGGTGTGTCTATAGCAAAACTGATTTCTTTGCTGTTTATACAACTATTCATTAGCTTGAATTGGTCTTGTGTTGTTGATGAAGCAGTTATGTCTTGAATAAATGACCTACACAATGAAAGATTCCATTATAAATCTTCATTAAAACATATAAAAGTAAAACAAACACTCACCTTGTTGCATATATATGTCATTTGCGTGCTCCGCCATCTACTGAAAGAGCTTCAAAGGATGACAATGCTCTTTTCCTATATCTCATACCAAGTGGAGTCTCTTTCAGCTACTGGAGATTGGCATTTAACTTTGAAATTGTGTTTTCCTTTGCGTCCATATCCTGTTCAAAATCTGCAAGTTGTTTTTGTAAAGATATGATTGTGCTTTCTAAAGTGACCACCCTCATATGATGGAGTTGATATTATTGGAACCAGTACTTAGCAGTAGCATGTGAATGTGTAGATAATCGCTTGCAATAATCTAATAGTCCAGTTTCATGTGCACCAATGAACTGAAGTAAAGTTGAGAGGTTATGGAATGTTGGATGGAAAGAAGATATTGGATCAAGAGTATATAGTGAACCATGAGTCCAAAGATCAATACTTTTTTCTCCAGCTCCACGACGTTCATTTTGAGAATTGGCATCATTGTTGCATTGTGTATTTGGAGCAAACTCTCTAAGCACACAAACATGGATACTTGTTGATGCAAGAGCATGAGGATGTTCTAATGTGAAGTTTGTGATACATATCAACACCACCTTTGCTAATGACCAAGAATATAAAAATCGAAGCAGAAAATTGGTTGGAAGGGACTCTAAAGCATATGTTTTGCTCACAAAATGTGCTTTCTTGTATGTGTATGGGTTGAAGTGTATTTTCCACTATGTATGGGTAAAAATGATAAAATTTGAAAATAGTCATTTTTTGGGAGAAGCATAGTCACGGATTTGATGATGTGGCACTTACTTTTGGAGGGAGTTTGAAAATTATGCTTTTTATAAAAGAAACTTAAAAAAATGGACCCAAAAAAGTGACCTCTAACATAAATGGACCCTTTTCAGTTAATATACACTGAAAATGAGACTTAATTCAAATACATGCATGAGTTTGATGATATGAAAAGTAGATTCTCTTGCTCTCTCTCTATAAGAAGAAAGAGAGAGGCCTAGTAAAGCCCAAAAAAAAAGCCTACTCCAACCTACTTAAAAGTATCCTATTAAATGCACTTTATCCCCTTAAGCAAGAACATAATTAAGCATCCCCTAATGTAGTGATACACTTACAACTTTATACCAATCAAGAAACAAGGCTCGTGTAGCTTACCTCCAAAATTAATCGGAGAGTGAGCATATGAATGAAGATTTTTCTATAGATAATGTTTTGACAAAGATCAAAGACTTGAAGGAGCAGGTGATTTCTATTCATGAAATCTTGCAAGATAGTTCACTTGTGCATAATGTTCTAAACAATTTTCTAGATTCATATCAGAGTTTTGCTTCTACTCTTCGATTGATGATGGAAGGTAATCCAAATGCCTTAACATTTGAGGATAGTTCAAATGCCTTAACATTTGAAGAGTGAGTTTTTGTTTTGTTATAGGAAGATCAATCCCACAAGAACATGTCAATTATGCATGTTGCAAATCAAGGTTTCTTATCTAGGCATAAGGGCAAAGGTAAATGGAGCTCATCTACTAGTAAGCAAAAATTGTTGGGAAAGATGGATGGAGACTCCAAGAAATGAGTAGGACTGCCAACTCCTGCTTAGTACAAGCCCTTTGTAACTTCAGAGTTGAGTTGTGGGCCCTCTTAGCTTTCCAAAGACACTATATAAGTTCCTATGTACTTTGGAAGTGATGTACGAAAAGATTGAATCAAAATAGACTACTTCTAAATAGAAGGATCAATGAAAACCTTCTATTTTTGATCATACACCCACTGCTTGTTATGCTCAGTGCTACCACTACAGTAGGAATTGGAAAAATTCATTTTAGAGGTATCTAATTAGCTTAGTAAGCTAATGATTCCAAGTGAATCACTTGAAATGATGGACTATACACAGAGCAATCAATTTAACAAATGAATGATTACCCCTAATTTTTTAGGACCTCTGCAGAGTTTGACCAGTGAGTGCTTCAACGTGCTTTTCTCCAAATTGGCTGAATGGATTTCCTTCAAAATTTGTCAGCATGTAGATAATTTGGATCTGATTCCAACAAAAGCTATAGATCATTAAAATTGATGGAGAATTGACTGAGATATGAGCAGCACAAGTTGATAATTATGAATGACTATAACAGAGAGATCATAGATGAATAATGTAGATGTAATGTATTAATAGAACACTTACTCCATAAGCAATGTCAATCCTTGTCAAAGTAGCATAGTTCAAGCTTCCCACTATGCTTTGGTAACCTGCAATGTTCTCAAGTACATCACCCTCATGAGCACTTAATTTTAGGTTTACCTCCATTGGAGTACTTGCAACTTTGGCATCCTGCAAATGAAACTTCTTCAACATATCCTGTATATACTTTCTCTGAGTAATGTAAATTCCAGAGTTAGTGTAGACTAACTCAAGTCCAAGAAAATATTTTAGTGATCCAAGGTCACTAATTTTGAATTCATTCATCATCTGGTTCTTGATTTGTTTGATGCCATATATCATCAACATATACACATAGGTATCTTACCTCTAAATTACTTCTCTTGATGAACAGAGAAGTATCTGCTTTACTCATGATAAAACCTTGATCCTAGAGGTATGTAGTCAACCTATGGTTCCATGCCTTAGGTGCCTGCTTCAATCCATAAAGAGCTTTGTTCAATTTACATACACATGTTACTTTTTTCGGGTCCTCATAGTCAGGAGGTTGAGACATGTACACCTCCTCTAAAATCCAACCATTTAGAAATGCATTTTTTACATCCAATTGGTACATATTCCAATTCTTTGATGCAGCCACACTTACCAATACCCTGATGGTCGGCATTTTGGCCACAGGTAAGAAGGTTTCTTCATAATCAATTCCTTGGGTTTATGCAAAACCGTTAGCCACAATTCTAGCTTTGTATCTGCTTATTGATCCATCAGAATTTCTTTTGATCTTATAGATCCATATAGAACAAATTACCTTCATAGACTCCTTCTTTGGTACTAGTTCCCAAGTATCACTCTCCTTGAGTGCTTCAATTTCCTCATCCATAGCTTCTTTCCACTCTGCCTTGGCCTTTGCTTCTTCATATGATGTTGGTTCTTCAATTGAAAAATCTTTTGCATGACAAACAAAATACTTAGTAACTAAGGAAGTGTCATACCCATATCTGATTGGTTTCTTGCTCTCCCTTTGTGATCTTCTCATTGCTTGGTTGGATGATTCAGGTATATCCTCCAAATTCTTCATCTTGACTTTGCCTTTGGACTTCCATGCCTTGAACTCTTCTAGGTTGATGATGTCCTCATCATCTTAATTGATGTCACCATTCTGAGTAGACTCCTCTTTATTGAGGCTTGGAAACTCCTCTTCCAATTCATAAGGTAGCTTTACTTTCCTGCATTCACTATCAAACCAAGAATCATTCTCATCAAAGACAACATCTCTACTGACCATGAATCCCTTGTTTGAAGGATTGTAGAACCTATATCCTTTCTGATTTAGATCATACCCTATGAAGATGCACTTCTCTGCCTTAGGGTCTAGCTTACCTCTGATCTGAGAAGGAATGTGCACATAAGCTACACATCCAAAGATCCTGCAATGATCAAGTGAAGGTCTTCTACCATGCCATTCTCCATATGGGGTCATCCCATCAAGAGATTTGGATGGAAACCTGTTTACAAGATAAGTGGCAATAGATACACTTTCTGCCCACAAGTAGTTAGGTTTTTTTTTTTTCATTCAACATTGATCTAGCTGTTTCAACAATTAATCTATTTCTCCTTTCTGCCACCCCATTTTGCTCAAGGGTATACCTTGTTGTGATTTCTCTCTTGATTCCTCTATCCTGCAAGAATGCATCAAAATCATATGAGAAGTACTCACCTCCTCCATCTGACCTTAGCCTTTTTAGATTTCTCCTTGTTTGGTTCTCAACAAGTGCAAGATACTTTTTAAAGCAATTGAATACTTCATCTTTGTGCTTCATAAAGTACAATACAGTGCACCTACTGTAATCATCAATGAAAGATACATAATACCTTGATCCAGAGATTGATGGATCCTTACTTGGTCCCCATACATCTGTATGGACAAGCTCTAGGTAGTCCTCATGCATGTAGCCTTTCCTTGAGAAGTGTAACCTGTGAGATTTTCCAAACTGACAAGCACCACACTTATAAATCATGTGTTGCTTGGATACATTAGGTATCCCAAGCACACATTGGTCTCTACATATTTGTTTTAAGGTTCTTTCACCAACATGCCCTAATCTTTTATGCCAAATTTCAAGCTCTAAAAGTGTTTGATCTTTGTAGCTATGGAGTGCAATATTTCATGTATCTTCATGTTCAAAAGTAAATAATCTACCTATCTTTTCTCCTTTGGCTATCCTTTTGAACCCATGCTGGGGATCCTCCACAAATGCTCCATATCGGTTGAATCTAACCTGCAAGCCCTTTTCCACAATCTATCCAACACTCATCAAATTCTTGGTAATTGTAGGTACATATAGAACCCTACTCAACAGATTCTTGTTTCCATCATAGGTCTTAACATTCCCTACTTTAATCATTTGGTAGTTGCTATTGTAGTTGTTGTTGTATCCTTGATGATGATTGAATCTTCCTCTTGATTGTGTATATCCATCTCTTTGATATCCTCTACCTCTCTGATTCTTGAAGTTCCTGAAACACTCATTTGTAGTATGGTTTGATAATCCACAAATATTGCATGGTGATGAGTTATAAGGTCTCCCCCTATCTTGCTTACCTCCTCTGCCCCTTCCTCTTGAGGTTCTACCTCTCCCTGCATAGTTGGCTTGGGAGGTAGTTCCTTCATCTTCAACCTTTTTATTCTTCCCTTTCTCTTTGGACTTACTCTTATCAGTGTATAGGGCAGAAGATCTATTACCTCTTGATGAATCTCCATTCTTGTTGAGCTTGGCTTCATGGGTAAATAGTTGCCCCATGAGAGTGGTAAGGTCTAGAATCTGCATGTCCATGTATAGGTCCATGGCAGTTGTGAAGCTCTCCCATTTTTCATTAGCTTTAATACCATTGATTACTTGCCTTAAAATCTCCTCCTCTTCAATTTCTTCTCCTATGTTTGCTAATTGATCTCCTACATCTTTGACTTTGGTCACATACTCTGAGATCTCTTGCTTAGGTTGCTTTCTTTGAGTGGTAAACTCAATCCACAGTTGGTTCTTCCTAGCCCTTGTGTTGGAAGAGAAATAAGAAGACAATGTTTCCCAAGTCTCTTGGGATGTCTTACCGTTCCTAATATGTGGAAGAAGAAAATCAGAGATTGAGTTAAGTAAGTAGGACTTTGCTAATGCATCCTTAGCACACCATGTGTTGAGTCTTTCATGCTCCTCTCTTGTAGGTTGTCCTTTGCTTCTAAATATGGGCATCTCCTCATCTCCTGAGATGAGGAGATGCCCATATGTCTTCATCCTCAAAGACCATGCTTGATAGTTGTTTCTGTCCAATTTCTCAATGAAAGAAGGAAAAACATCTCCCATTTTACCTTAACTTTGTTGTGATACCACTCTTGGGAAAGATGGATGGACACTCCAAGAAATGAGTAGGTACTGCCAACTCCTGCTTAGTACTAGCCCTTTGTAACTTTAGAGTTGAGTTGTGGGCCCTCTTAGCTTCCCAAAGACACTATATAAGTGCCTATGTACTTTGGAAGTGATGTATGAAAAGATTGAATCAAAACAGACTACTTCTAAATAGAAGGATCAATGAAAACCTTCTATTTTTGATCATACACCTACTGCTTGTTATGCTCAGTGCTACCAGTATAGTAGGAATTGGAAAAATTCCTTGTAGAGGTATCTAATTAGCTTAGTAAGCTAATGATTCCAAGTGAATCACTTGAAATGATGGACTATACATAGAGCAATCAATTTAACAAATGAATCATTACCCCTGATTTTTTACGACCTTTATAAAGTTTGACCAGTGAGTGCTTCGACGCACTTTTCTCCAAATTGGCTGAATGGATTTCCTTCAAAATTTGTCAGCATGTAGATAACTTGGAGTTGATTCCAAGAAAAGCTATAGATCATTGAAATTGATGGAGAATTGATTGAGATATGAGCAGCACAATTTGACAATTATGAATGACTATAACAGAGAGATCATAGATGAACAATGTAGATGTAATGTATTAATGAACAATGTTGTACAAGATCATAGGCTTGAAAATCATAGCCTAATGATGGAGAGTAGTGTAGGCAACAATGTATGCCTTACACTCTTACAAAATGACAATGAACAACTTGGGAATTGACACTCTCACATACGCGACTTTTTCAAGTCACCTTTTATAAGTGTTACATTCAAATTTGAATTTGAATTCAACTTTTGGCTCTCTCTAAAAGTAGTCCTTCAATCTAGGAAAGATTCCCTCAATGAAGTAGTTACTTTTCTAACTAACAAATCCACAAGATTTTGGTAGGTGATTACAAATATTCTCTCAAGTCAAATAAATGACTTTTACAAAAGTAAAAGGATAAATTTCTACTAGCAATGGTTTCCATGGAGCTTCACATGTTTATGAACTTCAAGCCAAATGTGTGGGCTTGTACTTTGCACCAACAGAAACCAGCTAATGTTTCTCAATCCAAGAAGGAAGACAAAGATGACAAGACAACAAGAAGACAAAAATAATTTTTCAAATACTATAAGGCAAATGATAATCTCATAAAGTTTTGTCCTAAATTGGTTGCAAAAGAGTCAAAGAAGAAAAATTCAAAGAATAAAGAGGAAAAGAAGTAAGAGGCTGGAATGGTTGTTGTAGAGGCTTATACATCTAAAACAAAGTCTGGTAATCTTATTTAGAATGAAGAATGGACATTTACTACGATTTGTGGCTATGGCCTATCTTCTCATGAAAAATGTATGTCTGTAATAGACTCAGATGTTTGGTACTTTGATAGTGGGGCAACCAAACATATTACTTGAGAGCGTAGTTTCTTCAATTTATTTGATCTTTCCCCTACAAGGGATACTATCACATGTGATTACAAATCCTCGTCCTATGATGAAAATTTATAGGATCATTCTGTCTACTATTGATGGAAACTCTTTCACATCGTTAGATGCTTCATATATGCGGTGGATCAAGAAAAAGGTGTAATAAATTTCAACATTAGTCAAGATTGGCTTTGTTGTCAAATTTATTGATGAAAAATGTATAGTTCATGATCTCTCAAATGGTGATGTTATTATTGCTTTTGGAAATTTATGTCGTGGGCTATATACACTCATAGATTATGAAAAATCTATAAATGATTCAACATTTGTAGTCCAAGTTTCTCAGACTATCATATGCAAAGCTCTGGCATGCATGCTTTGGTCATGTGAATTTTACTGGTTTGCTTTTCTTGTAGAAATGTAAAATGGTGTCCTCTCTGCCCAAACTTGAGGCATCTTGTAAACATGTCTATGAAGGATTTATTTTGGAAAAAATGCAGCATTCATCCTTCCTAAAAGATGTTCTAGTTCGAGCTACACATAAATTACAACATGTTCTTAGTGATGTCTGTGGTCCTATGTAGACACCTTCATTTGGAAACTACCTTTACTTCATGACTTATATTGATGACTTCTCCATGCATGCATGGCTATATCCATTGAAATCAAAGTTTGAAGTGTTTATGTGCTTCAAATAGTTCCTAGCTATGGGTGAAAATTTGTTAGCATGTAAATTGGACACCCTTTGTTTTGATTAAGGGGAAGAATACATGTCTTCTGAACATGGGATAAAACATCAGTGTACAATGCCATATACACCTCAACAAAATGAAGTTGTTGAAAAGATCTATCATGGAAATGGTGAGGTGTATAGTCAAAACTCAGGATTTGCCACATATCTTATGGCTTGAGGGTGTTATATGTGCAACATATGTACTTAGCATGTGTCGCTCCAAAGTGCTGCAATCAATCACTCCATATGAGACTTGGCATAGTTGCAAGATATCTATTGCTCATTTGCATGCTTTGATTATCTACCATATGCATTAGTTCTTGAACAACAACACAAGAAATTGGATGACAAAGTAGTGAAATGTATTTTGTTAGGTACAATTCTGAAAGCAAAAGATACCTTCTATATCATCCACGTAATAAATGCATTTTGGTTAGCCGTGATATTGTTTTACTGGGAGATGCAATTTAGCCATTACTTTTATGTGCAAGGAGACATCAATCAACTTGAAAGATGTGTATGACACTTTTTTGCCTCTTTTTACAAGTGGACAATCAAGTGAAGGTTCAAATGAGGGGATTTGTGGGCCTTTACATGTTCCGCATGATGATGACGATCATTCTATTTCCCATGCACATTTACATGTACTTGTTGATGAGAAGCATCAGATAGAAGAGGATAAAACTATGAAATGGATGGTGCAGACTTTGAGAGATAGAAAATTAGATGCATCTTTGTCATATCATACTTATTTATACTCTCATAGTGATTCCTTTGCATCAGATAGCTATGCAATGGCTGCCTCTAGTCTTTGTGATGAGAATGAGCCCGTTTCTTTTAATGAAGCACAAATACAAAAAAATGGATGGATGCTATACAATCATAATATAATGCTATCATGAATAATGGTACTTGGTCTTTATGCAATTTACCTCCATGCAAAAATGCAATTGGCACTAAATGTCTATACAAGCTAAAATGTAATTGTGATGGAACAATTGAAAACTATAAGGCTAGGCTTGTTGTAAAAGGTCATTCTCAAAAGAGAGGCATTGATTTTGATGAGACCTTTGCTCCCACATCCCAAGTGACCATGGTTTGTAGCATTTGCACACTTCCAGCTCATTATGGTTGGCCATTAAAGCTTCATTTATGAATGTTGATTTGCATGAAGTGTATGTATTTCACCTGTGTGGTTTTTAACATAAAGGGCATGAAGATAGAGTGTGCAGGTTGAAAAAGGCATTATATGGTTTGAAGCAAGCACCACACACTTGGTATGAGGAGATACATGTAGCATATGGTTTTGAGAATATTCCAACCAAGCACCTTATATATTAAGCATGCATATGATGTAATTTTGATCTTTGTTGTATATGTTGATAACATGATTTTCACTTGTCCTAATGAGAAGCATATTATTGAATTTAAGGCTGATTTGCATGTCTCTTTTGAGATGTCAGGTTTAGTGCATTTGCATCATTATTTGGGCATTGGATTTATGCAAGTTCTTGGAGGAGTAGATTTGTGCCAAAAAAATATATTGACACATTATTGCAGTGTTTTGGATGAAGATTGAGAAACTATTGCCACTCCCATGGAAATAGGTTTGCGATTGACTCTTTATGATGCTCGAGATGCATTTGCTGTTGTTCTTCATTAGAATGCTCTTAGATGCTTGATTTACTTATGCATAACTTGACGTGATATTAAGTTTGTTCTCTCTCAGATGAGAAGGCTTATGCACTACCCAAGTTTCAAGCATTGACATGCGGTTAATCACATCTTTCGCTATTTGAGTGGTATATGATTAATTGGATTGTTTTATCTTGATTATCACCATACTTAAATGCTTTTTTCGAATCAAACTAGGCTAGTTGCTATTACACTTCTGTGTCCACCACTGGTTTTTTCTTCATGGTTGGTAGCTCATGCACATCTTGATTGAGCAAGAAGCAATCTACTATGGCCACCTCTAGTTGTGACATTGAGTATAGGGCAGCTTTCACCTCGATTGTTGGGTGTCTGGCTCAAATGCTCACAAAGCCTATACCTAGGGAGAAGTTTGAAGCTTTTCAAAAAGTTTTGGGCTTACTTCTTGTGGATTGATCTCTTTTCACATAGCTTGGTACTTCCTTATGCATGAGTGCTAATTCCTTGTTCACTGCATCACTCCCGAGGGGGGAGAGGGGGGAGGGTTGTTGATATGTTTCAATAGTGATGTATGGATATACACTTAGGACCACAAAGGCACCGTTTTCCCTTTTTAGGAGGTGCATATAACCAAATGGGTCACTTATCTTATACGTTCACTTGATAATACATTCTTTATAGTGTTGTGCTACAAACTTCTTCTTCTTTCTTGTATTGTTCGTGTGCTTTCGTAGACCTCAAACTCCAACATTTATGTTTCTCAATGTATTTTGAATTTCTCATCAAGAACTTTTTCTTGATTACTTAGTCAGCATAAACCTCTTAACAATCTATATTCAAGCTGCGTATGTTAAGACCACCACAAAGAAAAAAGAATTTTCTTCACACAATTGATAGATCATTAGGATTGATTTTTCCATATGATCTTTTACTTGGATTTAAATTGGAATTGTTTCTAGGTGAAACTTTATTTAGTAGAAACTTGTGTATGTATTTTACTTGTTCTTCTTCAATCGAGTTTATCTTTTGATGAATCTCTTTTTTTGGATCTACAAACAAGCTTCTAATTTGATCAAATACCATATCTATGCTCTCTTATTCAATGTATGATGACATTGTAACTTTTACATATGCTTTGCTAAGGGAGTAACTAATAAATAAACACATTTATTTTCCTAGATTAAGCTATGTTTTGGAATCATTTGGAACATGCACATTTGCAGTACATACAAATATCTTCATGTATGAAAACTATGATTTACAAAACAATTGGATTCTTGTTCATAGTATGCACAATAGTAGAATCTACTTTTTCATATGTTATTAGAGGATTTCATTTTGATCACCAAAGCTCTAACTACTACATCAATACGATTCTTGTGCGTAGAATACCAATTTTTTGATGTATATTGTTAAGATGTCAAGCTTAGCATATGATGATCAAAGGTAATATTTCCTATTTTTATTTTCCAGTAATCTTTGGCATGTCTGATAGATGCATACATATATTCAAGAGAGATTTTTATTGGGCTTTAGTTGTTGGGAGTGATGGTTGGATGCACTCAAGAAATGAGTTGGTGCTGCTATACCTGCTTCACACCAGCCCTCCTTTGATTCCAGAAATGCTTAGTACACACCTTGAGCTTTCAAATGATACCAAGGAAGCATATATGTGCTTTGCAAATGATTTGTGTAATGACCAAATCAAAACAGACAACTTTGCACTTCACAAATTCTAGAAAACTTGCTATTTCTGTAATGATATCTGCTCAGTGTTATGCTCAGTGTGACCAGCACACTTGCAATTGAAACAATTCCTTTTGGGAGTCTTAATGTACCTTAATAGGCTACCATTTGCAAGTGGAATGAGAAGAAATGATAAACCACATCCAGAGAAATTGATCTAGCAAAATTATGATTACCCCCGACTTTTTAGGAGTGTTGCAGAGATAGACCAGAGGTGACTTCGAAGCCGATTTCTCGAAAATGGCTGAATGAAATCTTCTGAAATTTTGTATGCTTGTAGAAGATCTTGAGCTGGTTCCAACGAGCTATTAAACTCTTGATTTGGTTCAGTGAGCACTGAGAAATGCTCCTTGGAAGTTAACAGACTTGAAGTAGATAACACAGAGAACCAGATGTAAATGATTGTGTATATATCTATTGATTGATATGATTATACAAGCTCATTAGCATGACAAGCATAGCTAATTGAGGTGTGGTGGTGTAGGCTATGGAGTAGCACTAACACACACACAGTTACAACAGTAGAATGCCTCGGGGAGTGAGCTAAAGTGAGTGACACACCCGCGAGTTTTTTCTCTCCATTTTTATATGAGTTGAATGATCATTTGAATTTCAAATTCAAATGTAGGCTCCCTAGAATATCTCTACTAAAAGTAGGGAGATATTCTCTCCACTAAGCCATCTATTTTTCCACGAATACAATCAAGTAGGTAGGTGATTAAAGTGATTACAAGTAAATGCCAAGTCATATAGACTTTTACAATGAGTAAGATGTAATAACACATAGGCAAGTGTTCCTATGGTTCTAGCTTCTCATAGTGATACCCTTCAAGGGTTCCAAGCCAAATCTTCCAATGGTTCAAGCCAATGTGTGAAGGCTTGAAATGCACCAACAGCTCCCCCTCAAGCCAAACACTTTGGCTTAAGTCTTCATCTTCAATCCTCAATTACTTCCTGCAATCCAATCATAGATTTAAATCTGCATAACTTGCTTCCATCCAATGCTTTAGTGAGTAAATCTGCACATTGCATATTAGTAGACACATATGTCAATTGAATCTCTTTGCTAAGTAACTTCTCCCTCACATAGTGGTAATGAACCTCTATGTGTTTGGTTCTGGCATGATATATTGGGTTGGCTGCAAGGTGAAGAGAGCTAGTGTTATCTCCAAAGATGATTGGTGGCCTTGTATATAGGCCTAATTCTGTATATAGAAGCTTCAACCAAATAGCTTCTTGAGTGGCATTGGCAAGCCCTCTATATTCTGCTTCAGTGGATGACAATGCCACTGTAGGTTGTTTCTTGGCTGACCAAGAAATAGGCGTATCTCTTGCAAAACAAATGTATCCTGAGGTGCTTCTCCTATCATCCTTGCATCCTGCCCAATCTGCATCTGAGTAAACTTTAATGTCAATATCTGATGTATAAGGAAAGTACAAACCATGACTTTGAGTTCCCTTCAGATACTTCAAGATCTTCTTTGCTGCCTCTAGGTGAGGTACCCTTGGTTTGTGCATGAATTGACTAAGCACACTAACTCCATAAGCTATGTCAATTCTTGTCAAGGTAGCATAGTTCAAACTACCTACCATACTTTGGTATCCTGTGATGTCTTGGACTTCTTCTCCTTCATGAGCACTTAGCTTTAGGTTGACCTCCATTGGAGTAGTAGATACTTTAGCATCCTGCAAGCCAAACTTCTTGACCATATCCTGCACATACTTCTTTTGAGTGATATATATACCTGAGTTGGTGTAGACTAACTCAAGACCTAAGAAATACTTCAATAATCCAAGATCACTAATCTTGAATTCTTTCATCATCTGTCCTTTGATGTGTCTAATCCCATTGACATCATTGCCTGTAATGATGATGTCATCAACATAAACACACAAGTAGATTACCTCTGTACTACTTCTCTTTATGAATAGAGAAGTATCTGCTTTACTCATCACAAATCCTTGGTCTTGGAGGTAGGTTGTCAACCTGTAATTCCATGCTCTAGGTGCCTGCTTTAAACCATACAGAGCCTTCTTCAATTTACAGACATAATGTACCTTTTTTGGATCTTCATAGCCAGGTGGTTGTGACATGTAGACTTCTTCAGATATCCATCCATTCAAGAAAGCATTCTTGACATCTAATTGGTACATATTCCAATTCTTGGATGCAGCTACACTCACCAATATTCTGATAGTTGGCATCTTGGCCACAGGAGAAAATGTCTCCTCATAATCAATGCCTTGGGTTTGTGCAAAACCCTTGGCTACCAACCTAGCTTTGTACCTGTTTATTGTTCCATCTGAATTCTTCTTTAGTTTGTAGATCCATCTGGATCCTATTACCTTCATAGAGTCTTTCTTGGGTACCAAGTCCCAAGTATCACTTTCCTTGAGAGCTTCCATCTCTTCATCCATGGCTTCTTTCCATTCTGGTTTGGTAATTGCTTCTTCATAGGTACCTGGTTCTTCATTCAACAAGTCCTTTGCAAGATATACAGAATGTTTAGTTACAAGTGATGTGTCATACCCAAATCTGATAGGCTTCTTCTTTTCTCTCTGAGATCTCCTCATTGCTTGAGTTGAGGATTCTGGTTTATCTTCTAGTTGCTTCATCTTCATCTTCCCTTTGGATTTCCAAGCCTTGAACTCCTCAAGATTTATTGTATCATCATCATCTGAGCTTGATTCTTCTTTCTGAATTGATTCCTCCTTGGTGAGCTTTGGGAAATCCTCTTCCATGTCATAGGGTAGACTAATCTTCCTGCATTCATTCTCATACCATGAGTCATTCTCATCAAAGATGACATCTCTGCTTACCTTGAAACCTTTGTTTGTTGGGTTGTAGAATCTGTATCCCTTTTGGTTCAGATCATAACCAATGAAGATACATTTTTCAGCCTTGGGGTCTAGCTTTCCCCTTACCTGTGAGGGAATATGCACATATGCTATACAACCAAAGATTTTGCAATGATCCAGAGAGGGTCTCTTACCATGCCAAGCTTCATATGGTGTCATGCCATCAAGTGATTTGGATGGCAACCTGTTTATGAGATAGGTGGCAGTGGATACACTCTCTGCCCAAAGATAATTTGGTAACTTTTTTTCATTAAGCATAGACCTAGCTGTTTCTACTATGAGTCTATTCCTTCTTTCAGCTACCCCATTTTGTTCAGGTGAGTACCTTGTAGTAATCTCCCTTTTGATGCCTCTTTCTTGCAACAAATCTTCAAACTCATTTGAGAAGTACTCTCCTCCACCATCTGACCTTAGCCTCTTCAAGCTTCTTCCTGTTTGATTTTCAACAAGTGCAAGATACTTCTTGAAACAATTAAACACTTCATCTTTATGCTTCATAAAGTATAAAATGGTCCACCTACTATAGTCATCAATGAAGGACACATAATACCTTGAACCTGAAATAGAAGGGTCCTTGCTAGGTCCCCAAACATCTGTGTGTACCAAGTCTAGGTAGTCTTTATGCATGAAACCTTTCCTTGAATAGGGTAACTTGTGAGACTTACCAAATTGACATGATCCACACTTGTAAATCATGTGTTGTTTGGACACATTAGGTATCCCAAGCACACATTGATCCCTGCACATTTGCTTTAGAGTTCTTTCACCTATGTGGCCTAACCTTTTGTGCCATATTTCTAATTCTGAAAGTGTTTGATCCTTGTAATTATATAAGGCAATGTTCTTGGTGTCTTCTAGCTCAAAAGTAAACAATCTACCTGATTTCTCCCCCTTGGCTATCCTTCTGAATCCATGTCTTGGGTCCTCCACATATGCTCCATGTTGGGTGAATCTGACCTGCAAACCTTTCTCCACAATCTGACCAACACTCATTAGATTCTTGGTGATGGTTGGTACATAGAGTACCCTGCTCAATAGATTCTGGTTACCATCACATGTCTTCACATTTCCAATCTTAACAACAGAATGTTTAGTGTCATCACCTGTTTGTACCTGATGTTTGCCCTTGGGCTCTTCCAAATCAGAAAGTAGTGCCACATTGCCAACTACATGGTTAGAACATCCTGAGTCAATATAGAATAGATGATCATCATTTGTACCTGCCTTGGAGGTCATATTCATGATCAATAGGGAGTCATCTTGCTCCTCTGTGTAATTGTTGTAGTCTCTTCTGTTTCTGAATCCACCTTGGTAGTTACCATTGTGGTTGTGATTGTAGTTGTTGTTGTATTGATTGTTGTATCCATTGTAGCTTTGATGTTGGTTGAATCTGCCTCTCCCTTGAGAGTATCCACCTCTTGAGTAGCCTCTTCCTCTCTGATTCTTGTAGTTCTTGTAGCATTCATCTGTGGTATGATTGGACAATCCACAAATGTTGCATGGTGATGAGTTGTAGGGTCTCCCCCTACCTGACTTACCTCCTCTGCCTCTTCCTCTAGATGATCTACCTCTCCCTGCATAATTAGCTTGGGAGGTAGAGCCTTCTTCATCCTGTTTCTTCCCTTTACCTTTATCTTTAACTTTCTTATCAGTATAGAGAGCAGAGGGGTTATTACCTTTTGATTGATCTCCTGCCTTTGTAAACTTTGCTTCATGTGTAAATAGTTGGCCCATGAGTGTTGTGAGATCTGGGGTATGCATGTCCATAAAGAGGTCCATTGCAGTGGTGAAACTTTCCCACTTATCATCTGCCTTGAGTCCATTTGTTACTTGCCTGACTATTTGCTCCTCTTCAATCTCCTCTCCAATGCTTGCTAATTGGTCTGCCACATCTTTAATCTTAGTCACATACTCTGAGACTGGTTGCTTGGGCTGCTTCCTAAGGGTTGTGAATTCAATCCACAGTTGATTCTTCCTGGCCCTTGTGTTGGAAGAAAAGTAGTTTGACAAGGTTTCCCAAGTCCCTTGGGAAGTCTTACAGTTTCTTACATGTGGTAAAAGAAAATAAGATATAGAGTTTAAGAGATAAGACCTTGCCAGAGCATCTTTTGCACACCATTGGTTGAGCCTCTCATGTTCATCCTTTGTAGGTAGTCCTCTAGTTTTGAATGAGGGTAATTCCTCATCTCCTGATATGTATCCAAATAAGCTCCTTCCTTGTAGATAGGTCTTCATCCTCAGAGACCAAGCTTGGTAGTTGTTTCTGTCCAATTTGTCAATGAATGAAGGAAATCCATCTCCCATGATTACCTTATTTGCTCTGATACCACTGTTGGGAGTGATGGTTGGATGCACTCAAGAAATGAGTTGGTGCTGCTATACCTGCTTCACACCAGCCCTCCTTTGATTCCAGAAATGCTTAGTACACATTTTGAGCTTTCAAATGATACCAAGGAAGCATATATGTGCTTTGCAAATGATTTGTGTAATGACCAAATCAAAACAGACAACTTTGCACTTCACAAATTCTAGAAAACTTGCTATTTCTGTAATGATATCTGCTCAGTGTTATGCTTAGTGTGACCAGCACACTTGCAATTCAAACAATTCCTTTTGGGAGTCTTAATGTACCTTAATAGGCTACCATTTGCAAGTGGAATGAGAAGAAATGATAAACCACATCGAGAGAAATCGATCTAGCAAAATTATGATTACCCCCGACTTTTTAGGAGTGTTGCAGAGATAGACCAGAGGTGACTTCGAAGCCGATTTCTCGAAAATGGCTGAATGAAATCTTTTGAAATTTTGTATGCTTGTAGAAGACCTTGAGCTGGTTCCAACAAGCTATTAAACTCTTGAGTTGGTTCAGTGAGCACTGAGAAATGCTCCTTGGAAGTTAACAGACTTGAAGTAGATAACACAGAGAACCAGATGTAAATGATTGTGTATATATCTATTGATTGATATGATTATACAAGCTCATTAGCATGACAAGCATAGCTAATTGAGGTGTGGTGGTGTAGGCTATGGAGTAGCACTAACACACACACAGTTACAACAGTAGAATGCCTCGGGGAGTGAGCTAAAGTGAGTGACACACCCGCGAGTTTTTTCTCTCCATTTTTATATGAGTTGAATGATCATTTGAATTTCAAATTCAAATGTAGGCTCCCTAGAATATCTCTACTAAAAGTAGGGAGATATTCTCTCCACTAAGCCATCTATTTTTCCACGAATACAATCAAGTAGGTAGGTGATTAAAGTGATTACAAGTAAATGCCAAGTCATATAGACTTTTACAATGAGTAAGATGTAATAACACATAGGCAAGTGTTCCTATGGTTCTAGCTTCTCATAGTGATACCCTTCAAGGGTTCCAAGCCAAATATTCCAATGGTTCAAGCCAATGTGTGAAGGCTTGAAATGCACCAACATTAGTGTCAATAAAAGCCTATTATAAATGATGGAATACTTCATTAGCTCATGCATTAGTGGTTGCTATTTTTTTACTTACTCTCTTTTATACATTATATGATCTTGTTATGTTATATTATATAAAGCTTTTGCCCTTAACAAAACCTTTTTGTCTTTATGAATACGTTCTTGAAAAATTTTAGTTATTGTTTTGACAATCCTTTGGCAACAATTTTCAACCTCATCTAGAGCATGCTAATTGGTCGCCAATTCTTGGTGATGCTTTTATTGTCTTTCTCATGATGTAATTTAATCAATCCCTCATTGAAACACATTAGAAGGGTGTCAAACCTAAGGGCTTCTTGCCATACCTTAGTGAGAGGGCCCATCATAACATATTGAACTCATTAGTGAGGCCATCAAAGCTAGGAATTTTCAACTTGGGAAGTGAATCAATAGCCTAGCATTTCTAATTTATTTCTTTAGCCACCTCATCACAATTGAAAAATCGTGGGACACTAGAGCTGCAAGATGGTGGCCATGCATTCTCATCTATGTGTTTCCATAAGGGAGGAGATCGGGCCACCATCTCTACCATAGGGGAAGTTGGGCTCGTTTGAGTCTTATCTTGTGCTTTATCGTTTGGATTCTTTCCCCTTCTAGGCACTTTGCGATCGGATGGCCTTGGATTCCATAATGAAAGAAAGCACTAAGTAAAATCTTGTAAACTATCCCTCTTTTATATTTCTTTTGTTTGTAGGTCAATATACTTTAAACTATTTAAGATTCGGATAATTACCTTTGATATACTTTGGATAACCTTTTCTAGTTAAGAAACAAATTATTTTCTGAATTCCAGAAACCTATTACTAATTGTCACATTCGACCAACATCCACCATTTTTATATAAATATATAATCATGGAAAAACACTTGGTGCCATGGCTTTTTCCCTTAGAAATCATGTGATAAAAAAGTATGTGCGCATGCTCAATAGGATGTATTAGACTAAAATACAAGAACTATAAGTATATATGTACTAGTAGACATTTTGACAACATAAATTAGATGGAGATGGCAAGGTGTATGGTCAAAAGTCATGCTCTACCACATAGCTTCTGGCTTATGGCTATTATGTATGCAACATATGTACTTAACAGGTGTTCCACCAAAGCACTACAGCCTATCATTCCATATGAGGCTAGGCATGGTTGCAAGCCATATTTTGCTCATTTGCATGTCTTTAGTTGTCTGACATATGCATTAGTGCCTGAAAAACAACATAGAAAATTGGATGATAAAGCAGTGAAATGTATTTGTGTTGGGTATAGTTCTGAAAGCAAAGGTTATGTATCGTCCATAGACAAAACACATTTTGGTTAGCCATGATGTTGTTTTTGTGGAAGACACAATTTAGCCATTACTTCCATGTAATAAGAAAACATTAGTTTGATCTAAAGATGTGTCTGACACTTTGTTGCCTGTTTTTACAATTGGGCAGTCAAGTGTTGGTCCAAATGAGGCAATTTCTTAGCCTTTATAGGTTTCACATGATGATGCGAATCATTTGAATCCTGATGCAGGTTTCCATGAATCATGCACTTGATCATGAGAGGGCTGATATAGAGGAGGTAAGAACTATGCCTAAATGGCTGGTGCAGACTTTGCCAGATACCAAATTAGATGCACCTTTGTCATATCGTACTTGTTGAGGCTCTCATAGTGCTTCTTTTGCATGAGATTGCTATGCTATAGCTGCCTCTGGTCTTTGTGATTAGAATAAGCGTGTTTCTTTTGATGAAGTGTTGAAGCTCAAGATCAAGGACAAAGAATGGAAGTGCATCAAGGAAGTCGACACACAAGAAGAAGGAGCAAGTAGGGAGCTCCAAGAAGCACCTGTCAAATTTTCAGATGAAATCCGTATAAAAATAGTGATTATTATCACTAAAAACCATTGTAAATACCATTGTCCATTTTTGTAACTCCATTTTGTTCAAGCCGAGGAGTCCTCGAGCTTGAGGAGTATTAGAACTACCATCCTACCAATTTTCATAATGTTTAGACTCCGTTTGAACCCCCAAATAAGCCTTGGAACCTATTTTTTAACTAGGCCGGACACTAGGTCTGGACAGGGCCAAAACCACTCAAAAACTATAAAAAGGGCTGGAGAGCTCATTTTTGGGGTTGGCTTATTGTAGGTTTCAGTTTTGTAAGAGAGCTCTTGTATAATCGAAGCTTTCCATTGTTCCACTCTTTGCTCTTACGTTGTGCGCGTGTGTGTGTATGTGTGTGCATGCTTGTGTGCTTTCACTCACGCACTTGTGCCATCACTTGCTCACGGTCTTCATACCGGTCCTCACGTCTCCACGGATTGACATTTATGAGGTGTATCTCCTCACGTTGGTACTCACCATTGTGCTAAAGTGACACCAAATTTGGCGCCGTTGCCGGGGAGAGAGCTTGGAGGACGAGCGTGTGACGGTAAGACGTAGAGTAGCGACGTTGGAAGTTAAAAAAATCATCATTTTCAGTTCAGTTTTTTGAATTTTCCTTCTTCTTCATCTTCATCACCATCACCATCTCCAGCAAGTTCAGCAGGTACATAATTCTTCTGCACAGTCCCCGAGGCGTCGAGCTTGAGCTATCGCGACACTCCGAAAACTTCGATTAATCGCGTTTCTGAGTGCACCACGACACTGCGCAGGTTGAGAGCTCCTAGGATGTTTAGACAGAACTGAAAAATTCACCATATCCCGAGCTATCGCGACACCTCGAGGTATCGCGACACTCACGACCTATCGCGACACCTCACGACCTATCGCGACACCTCACGACCTATCGCGACACTCACGACCTATCGCGACACTCACGACCTATCGCGACACTCACGACCTATCACGACACCTCACGACCTATCGCGACACTCACGACCTATCGCGACACTCACGACCTATCGCGACACCTCACGACCTATCGCGACACCTCACGACTTATCGCGACACCTCACGACCTATCGCGACACTTCGACCTATCACTACACCTCACGAGCTATCGCGACACTTCGCCACCTATCGCGACACTTCACGACCTATCGTGACACTTCGCCACCTATCACGACACCTCACGACCTATCGCGACACCTCACGACCTATCGCGACACCTCACGAGCTATTGCGACACCTCACGACCTATCGCGACACCTCACGAGCTATCGCGACACCTCACGACCTATCGCGACACTTCGACCTATCGCGACACTTCCCACCTATCGCGACACCTCGACCCGACCTATCGCGATACACGGCCTTTAAACGCATGAAAATTTAGGGTTATTTTTGAGTGATTGGAAGGGTAGTTGAGCTTAATTTTAGGCACCTTGGTATAACTTTAGAACCTTAGGAGTGGGCAAAAGACCTAAAAACCAGGGAGGAATTTCCTAAACCCTGAGAGCCTGTTTGGACCCCTAAGTGCCTGAATGGTCATAACTTCACCATACGAACTCCGATTAGTGAGATTTTGGTCTCGTTGGAAAGCTTGTTGAAAATCCTACGTGGACCTCGACTGGTTTTTTCTAGAATCATACGTGGAGTTTTAGAACATGTATTTTCAAGTTGGCCTTTAGGTGAGACTAGGTGGTCCTAAGATTGAGGGGGTACAGTGAGTTACTCCAGGGGGGGCTGAAAATATTGATGTGTGTCTTTCAAATACTTGTGGTAATAGAGCTATACTGACTGGTGAGCTTTTGCAGGAACATTGTGTGCACTCAAGGCAATCCAAAGCAAGCTAGCAAGGGTGAGTACCAAGCTTGGGAGAAGGCTTCCTGGGCTTGTGTAGCAGTTTGGTCAACCAGCTAATTGAGGTTGGAAGATCTCTCGACCCTCCTCTGTCAATTCCTAGCCTAGACTAAGTACGACTTAGGTGTGGTAATTAATTAGGGCAACGTTAGGCACGAATCAAGTCCAAGAGTATTAACCAACCAAGTGCAAGAATTAAGTAGGTCTTAAGTGCAAAAACTCTAAGGGACAAAAGGTAAACCGGAGTCGATCACTCATCAAGTGCAAAAATTCACTTAAGTACTCCTGACGACGCGATTTCAGACAAGACCATAAACATAATATTCAACTCAAAAGAACAAAGTGATTGGTGCAAATTAACCTGCAACGAGAGTGTGCTTAGGTCCAAGGGAGTAGATAAATCAGGCATATGAACCTTAGATCAGGCAGACACTTGGGCCGAGACAGACAAAGCCTTAGATCTTCTGAAGCTAGTGTCAATCACACTGCCAAGTCTTGGGCTCAACAGCTTAGTGGTTATCCTTACACACGAAGTTCAGAAACCAGTGACTCGGAAATGTCTTTTAGCATGGAAAGATCCACACGTAGCTCAGGCCCTGCCTGTTTACAGACACCAGAAGGTCCCTATAAGACTCAATTGGAGTATATCAGGACCAACCAACTAGGTGCTCGCATCTATGAGGATGGTCTAAGACGATCAGTGGTTCAACTTAAGAATCCTGACCAACCCTTTGGACTTGAACACCCTGTGGTCAAGTTTGAAGAGGGTGCTTACATTGATAAGGAAGGAACAATGTATGTGGTTACCAACTTACCAGATAGGACAGATGAGTTTGGAAATATCATTCCTGAGAATGAGATAGGAGACCTAGAGAAAGGGAACCTAGGAGGAGAACCCAAGACCCCTAGAGGTAAGTCAGTCTTGACTAGAGTGATCACTCCAGAATGGATTCCTCAAGATAACAAAAGCATAGAACTATTCGTGAATAGAGAAACGGAGGAAGCCTTTTGGAGATTTAGGCCAGATCAACCCAACCCAATAGTCACCATCTATGAATTCAAGGACCCAGAGACACCAGGGAAAGCTGTCTATCTAGATCACACATCTCAGAAATTATTCTTGGTATCAGATCATGATAGACATGCTTACACTTGGCAAGGTGAATCAATTTTCCCTCCACCAAGAGCTAATGTTTCCCAGGGCCTCCAAGGAGCCGGATCATCCAAGGCTCATGAAACCCAGAGGGAAAGAACTAGAGAGAGACCGGAGGTAAGCTTTGCAGACACTGTAGGCAGAGACAGATCAGGATATGGAACGGAAAGACCTGAAAGGGAGAGACATAGAGTTTATAGGCATCAAAGAGATGATCATGATTTCCCATTGCCTCGACCACGAGAGCACTCAAGAACCCTTAGACCCTCTCAAGTGGTTAAGACAATGAAGAACTACTTTGATGGACTTGGAGATCCTTATGATCATGTGGCGGAGTTCAAACAAGTGTTAAGAGCTGAACAGGTTGAAGACTTATTCACCCAGTTCGAGGCATTTGGTTTGACTCTTAAGGGCACTGCCTTAGCATGGTTTCAACCCTTGAGTAGTCGTAACTACCGAGAGATAGGCCAGCTACTAGAAGAATTCATTGTGGAATTTTCCAAAAGTGGTATCAGGCATAACACATCATCCTTGATCCACAACTTCAAGCAGACACCCCAAGAAACAGTGCGACTTGCAGGAAGAAGGTTTAGACAGTACTTGGAAAGATGCCCTGTACCAGAATTACCCACATCAGCCAAGCAGGTGGCACTATTTTTAGATGGCCTATTGAGCACAAAGTTGAGATCATATGTGTACTTGAAAGAGCCTAGATCCATAGAAGAGTGTGTGCGGATATGCATTGACATAGAAGACAACTTGGGTGAGGAGTTAGGACTATCCAAACTCTATAAGGACTCTGATGGTTCTACAAGTCATACCTCTAGAACCTCCACTGAGATAGATGAGATAGCTGAGCAAGTGGCCAAAAAGCTAGGAGTTCAAAATAGACAAATGCCAAGGGTCACTTCAATGAAACGATGTTATACATGTGGAGGAGATCACATGGCTAATGTTTGCCCGTTGACGACTCAACCCCAAGGAAACCCTAATGCTCTATATTGCACCATTGAGAGGAAATATACAAATCATACGACCCAAGATTGTCCCTATAACAGGCAGGCTGTTAGACAAAACTATCAGCAACCTTACCAGCAGGGTAGGTATCAGAATCAGTACCAACAGCCATATTATAGGCCACAACAATATCAACCTCAATACCAGCAGCAATATCAGGCACCATATAGGCCACAACCAGTCCTAGGAAACCAACCGCCAGCTCCTGCCAATGTGATCCCAGTTAAATATACGAAGGTGGAGGAGAACCCTAATAGAGCATTGGTGCCACTAACCCCATTGTTCTCAGAAAATGATTCTCACGCTCATGGTTCAGACTACTTCCATGAAGATAGTCCACATGCTTATTATATAGAGTCACCTGAGCAAAGTGAGACTTCTCAGTGTCAATATGAGGCACCACCTATGGAACAAAATTGGGAGCCAGAATACTCCAATGTCATGTATACAAATCCAAATACTAGGCCCCAAGTGAGACAAGTAAGACCACAAGCCCCTAGAGGACCATGCTTTAGATGTCAGGGCGATCATTTCATTCGTGAATGTCCCCACCAACCTGCTATGGGACTAGGACAAAACATCACAATACAAGGCTTTTGTCCTGAGTGCGGCAAGGAACATCTTCCTAGAGAGTGTCCCAGGAATCCCTCTAGTGCACCCAAGGTCACACCCATCAACGTGGTAGGCTTAGTGGCAGATGCAAGTTCAAGTAGCAGTAATGTGGCTCCTGTACAGGCAGTTACTAGGGCACAGGCTGCACAACAAGCAAAACCAGCCGAGCAACCAGAGTCAAGTGAGTCAGGAGAACCTAGTAAGAGGAAACCAAGAACATGGAAGGATACCAGAGAGAAGGCTAATCGCAAGTGGAACAAAAAGATATCTGAAATAGAAGAAAGTCTAAAAGATGCCAAAACAAAAATAGAAGACATTGCATCTCAAAGCCCCTCGCATGCTGAAGCTCCATCCACTTTGCTTCATACCACCCCACCACCCATTGTAAATAACCCGCAATCAGGGTCTGTTCTTGCAGATCCAACCCCAGAAGGCTTGGACATGATGTTCAAGGCCTACGAGGCTCGCCTTCAAGAAGGGCCAATAGCTGCAAACTTAGACAAGAGTTACCCTAGAGCGGATTTAGAGATTGAACGAATGAAAATGTGCATGAAAATGGTGGAACAAGCTCAAGCTATACTTGAGACTAGTCAAAAGTTCAATCAGACAAACTCTGTCAAATCAGATTTGCATTTCCAAGGCTTACTAGAAAGATTAGAGAAGTTGGTAAACAAACCACAAGTTTCTTTACCTCCACAGGCTCAACCAGATTTTGAAAGAGGAAGCTCACCACCAATGGGAGCTTATGTTCCTAATTCCACGGATGCTGGAATACCTCCTTCAATTCAACAGTATTCTCAAGAGTTCTTGCGGGAAATACAAGAAGAGAAATGGGCCAAGGAGAAGGGTAATTCCCCTCCTATTCCTGAGATTGATGATCTTCATGATCAATTTCCCCAAGACATTCCATCTATTTACGGAGATGAAGCAGAACAACAAGAAGATGAAAGATTAGATTTTGAATCTAATACCCTAGAAGAACTGCCTCAATTTCCAGGCCCATGGGAATCTGAATCTCTCCAGATCAGAGCTCCCACAATATTGGTAAGAAATGAAGACTCAGTGGTTCCAAGAAACACTGATGTTGTGAAGAACACCAAAGTTCAGTGCCATCTCACGGTAGAAGAGCTGCTCAAAGCAAAACCTGAGCTATGGAATCATGTGAAGGATCAAGTTCCAGAACTTGATTCCAATATGCCAAAAGTAGGATCTAAGCAAAAGGTACCAGAGATACCTCTAGACAAAATAGGGGACGTGAGTGAAGGTGAAGAAGGTAATACTTATCTTCCAATCACCTACCAAGGTTACACAACCAAAGCAATCATAGATTCAGGTGCTGGTGTTGCTATTGCGACCACCTCCTTGTGGAAGCGATGGGGCAAACCCACATTAAGACCAACTAGAATGAAACTTCAAATGGCAGATGGTCATTTTGAAAGACCTCTAGGATTGCTTGAAGGGATAACTCTAACCACTTGTGGTGTAGAGTTTGAACATACATTTGCTATATGTGACTTTGAGAAAAATAATGTCTATGAGATGATCCTAGGAAGACCCTTCTTACGACAATTGCAAATAGTACAGGATTGGGGAACCAACTCCTTGTACTTACAACACTTAGGGGTCACCACCAAGGTCAATTTGAAGGATTACACCTTCCGGGATGTACCACCCCTACAGTGGAATCCTATCCACAAAGCGAAAGAAGATTCTATCTCTGTGCATTCTGGGAGTTCACCTGATCCATCCTGGCTGCATGAAGATACTCACTTGTGGATGTGCAAGGTTGCAGAGGAAGAGGAAAAGCGTCTAAAAGCAAGAGAACATGGAACTCCCCTAGGAGATAGACCAATAAAAGACCCAGCCTATACACCGATGATATTTCCAGATGAGGAATTTGAGCCTCATGGTTGGGCAGAAATCTTAGCCACCATGGACATTGCAGTCAATGAAGAACAATGGACACCTCATTGTGATGAGGAGGGTTATGATATTTCAGTGTTCATGTGTCAGCCCCTATTGGAAGAGTGTGATCCTAGTGAGTTCATAGAAGAAGAAGAGAACGACGATGATCTAGAATCCATTGTGATGGATACTTACTTTGACTCAGAGGAACACTATTTAGAAGACATAGGAGTGTTAACCCAAAAAGAAGAAGAACCCCTCACGAGTATTAAAACGATAAATTCAAAGGAAAAAAGTGAAGGAGGTCAAAAGAAAAAGAAAAGAAAAGCAGTGAAACAAGAAGAGGAAGAATCATTGTTTGAAGTACCAGAAAATTTCAAGAAATATGAAGTGGAAGACCGAAAAATTTTGGTACGGATGCCTAAGAGAGAGGCCATTATAGGAGAAGCATATGACAATAAAGAAAAGACCAAGAAAATTGTAGTGACCATTGAAGGGAACGAAGAGTGATGTACGTACATAGGAGATGACCTAAGTGCAAAAGAAGAAGCAGAGCTTGTAGCTCTATTAAGGGAATATAGGGATGTGTTTGCATGGCACTATAGAGACTTGAAAGGAGTAGATCCAAAGATTTGCTCTCATACGATTCCGATGACCGCTGATGCCAAGCCCACCAAACAAAAGCCCTACACATATAATGACAATTATGCAGCCAAAATAAAGGAGGAAATTGACAAGCTGATTGAAGCTGGATTCATCTATGAGATTGAGCACACTGAATGGGTGTCCCCCATCGTAGTGGTGCCCAAGAAGAATGGGAAATTGCGAGTGTGCATTAACCTTAAAAAAGTTAATGCCGCTACAATCAGAGACAGTTATCCACTTCCAATCACCGAACATCTATTGGAGCGTGTTGCAGGCAAGGAAGTTTATAGTTTCCTTGATGGATTTTCAGGTTACAACCAAGTAGCCATTGCCCCCGAAGATCAACACAAAACGGCCTTTGCCACAGAATGGGGAATCTTTGCATTTCGTGTGATGCCATTTGGGCTCACCAATGCACCTGCAACATTCCAAAGGCTCATGTGTCATGTCTTCAAAGAGTTCTTGCGAAAGAACTTAGAAGTATATGTGGATGACTTATGTGCTCATTCCCAACAAAGAAGATACCACATCCCTGAGCTCAGACAAATCTTCAACAAGTGTAGAGATTATCGAGTGTGTCTAAACCCAGAGAAGTGTGTGTTCATGGTACGACAAGGTAAAATCTTAGGTCACATTGTTTCTAAGAATGGAATTTCAACAGATGAGGACAAAGTAAGAGCAATAGCAGAGCTGCCCAGGCCGAGGAATGTTAAAGAGGTACAAGCCTTTATGGGCCATTGTGGATATTACCGTAGGTTTATCCACATGTATGCCATCATAGCTAAACCTCTTTATGGGTTGTTAACAAATTTTGAGTGGAACGAGGAATGCGAGAAGTCCTTCAACGAGCTGAAAAGACGTTTGTGCACAGCACCAATATTGACTACTCCGGATTGGAGCAAACCCTTTCATGTCCATGTAGATGCCTCCAATCATGCAATAGGATGTGTGCTAGCACAACCCACAGGTGAAGGAAACCTAGATTTGCCGATAGCATATGCTAGTAGGCAATTAAATGCAGCTGAACGAAATTATACCACAACGGAGAGAGAAGGCTTAGGCATGGTATACGCTGTGAAAAAGTTTAGACACTATTTATTGGCCAATAAGTTCAAGTTTTTCACTGATCATCAAGCTTTACTATATTTGGTCAATAAACCTTGCAATACAGGCCGCTTGGTGAGATGGTTCCTCTCACTAATGGAATACGACTTTGAAGTTGTTGTCAGGAAAGGTAGAACCCATCTTAGGGCAGACCATCTTTCTCGTATCACTTCAGGAGAGTCACCGCAAGGAGTGTCTGATGAATTACCCGATGCTTATCTGTTCAATTTAGAAGTTATTCCTAAATGGGCAAATAAGTTGGTACCAGTCCTAACCTTCGGGCCTGCAAATAAAAATGTGAAGACAAGCAAAGAAGAAATTGTAAAATCACAAAAGTATCAAATATTGGCCGGAAGTATGTACAAGCAAGATACCGAGGGCGTATTAGCTTGTTGTGTCGAGGACGATGAACATACTAGTTGGTTGCAACAAGCCCATGAGGGACTGCTAGGAAATCACTACCCTAAACAACGAACATTGCAGAATCTAAAACGTTTAGGAGTGTATTGGCCTAGCATGGACAAAGAAATACAGGGGTGGATCCAGAATTGTCCAGTGTGCGAGAAGAGACCCCCAGTGGATCATGCCACTCTTTATCATGTGTCATTAATCCCAGATTGGAGTGCTCCATTGGTTGAGTTCATGAGATCGGGAACATTACCCAATCAGGCTAGTCTTGCAAGAAAACAGAGCATGGAGCAAGAGGCTCAAGACTATGCCTTAGTAGGAGACAATCTATATCGAAGAGGCAAGGATGGTTACCTAAGACTGTGCGTTCATGAATCAGACTATTTGAAAGTCTTAGAAACTGCACACAGCAGTGCTGCAAGTGGACACTTTGGGCCTGACAGAGTAATTAAGACCATTCTATTCTCAGGACTTTGGTGGCCCACTCTTCATATGGATGCACATACTTATGTGAAGAAATGTGACACATGCCAACGTGCCCAATATCCGATAAGAAAAGACGAGATGCCTTTAAGGCCAATGATGGGGGGACGTGCATTTTCAAAGTGGGGTATAGACTTTGTAGGTCCCATCAACCCCCCAGCTAGAAACTCCCATGCAGAATACATTATTGTAGCCACATATTACCTTACAAAGTGGGTGGAAGTAAAAGCCACGACAAAGAATGATGCTCAAACGACGGCTAAGTTCTTATTCGAAAATGTGTTCACTAGATATGGGTTACCAATAGAGTTGGTTAGTGATAGAGGTACGCACTTCTTGAATGAGGTCATTGAAAATCTCCTTCAAGAATTCATGGTGATACATAAGAAGTCTGCCCCCTATCACCCACAAGCTAACGGACAAGCCGAGAGCACGAATAAGATCCTATGTAACGTATTGACGAAACTTGTAAATAATAAACGCTCTGATTGGGACAAACAACTTCATCATGCTGTTTGGGCATACCGAGTTGCCTACAAAACGGTACTCAATGCTACCCCATTTCAGATGGTCTTTGGACAGAATGCCGTGCTACCATTGGACTTCCTAATCCCAACCTTGAAAGTAGCACAAGAGCATGAGTGGAATGGACATGAGTTATCTTCCAGGATCTTTGATCTAGAACGCTTAGGTGAGACGAGGCTACGGGCAGCAGCAGGCATTTATGCTGCAAAGAAAAGGCAAAAGGCATACTTTGATGCCCATGTAAAGGATAAAGGATTGAAGGAAGGAGATCTAGTGCTGGTTTATACGCTAAAGCAACATGCCCGCAAATTGGAGAAACGAGGATATGGACCCATGATCATTAATAGACTCTCCACTAGCGGTGCAGTTCAATTGGCCACTTTAGAAGGTGATATCCTACCAAACTATATTAGTGGATGCCGAGTCAAGTTATATCAAGAACCTCTTACAGAGGAAATGCTCATGAGACTCAACACTGCTAAGAAGCGAAAAGAAGAGGAGTTAAGGGTTAGAGAAGAAGCACAAGCAGAGGCAAGAGAGCGCATCAGAAGAAATAAGCTACGGCGGCTAGGCCTAGATATCAACACAAAAGCTCCAAAATATCACATGGACATGTGTCAAAAATCGGGCATAACTACTTCTCAAATAATTGATCGACGGCCCTTTGTGACTATAGAGGTAGGACAAGGAAAGAGTGTAAAGACCGTGAGAGCATTAGTTGATTCAGGTGCAGCAACTAGTGCAGTTCGACTTTCATACTGCCAAGACCTGCAATTGGACATCAAGCCCATAGAAGCCTATCTCATAGGATTGGGAGGTGTGGAAACCTCTTGTTTGGGAGAGGTGGAACTTCCCATCTACCTTCAAGATGTTCCAATAAAAGTCAAAATGCTAGTGTGTCATGATGAGGACCTCACAGAGCCACTTGTCTTGGGTGAAGATTGGATTTACGATCATGCTGTCAATTTGAACCTAAGAAGTCAACTTCTTCAAGTTTGGGTATATAATCAATGTATTACATTAGAATTGGAGAATCGCATGCCCACTGACACTGACACCACACACTCTCTTTGTTTCTCTAAGGCTAATCTTCTCGAACAAGATGTTGTAGATGTCAAAAGCTCTATGATCCAGACGGACGCAATCACGGAAGGATAGTCGCAAAGGCAAGATGAACCTTCTTCTTTTTTTTCAAAGAGTAAAGCAGCTATGGTAGTTCAACCTCAGAAGCAAGCAAAACAGTGCAAGACAGCCAGTCTATCAAATAGACAAAGAGCCTTCAAGAGGAAAGAAGTGTTGGGCATGACACAGATCTGGGTAAAGAAAGGAGTACAACCATCGATGTTGCCTCAAAGACTCCCACCCAACCAGATCGACCATGACAACAGAAGGACCAAGCACCCACGACAAGCTCAAGCACGAAGACTCCAACAAATTTGGGTACCGACGCTATCAATGAAGGCCGACCACAATCAGGTACAAATTTGGGTGCCTAAAAAATTAGCTACTGCTCAACAAGGGCAATTACAGATATGGGTACCTAAGAAGCTCTTACATGCACAACGGCTTTTGCTCCCCACCATGCAAAAGGTCTCAACAAAGACGCCACGGAGAGGAAAGGGTAAGAACAATGCACAAAGACCCAAAGAAGATAAACTCAACCCTTCTGCAAAAATAAGCAGGCAATCATCAAGGATATGGGTTTGGAAGCCAAAAGCACCAACAACATCCTCAGAACCAAAAGGCCAACCACACGGGATACCAAAGTTTGGAAAGCATCCACAGATGAGGTGGCCTGAGGTGATCTCTACAGTACCAAACCCTATTCCAAAATGGATCCCAACTCGGAGGATTACATCATTTCGAGATCCAATCGACACCTCCAATCAAAGAATTCATCCAGCATGCAAGTAACATCAAAGCCTCGACCAACAGCAACCATGTGCCTTTGGCATAACCCAGTCTTTTGCACCATTCAAGTCATGCATTTCCAAAGTATGCATCAACATAGGGCCACATTACACGGCCGTGCATAGACACAATTGAAAAATCCCAGGCACATGAGACACAAATTTTCACATGTAAAATATTTTATTGATACTAACCTCTTTCTTCTTGTTTGATGCCATCGTGTGCAAAAAAAAAAAAAAAAAAAAAAAAAAAGCATAAAAGAGACTATGTGTTTGAAAATGCTCATCAGCGAACTTCCAGCAAGGACATCCCTCAACAAAAAGGACAAGCTGACGGTCAAACACCTTGATGAAACTACAACACGAAGAGATGAAGATCAACGGACCCTTCACCATGGTAAGACGTGCATGCTTCAACAACACTAAAACCATGATAGAGTAGGAAACCTCTTCGTCAGCATACCCTTGAGCACTTAGCTCGAGACCCAATCTCTTGCACCATACTTCTTGTCATGCATTTTCCAAGTATGCATACATAGGGCCACATTACAAGGCCATGCACAAGGCACATATTTTGTTCAACCCATGCACTAATGCACTTACCCATCATCCATTATGGGTTACAAGTACTTGGCATGAAAACTATGAAAGCCATCTTTGGAAGAATCAGAGGACATCACGGTGACCACTACAAGAGCAAGGAAGCCATCCACCATCGAGAGTTGCTCATGAGCACCATTGACCACCTCCTTTGAGCAACCAGCCATTTTGGACAGCTCACAAATGCACTATGAAGATGGAATACAAGGCAGAAGTACGTACAAAGGGACTACAAACTACAAGAGATAACAGTGGCAAAGTGAAGAACCAGACAAACGGCCAGGATACATTGCAAGAGGGATCGCCCCTGTTGGACGCAAAGGACGCTACCTCTCAACGTACTACATGGAACGACCACTACAACAAGGGTCTGTCAGGGACGACAGACTCAAGAGGGGGGGGAGTGTTGAAGCTCAAGATCAAGGACAAAGAATGGAAGTGCATCAAGGAAGTCGACACACAAGAAGAAGGAGCAAGTAGGGAGCTCCAAGAAGCACCTGTCAAATTTTCAGATGAAATCCGTATAAAAATAGTGATTATTATCACTAAAAACCATTGTAAATACCATTGTCCATTTTTGTAACTCCATTTTGTTCAAGCCGAGGAGTCCTCGAGCTTGAGGAGTATTAGAACTACCATCCTACCGATTTTCATAATGTTTAGACTCCGTTTGAACCCCCAAATAAGCCTTGGAACCTATTTTTTAACTAGGCCGGACACTAGGTCTGGACAGGGCCAAAACCACTCAAAAACTATAAAAAGGGCTGGAGAGCTCATTTTTGGGGTTGGCTTATTGTAGATTTCAGTTTTGTAAGAGAGCTCTTGTATAATCGAAGCTTTCCATTGTTCCACTCTTTGCTCTTACGTTGTGCGCGTGTGTGTGTATGTGTGTGCATGCTTGTGTGCTTTCACTCACGCACTTGTGCCATCACTTGCTCACGGTCTTCATACCGGTCCTCACGTCTCCACGGATTGACATTTATGAGGTGTATCTCCTCACGTTGGTACTCACCATTGTGCTAAAGTGACATGAAGCATAAAATTGAGAAAATTAGATGGATGCTATGCAATTAGAATATGATGTCGTTCTCTTTTAGTAGGCCGTTGGATGCTTGATTTACTTATGCATAACTCTCCTTGATATTCAATTTGGTGTCTCTCAAATGAGCACATTTATGCACTACCCAAGTGTGAAGCATTGGCAGGTGATTACACACATCTTTCACTACATGAGTGGTACCTAACTACTTAGATTGCTTTATCCCAAGGGGGGAGGACTACCCCATGATTCACATGCTTTTTTTGACTCTCATTGGGCTCGTCAATCTATCTATCTATCTATCTATCTATCTATCTATCTATCTATCTATCTATCTATCTATCTATCTATCTATCTATCTATCTATCTATCTATCTACCTATCTATCTATCTATCTATCTATCTATCTATCTATCTATCTATCTATCTATCTACCTATCTATCTATCTATCTATCTATCTATCTATCTATCTATCTATCTATCTATCTATCTATCTATCTATCTATCTATCTATCTATCTATCTAGCTATCTAGCTACCTATCTACCTATCTATCTATCTATCTATCTATCTATCTATCTATCTATCTATCTATCTATCTATCTATCTATCTATCTATCTATCTATCTATCTATCTATCTATCTATCTATCTATCTATCTATCTATCTATCTATCTATCTATCTATCTATCTATCTATCTATCTATCTATCTATCTATCTATCTATCTATCTATCTATCTATCTATCTATCTATCTATCTATCTATCTATCTATCTATCTATCTATCTATCTATCTATCTATCTATCTATCTATCTATCTATCTATCTATCTATCTATCTATCTATCTATCTATCTATCTATCTATCTATCTATCTATCTATCTATCTGTCTATCTGTCTATCTATCTATCTATCTATCTATCTGTCTATCTGTCTATCTGTCTATCTGTCTATCTGTCTATCTATCTATCTATCTATCTATCTATCTATCTATCTATCTATCTATCTATCTATCTATCTATCTATCTATCTATCTATCTTGTGAAGAGAGATGGTGGATGCAATTTAAAGATGAGTTGGTGTTGCTAAAACCAGCTTCACACCAGCCAACTGAGACTTCAGAGTTGATTAGTAGACCCTTTGAGCTTCGGAAAACCACAAAAATATAGCCAAGTACTTTGGAACATGTATCTCAAAAGGTTAAGTCAAGACAGATAAGTTGCAAGATGACTAGCTCCCAAAAACTTGCTATTTTTGGACATACACCTGCTGGAAAAACTGAACAGTGCTCTCAACTGGTAGGAATTAGATAAATTCCTTTTGGGCATAGCAAATAGACTTAGAAAGATTCTCAATCCAATTTAAAACACTTCAAATGATGGACTGAGCACTGAGAACAAGATTCATCAATTTCTGGAACATGCCCACCATTCTCGGGGCTCAATAGAGATAGACTAGTGAGCAGTAAAATGCAGATATCTCAATAACTGTAAATCCAATGACGATGAAAATTGATATGCAAACACTAGACAGTAACAGCTATCCAACGCACATTGAAACATGGAAAAACCGTGAGTAGAACTCAAGATATGACCTTATGAAGTTACTACTCTGAGTGAGTATAATAGAGAACAAAACAGAGAAGTAGATGATGATAAATGTATAGATTCACATATGATTACAACCACATTGGGAATGAATATTTGCACAATGGGAGTAGAATGATAGAGCTATGGAGTAAGCTCTTCAATCTCTACAAAATGACATGAAGTGGTCAGATACAAGGCTTGCTAATCGGCTCTTCCTTATTGCTCTTTTTATAGCTATTCTTGGAGGGAGTTTTGAATTCGAATTCGAATGGATCCACCTAAAAGTGATCCCCAAAGTCAGGAGATATTCCCTCAGCTCAAAAATTTGTGGTTTTAGGTAGTTAGAGCCACGACTTTGCTTTTACATCATGGATGAGGTAAGCCATCCTTTTCATTTTTCTTTTTTCAATTACAAGAGATAAAAGTGAACTCTTTTACAAGAGGTGTTCACATGACTACACATGTGACTTACAAATGATCATAATATCAAGCATATCAAGCATGTAGGCTTGGGTAAAATGCACAAACAGCTCCCCCTTGAGCCTAACATGCTTGGCCTCCAAATACGTCTTCAATTGTCCTTGATTTCCTGCAAGCCAATCATCAACTTGAATCTACTTAACTTTGTACCATCAAGAGCTTTAGTCAACATGTCTGCACATTGCATATCTGTAGAGACATAGGATAGTTGAATATCCCTGCGCATTAGCTTCTCCCTTACATAATGGTAGTGGACTTCAATATGCTTGGTTCTAGCATGGTATACCAGATTAGCTGCTACATGTCGTGAGCTTGTGTTGTCACAAAAAATGTGAGGTGTTGAAGAATGAAGTCCAAGATCTCTGTACAAAGACTTTAACGACATGATTTCTTGAGTTGCATTAGCCAAACCTCTATAGTCGGCTTCGGTAGAAGATAATGCCATGGTTGGTTGCTTCTTCGATGACCAAGAATTGATTTTTGAACCTGCAAATGATATATACCCAGATGTGCTTCTTCAGTCATCTCTAGATCTAGCCCAATCTGCATCTGAGTAGACCTTTAGCTCAATATCTCAAGTAAATGAATAAAACAAACCTTCATTGATAGTCCCCTTTAGGTAATTGAGGACTCTCTTGGCCGCTTCCATATGTGGTCTTCTCGGCTTATGCATAATCTGACTCAATATGCTAACACTATAGCATATATCCACCCTTGTGAGTGTTGCATACTTCAAACTTCCAACCAACCTTTGATAGCTTGTGATGTCTTCAATTGGCTCTCCTTCATAAGTAGTAAGCTTATGATTTTGCTCCATAGGCATACCTGCACACTTGGTATTTTCCATCTTGAACTTGACGAGCATGTCATGCACATACTTCCTTTGTGTTATGTATATACCTGAATCTGTGTAGATTAACTCCAATCCAAGAAAATAAGTGAGTGGTCCGAGGTCACTTATTTTGAACTCCTCCTTCATTTGACTCTTTACCTGTTTGATTCCTTCAAGATCATTGCCTGTGATAATAATATCATCAACATGCACACATAAATAGATCACTTCAGATCCATACCTCTTTATGAACAAAGAGGTATCCGCCTTGCTAGCTTTGAATCCTTGGTCCTGCAAATAAGTCACCAATCTGAAATTCCAAGCTCTTGGAGCTTGCTTCAATCCATACAAAGCTTTCTTTAGTTTGCATACATAGTTAGGATGATGTGCATCCTCATATCTAGGAGGTTGTGCCATATACTCTTCCTCGCAAATCCATCCATTCAAGAAAGCATTCTTTACATCAAGTTGATAGAGCTTCCAATTTCTAGATGCAACAAGACTAATGAGAACTCTAATTGTAGGCATTTTTGCAACAGGAGAGAAAGTCTCCTCATAATCAATACCATGGGTTTGAGCAAACCCTTTAGCAACTAACCTTGCTTTGTGTCTATTTATACTTCCATCTGGATTGCTCTTGATTTTGTATATCCATCGAGTTCCAATTACCTTCATAGATGGCTTGTTAGGTACAAGCTCCCAAGTGTCATTCTCCTTCAAGGCTTCCATTTCTCCATCCATTGTATCTCTCCAAGCTTTCTTACTTTGTGCTTCTTCAAATGTGGTAGGTTCTTCATTGGTTGAATCCTTTGCAATGTAGATTGAGTGCTTGGTGACCAAAGAAGTATCATAACCAAACCTCTATGGTTGCTTCTTCCCCCTTGAAGACCTTCTAAGTGGTTGATGTGAGCTCTCGGGTCCATATGTAGCATCCTGCATATTTGCTTTGCCTTTGTTCTTCCATAGCTTTAGTCTTTCCAAGTCTTCTAGGTCAATCTCCGAATCACTTTCTTCAATCTGCTTTGGCTCCTTGGGTTGAAGTGATGGTAAATCTTCATCCAAGTCATATGGCAACTTCACTTTCCTAACATCATCAGAACATGATTTGTTTTCATAAAAAATTACATCTCTACTCACAGAAAATCCTTTATTGGTTGGATTGTACCATCTATATCCTTTTTGGTTTTGATCATAACCAATGAATACACACTTCTCTGCCTTGTGATCCAATTTCCCTCTTACTTGAGAAGGAATGTGAGCATAGGCTAAGCATCCAAAGATTTTACAATGCTCTAGACTAGGTCTTCTTCCATTCCACACTTCATATGGAGTGGTTCCATCTAGTGACTTTGATGGAAGTCTATTTATGAGATATGTGACTGTAGAAACAGCCTCTGCCCATAGGTAGTTTGGCAATCCCTTTTCGTTGAGCATGGACCTTGCAGCTTTGACAATAGCTCTGTTCCTCCTCTCTGCTACACCATTGAGTTCGGCTGTATAACTTGTAGTGACTTCCCTTTTAATGCCTCTTTCATGCAAGAAGGCATCAAATTCAGAAGAGAAGTATTCTCCTCCATCTGATCTGAGTCTTTTCAAAGTCCTACCTATTTGGTTTTCATCAAGAGCAATATACTTCTTAAAGCAATTAAACACTTCATCCTTGTGCTTCATGAAAAACAGAATGGTCCACTTGCTACAATCATCTATGAAAGAGACATAATATCTTGAGCCTGATATAGATGGCTCCTTACTTGGACCCCACACATCCGTGTGCACTAGATCCAAAGGATTTTGATACATACATCCTTTCTTATTGAAAGGTTGTCTATGAGCCTTGCCGAGTTGACAAGCTTCACACTTATAAATCATGTGTTGCCTTGTGATATTATGCAAACCAAGTACACTTTGGTCCCTGCAAATTTGTTTGAGTGTCCTCTCACCAATGTGAGCATGCCTTTTGTGCCACATCTCCAACTCTGTTAGAGTTTGAGATCCATAGCTAAACAAAGCTATGTTCTTTGTATCTTCCACTTCAAAAGTGAAAAGCCTTCATGTCTTTTCTCCTTTGGCAATCCTTCGAAACCCTTGCCTTGGGTCTTCAACATAAGCTCCAAATCGGTTGAATCTAACTTGCAATCCTTTTTCAACAATCTGTCCAACACTTATTAAATTTTTGGTAATTGTAGGGACATACACGACTTTTCTTAAGAGGTTCATATTCCAATCTGATGTCTTCACATTACCTATCTTCTCCACTGAGTGCTTTGTGTCATCTCCTGTCTACACTTCATGCTTGTTATGAGGATCTTGCAAATTAGAAAGTAAAGCCACATTTCTTGCTACATGGTCTGAGCATCCCGAATCAATGTAAAATATGTGATCATCATCCTTACCCTTCTTCACTGATAGATTCATAATCAATAATGAATCTTCTTGACTTTGGTCCTCTACATAGTTATTGTAGTCTCTCCTTTCTCTGTGGCCACTTTGATAGTTGTTATTGTTGTAATTGTTGTTGTAGTAGTTGTTGTTGTTGTAGCCTCCATTGTATCTGCCTCTATTTGATCCATAGCCACCTCTATTGAATCCTCTTCCTCTTGAGTTCCTCGGATTCTTGAAACATTCTTCAGTAGTATGGTTGGATAAGCCACATATATTGCAAGGTTGAGATGATTGAAATCTCCCCCTGCCTTGCTTTCTGCCTCTACCTCTTCCTCTAGCTCTTCCTCTACCTGCAAAGTTTGCTTTGAAAGAGCTACCTTCATCTTCATTCTTCCTATTCTTTGACTTGTCCTTGACCTTAGCTTTGTCAGAATATAAGGCAGAAGTTTGATTACCTCTTGAGGACTCACTACCTTTGCTAATCTTTCCTTCATGAGTGAAGAGTTGGCCCATGAGTGTGTTGAGGTCGGGTACATGCATATCCATGTATAAATCCATGGCTGTTGTGAATGACTCTCACTTGTCGTTTGCTTTGATTCCATTTATGATTTGTCTAATGATTTGCTCCTCTTCAATTACCTCTCCAATGCTTCCAAGTTGGTCGGAAATCTCCTTCATCTTTGTGACATAATCAGTCACATTTTGCTTTGGGCTTTTCTTCATTGTTGTGAACTCCATCCACAATTGGTTCTTCCTTGCTCGAGTGTTGGAGGAGAAGAAAGAAGCAAGTGCATTCTAGGTCTCTCTTGATGTCTTGCATCCCTTGACATGAGGTAGAAGAAAATCAGAGATTGAGTTTAGAATATAGGACCTTGCAAGTGCATCCTTCGAACACCAATTTGAAATTCCTTCCACTTCTTCATGTGATGGTTGCCCTTTGTTCCTCATGGTTGGCATTGCTTCATCTCCGGATATGAATCCATATAGATTCCTCCCTTGAAGGTAAGCCTCCATCCTTAGAGACCATGCAGGGTAGTTGTTTCGATCCAATTTGTCAATTGTTTATGGAAATCCATCTCCCATGTTGCTTGACTATGCTCTGATACCACTGTGAAGAGAGATGGTGGATGCAATCCAAAGACGAGTTGGTGCTGCTACAACCAGCTTTACACCAGCCAACTGAGACTTCAGAGTTGATTAGTAGACCCTTTGAGATTCCTAAATCCACCAAAATATCAGCCAAGTACTTTGGAACATGTATCCCAAAAGTTTAAGTGAAGACAGACAAGTTGCAAGATGACTAGCTCGCAAAAACTTGCTATTTTTGGACATACACCTGCTGGAAAAAATGAACAATGCTCTCAACCTCGTAGGAAATAGATAAATTCCTTTTGGATATAGCAAATAGACTTAGCAAGCTTCCCAATCCAAGTTAAAACACTTCAAATGATGGACTGAGCACTGAGAAGAAGATTTATCAATTTCTAGAACATGCCCACCATTCTCGGGGCTCTGCAGAGATAGCCGAGTGAGTAGTAAACTTCATATATCTCCAAAACAGTAAATTCAATGAACATAAAAAATTATTTGACAAAGCTAGACAGTAAGAGCTATTCAATGCACGTTAAAACACTAGAAAAAGTTGCGGAAAACGTGAGATATGACCTTCTCAAGTTACTACTCTAAGTGAGTATAACAGAGAATAAAACAGAGAAGTAGATGATGATAAATGTATAGATTCACATATGATTACAACCACATTGGCAATGAATATTTGCACAATGGGAGGAGAATGATAGAGCTATGGATTAAGCTCTTCAATCTCTACAAAATGACATGAAGTGGTCACGTACAAGGCTTGCTAATTGCCTCTTCCTTCTTGCTCTTTTTATATCTATTCTTGGAGGGAGTTTTGAATTCGAATTCGAATGGATCCACCTAAAAGTGATCCCCAAAGTTAGGAGACATTCTCTCAGTGCAAAAATTCATGGTTTTAGGTAGTTAGAGCCACGACTTTGCTTTTACATCATGGATGAGGTAAGCCATCCTTTTCCTTTTTCTTTTTTCAATTACAAGAGATAAAAATGAACTCTTTTACAAGAGGTGTTCACATGACTACACCTGTAACTTACAAATGATCATAGTATCAAGGATATCAAGCATGTAGGATTAGGTAAAATGCACCAAAAACTCCCCCTCAAGCCTAACATGCTTGGCCTCCAAATAAGTCTTCAATTGTCGTTGATTTCCTACTAGCCAATCATCAACTTGAATCTACTTAACTTTGTACCATCAAGAGCTTTAGTCAACATGTCTGCACATTGCATATCTATAGAGACATAGGATAGTTGAATATCCTTGCTCATTAGCTTCTCCCTTAGATAATGGTAGTGGACTTCAATATGCTTGGTTCTAGCATGGTATACCGGATTAGCTGCTAGATGTAGTGAGCTTGTGTTGTCACAAAAAATGTGAGGTATTGAAGAATGAAGTCCAAGATCTCTGTACAAAGACTTTCACCACATGATTTCTTTAGTTGCATTAGCCAAACCTCTATATTCCCCTTTGGTAGAAGATAATGCCATGGTTGGTTGCTTCTTCGATGACCAAGAAATGATTTTTGAACCTGCAAATGATATATACCCAAATGTTCTTCTTCAATCATCTCTAGATCTAGCCCAATCTGCATCTGAGTAGGCCTTTAGCTCAATATTTGAAGTAAATGAATAAAACAAATGTTCATTCATAGTCCCCTTTAGGTACTTGACGACTCTCTTGGCCGCTTCCATATGTGGTCTTCTCGGCTTATGCATAATCTGACTCAGTATGCTAACACTATAGCATATATCCACCCTTGTGAGTGTTGCATAGTTCAAACTTCCAACCAAGCTTTGATCGCTTGTGATGTCTTCAATTGGCTCTCCTTCATAAGCAGTAAGCTTATGATTTTGCTCCATAGGCGTACCTGCACACTTGGTATTTTCCATCTTGAACTTGACAAGCATGTCATGCACATACTTCCTTTGTGTTATGTATATACCTGAATCTGTGTAGATTAACTCCAATCCAAGAAAATAAGTGAGTGGTCCGAGGTCACTTATTTTGAACTCCTTCTTCATTTGACTCTTTACCTGTTTGATTCCTTCAAGATCATTGCCTGTGATAACAATATCATCAGCATGCACACATAAATAGATCACTTCAGATCCATTCCTCTTTATGAACAAAGAGGTATCCGCCTTGCTACCTTTGAATCCTTGGTCCTACAAATAAGTCACCAATATGAAATTCCAAGCTCTTGGAGCTTGCCTCAATTCATACAAAGCTTTCTTTAGTTTGCATACATAGTTAGGATGATGTGCATCCTCATATCCAGGAGGTTGTGCCATATACACTTTCTCAGAAATCCATCCATTCAAGAAAGCATTCTTTACATCAAGTTGATAGAGCTGCCAATTTCTAGATGCAGCAAGACTAATGAGAACCCTAATTGTAGGCATTTTTGCAATAGGAGAGAAAGTCTCCTCATAATCAATACCATGGGTTTGAGCAAACCCTTTAGCAACTAACCTTGCTTTGTGTCTATTTATACTTCCATCTGAATTCCTCTTGATTTTTTATATCCATCGAGATCCAATTACCTTCATAGATGGCTTGTTAGGTACAAGCTCCGAAGTGGCATTCTCCTTCAAGGCTTCCATTTCTTCATCCATTGCATCTCTCCAAGCTTTCTTACTTTGTGCTTCTTCGAATGTGGTAGCTTCTTCATTGGTTGAATCCTTTGCAATGTAGATTGAGTACTTGGTGACCAAAGAAGTATCATAACCAAACCTCTCTGGTTGCTTCTTCTCCCTTGAAGACCTTCTAAGTGGTTGATTTGAGCTCTCGGGTCCATATGTAGCATCCTCCATCTTTGCTTTGCCTTTGTTCTTCCATAGCTTTAGTCTCTCCAAGTCTTCTAGGTCAATCTCTGAATCACTTTCTTCAATCTGCTTTGGCTCTTTTGGTTGAAGTGATGGAAAATCTTCATCCAAGTCATATGGCAGCTTCACTTTCCTATCATCATCAAACCATGATTTGTTTTCATAAAAAAAAACATCTCTACTCACAGAAAATCATTTATTGGTTGGATTGTACAATCTATATCCTTTTTGGTTTTGATCATAACCAATGAATACACACTTCTCTGCATTGGGATCCAATTTCCCTCTTACTTGAGAAGGAATATGAGCATAGGCTAAGCATCCAAAGATTTTACAATGCTCTAGACTAGGTCTTCTTCCATTCCACACTTCATATGGAGTGGTTCCATCTAGTGACTTTGATGGAAGTCTATTTATGAGATATGTGGCTGTAGACACAACCTCTGCCCATAAATAGTTTGGCAATCCCTTTTCGTTGAGCATGGACCTTGCAGCTTCCACAATAGCTCTATTCCTCCTCTATGCTACACCATTGAGTTCGGGTGTATACCTTGTAGTGACTTCCCTTTTAATGCCTCTTTCATGCAAGAAGGCATCAAATTCAGAAGAGAAGTATTCTCCTCCACCATCTGATCTGAGTCTTTTCAAAGTCCTACCTGTTTGGTTTTCAACAAGAGCAATATACTTCTTAAAGCAATTAAACACTTCATCCTTGTGCTTCATGAAAAACAGAATGGTCCACCTGCTACAATCATCTATGAAAGACACATAATATCTTGAGCCTGATATAGATGGCTCCTTACTTGGACCCCACACATCTGTGTGCACTAGATCCAAAGGATTTTGATACATACATCCTTTCTTATTGAAAGGTTGTCTATGAGCCTTGCCGAGTTGACAAGCTTCACACTTATAAATCATGTGTTGCCTTGTGATATTAGGCAAACCAAGTACACTTTGGTCCCTGCAAATCTGTTTGAGTGTCCTCTCACCAATGTGAGCAAGCCTTTTGTGCCATATCTCCAACTCTGCTAGAGTTTGAGATCCATAGCTAAACAAAGCTATGTTCTTTGTATCTTCCACTTCAAAAGTGAAAAGCCTTTTTGTCTTTTCTCCTTTGGCAATCCTTCGAAAGCCTTGCCTTGGGTCTTCAACATATGATCCAAATTGGTTGAATCTAACCTGCAATCCTTTTTCAACAATCTATCCAACACTTATTAAATTTTTGGTAATTGTAGGGACATACAAGACTTTTTTTAAGAGGTTCATATTCCAATCTGATGTCTTCACGTTACCTATCTTCTCCACTGAGTGCTTTGTGTCATCTCCTATCTGCACTTCATGCTTGTTATGAGGATCTTCCAAATCAGAAAGTAAAGCCACATTTCCTGCTACATGGTTTGAGCATCCCGAATCAATGTAAAATATGTGATCATCATCCTTACCCTTCTTCACTGATAGATTCATAATCAATAATGAATCTTCTTGACTTTGGTCCTCTACATAGTTATTGTAGTCTCTCCTTCCTCTATGGCCACTTTGATAGTTGTTATTGTTGTAATTTGTGTTGTAGTAGTAGTTGTTGTTGTATCCTCCATTGTATCTACCTCTATTTGATGCATAGACACCTCTATTGAATCTTCTTCCTCTTGAGTTCCTTGGGTTCCTGAAACATTCTTCAGTAGTATGGGTAGATAAGCCACATATATTGCAAGGTTGAGATGATTGGAATCTCCCCCTGCCTTGCTTTCCACCTCTACCTCTTCCTCTAGCTCTTCCTCTACCTCCAAAGTTTGCTTGGAAAGAGCTACCTTGATCTTCATTCTTCCTATTCTTTGACTTGTCCT
>CM035409.1:46023771-46058771 GCA_020310875.1 Ceratopteris richardii
TGTGTAGCTCAAGCGTAAGAACCACCTCCTTTATGTGTCAATCCGCGGAGACGCGAGGACCGGTATGAAGAGCACGAGCAAGTGAAGGCACAAGTGTGTGAGTGAAAGCACAGAGACATGCACACACATACATACACACATGCGCACAAGGTAAGATCAAAGAGTGGAACAATGGAAAGCTTCGATTGCAAAAGAGTTCTCTTACAAAAGCTCTATTCTCTAACAAGCCAACCTCAGAAATGTGCTCTCTAGCTCTTTTTATAGTTTTTTGACTAGTTTTGGCCCTGTCTAGACCTAGTGTTCGGCCTAGTTAAAAATTAGGTTCCAGGGCTTATTTGAGGGCTCAAACGAAGTAAAAATTATGAAAATTGTTAGGATGATACTTCTAATACTCCTCAAGCTCGAGGACTTCTCGGCTTGAACAAAATGGAGTTACAAAAATGGAAAATGGTATTTACAATGGTTTTTAGTGATGAAAATCACTATTTTTGTAGGTGATTCTTCTGGAAATTTGACATACACTTCTTAGAGCTCCCTACTTGCTCTCTCTTCTTCTGTGTCCACTTTTTTGATGTGCCTCCATGTTTTATGCTTGACCTTAAGTTCCAACACTCCCCCCCTCTCGAGTCTGTCGTCCCTGACAGACCCTTGTTGTAGTGGTTGTTCCAAGTAGTGCTTTGAGAGGGAGTGTCCCTTCTGTATGAACAAAAGTCGTCTGGCTTCCAGATGTGGCAGGGTTGGTTGTCGGGTTCTTCATCTATCACTACGAGCCCTTGCAAGTTGTAGTGCCTTGGTATGTACTTCTTCATTGGATTCCAGCATGAAACTGTGTCGTTGTGAGTCTCTGTTGATGTCCTCTAGATCTTTCAAAGTTGATGTTCATAGTAGTCATTCTAAGCACTCATAACCCATAATGGATGATGGGTAAGTGTGTTCGTGCATGGGTTGAGGAAAATATGTGCCTTGTGCACGACCTTGTAATGTAGCCCTATGCATGCTTACTTGGAAAATGCATCGGAAGAAGTATGGTGCAAAAATTGGTGTTCTTGAGCTAAGTGCTCAAGGGTATGCCGACGAAGAGGTATCCTAAGCTATCATGGTTATGATGTTTCCAAAGTAAAGATACTTCCCATGGAGAAGGTCGATCGATGTTCATCTCTTCGTGTTGTACACTTGGCCTTTGCAATGGAACATTGTTGATGAATGTCCGTGTTGATGGTCCACTGATGAGATCTTTTGAGTGGCTGATCCTGTCTCCTCTTTTCAAAGCATCATTTGCCAAATACAGAGAATTGAATTTCTATATATTCCTTGACAAACAACATTTGATAACTACACCAAGCTTAGTTTCACATATTCTCTTTAGCTCACCATAAGCAAGAGTCTTCTCATCCAGTATACATACAAAGATTTGCAAGTTACCAGAACTACCCCTTGCAGATATCTCCCTGGATGCTCTCATACATGCAGTAGTTAAGCATCACTCAAGTTGCGGACCTTCAAGCTCTTTACTCCTACCATAGTAAGAGGAAACCATGGTTGTGGATGCCATGTTCATGCCAAGTTCTTGACATCTACCAGATAATGCAGCAATTATATCATCTACTAGCTGAGACACACTTCTATCCAAACTGATAAATGCCCAATAATCGAAGGTTCAATCTTCAACTAAGCATGACTCAATCATGTTTCATGAGCGAAACCTGGGAACAAGTTCTTTCTTTTCTCTTTTTTTTTTTCTTTTTTTTTTAAAAAGAGGAACAATGTCACAAAACAAGAAGAGAAAGATTAGTATCAAAAAATGGTTTACATGTGTCAATGTGCTCTCGTGCATGGGACTCTCAATTGTGTCTATGCACGGCCATGTAATGTGGCCCTATATTAATGCATACTTTGGAAATGCATGACCTGAATGGTGCAAAAGACAAGGTTGTGCAAGGAGCACATGGTTGTTGCTCGTCGAGGCTTTCGATGTTATTTGCGGAGGTTGATGCCGACCTTGGTGGAGGTATCCATTGAGTCTCAAACTGATGTAATCCTCCTTATTGGAGTCCATTTTAGAACAACATTTGGTAGTGTAGAGATCACTTCAGGCGTCTTCCTCTTTGGATGCTTTCTGAACTGTGGTATCCAGTGTGGTTGGCGCTTTGGTTTAGTGGAGGCTACTTGTACTTTTGGCGTCCAAACCAATATCCTTTTTGCATGTCTTCCTACTATTGTTCAAGAGCTGATTTGATCTTCTTTCGGTCTCGATACGTGGATCTTACCCTTTTGTCTTTTTGGCTTCTTTGTTGAGACCTTTTGCATGTGGGAGAACATAGGTTGTTGTGGATGTAAGAGCTTCTTAGGTACCCACATCTGTAATCGCCCTTGTTGAGCTGCAACTAATGTCTTAGGCACCCAAACTTGTTGGGTACCTTGTGATTGAGCTTGCCTGAGCTGCTTCCTTCGTCTTCTCGCCTGGTTGGCTTGCGTGGATGGGATTTGTGGGGGCAAGGCTGGTGGTTGCTCTCCTTTGCGTACCCAGATCTGCTTCATGCTTGGAACTGCTTTCTTATCGAATGGTGTCTTTCTATTTGATGTAGCAATTGTCGTGAATGGTTGTGTTTGCCTGTGTGGTGGACTCACTACTATGGGTACTTGATTCTTTGGAGAAGAAGAACGATCCACCTGCCTTCGAACCTGTTCTTCCACGATTGACTCCTTCTGCATCATAGAGCTTTTGACACATACAACATCTTCTTCCATATGATTAGTTTTAGAAGAACTAAGAGAGTGTGTGGTGCCATGATCTAGGAGCATGCAGTTCTCTAATTCTAATGTAATGCATTGTTCATGTACCCAAACTTGAAGAATTTGACTTCTTAGGTTTAAGTTAACTGCATGGTCCTAGATCCAATCTTGACCCAAGATAAGTGGTTCTGTAAGGTTCTCATCTTGACACACTAGCGCTTTGACTTTCATTGGAACATCTTGAAGGTAGATGGGAGCTTCCACCTCGCCCAAACAAGGGGTTTCCACACCTCCCAATCCTATGAGATAAGCTTCTATGGGATTAATGTTCAACTGCAAATCTTGGCAGTAGGAAAGTCTAACTGCACTACTTGCTGCACCTGAGTCAATCAATGCTTTCACAGTCCTTGTACCCTTCCCTTGTCCTATCTCTATGGTCACAAAGGGTCTTCAGTCAATGACTTGAGAAGTCGCTATGCCTGATTTTTGGCACATATCCATGTGATATTTTGGGGCTTTTGAGTTGACATCTAGGCCTAGTCGCCTTAACTTATTTCGCCTTATGCGCTCTCTAGCCTCTGCTTGTGCTTCTTCTCTCACCCTTAACTCCTCTTCTTTTCGCTTCTTAGCAGTGTTGAGTCTCGTAAGCATATCCTCTATAAGAGGTTCTTGGTATAACTTGACTCTACATCCACTAATATAGTTGGGCAAGATATCACCTTCTAAAGTAGCCAATTGAATTGCACCGCTAGTGGAAATTCTATTAATGATCATGGGTCCATATCCTCATTTTTCCAACTTACGAGCATGTTGTTTTAGTGTGTAAACCAACACTAGATCTCCCTCTTTCAATCCTTTATCTTTGATGTGTGCATCAAAGTATGCCTTTTGTCTTTTCTTTGCAGCATAGATGCCTGCCGCCACTCGTAGCCTCGTCTCACCTAAGAGTTCTAGATCAAAGATCCTAGAGGACAACCCATGTCCATTCCACTCATGCTCTTGTGCTACCTTTAAAGCTAGGATTAGGAAATCCAATGGTAGCATAGCATTCTGTCTGAAGACCATCTGAAATGGGGTGGCATTGAGTACCGTTTTGTAGGCAACTCGATAAGCCCAAACAACATGATGAAGTTGTTTGTCCCAATCAGAGTGTTTATTATTTACCAGTTTTGTCAATACATTATAGAGGATCTTATTGGTGCTCTCGGCTTGTCCGTTAGCTTGTGGGTGATAGGGGGTGGACTTCTTATGTATCACCAAGAATTCTTGGAGAAGATTTTCAACGACTTCATTCAAGAAGTGTGTGCCTCTATCGCTCACTAACTCTATTGGTAGTCCATATCTCGTGAACACATTCTCGAATAAGAACTTAGCCGTAGTCTGAGCATCATTCTTTGTTGTGGCTTTCACTTCTACCCACTTGGTAAGGTAATCTGTGGCTACAATAATATACTCTGCATGGGAGTTTCTAGCTGGGGGGTTAATAGGACCTGCAAAGTCTATACCCCATTTCGAGAATGCACGTCCTCCCATCATTGGCCTCAAAGGCATCTCATCTTTTCTAACTGGATATTGTGCACGTTGGCATGTGTCACATTTCTTCACATAGGTATGTGCATCCATATGGAGAGTGGGCCACCAAAGTTCTGAGAATAGAATGGTCTTGATCACTTGGTCAAGACTAAAATGTCCACCTGCAACACCAGTGTGTGCAGTCTCTAAGCCCTTTAAATAGTCTGATTCATGAACGCACAGTCTTAAGTAACCATCTTTGCCTCTTTGGTATAGGTTGTCTCCTACTAAGGCATAGCCTTGAGCCTCTTGCTCCATGCTTCGTCTTCTTGCTAGACTAGCCTCTTTGGGTAATCTTTGAAAGAACTTGGAGAAGCTTGTCGAAGGTAGAAAGGTACGTTTCGAAGCGATGAAGTTTGGTCAAGCCAACCGGCACAAGACCAGCCCTTGAGCTTTTGGAGACTCAAATAGACCTTATAGGCATGCTATAAGTGCAAAGAAACACACTATGTACCTTGGAGCATCAAGGAGAATGAGTCGATACAAAACAGATAGGTTCGCGGGTCGACTAGCTCAAAAAACTTACTATCTATGGAAGAGACAATGAACTTCAAATGCCCATAGCGACCAGCGTGATTACAATTAGAAAAAATCCTTTTATGGGAGTGATACACATAGGGTTGAGTGTATGGAATGCACAAAAGTATAAAGAATAAGCAAAATATGCTATAGGAATGAATGCGACATTCACCGGTGGTACTTCCTATTTTTCAGGAATACGCAGAGATTGACCCCAAGGCAGAAAAACTGAGATTTCTCCAAATCTGCTGAACCAAATGCTTTGAAAATTTACAGGCATAAACTAGACACTGATACCTTTCCAATGAGTCCTCTTGCACTCAATTTGGAGCTCTGAGGAGAGAGCAGCAGCCTCTGCAAGATTACTGTTGGCGAAGAAGATGATGCAGAAAATTGAAGGAGCAAGACAATGATGGTCACAAGTGTATGTATATTGCTTCCATGTAATGTACAAGTGATTTCAACTCCTTATATAGCCTCTAGGAGTGTTCCACGACTTTTACAACTTGAATTTGAATTCAAATGAAGGTGGGAATGGTTGTTGGAGGGAATCAATTCACTTCCCTACAATCTAGGAAAAGTGAAGATCTTGATTGATCTACTTTTAGGTGACTTGATTGCTTGATTGAATGCAACTTCAACCACCAAAATTTCGTGGGATTTTGGCTCTATATTTGTACCTTTACATGTGTACAACTCAAGGCTTTTACAACGGTAAATGAGCCATCAAAATATTCTCAAAAAATACAATAAATGAGCATATGAAAAAGAACTCTCCAACGGATATTCTTTCGACGCGATAGCCTTTGATGTAGATCAAATCCACCTCAAGCATAGTGTAAGCTTGATGTTCCAAGAGCTCCCCCTCAAGCTAAAGTATGCTTGAGTCTTCATTCTCTGATAGGTTGAATACCTGCCATAGCTTTGAATCTACAAAGCTTTATTCCATCAAGTGCCTTCGTCATCATATCTGCTACTTGCTTTTCAGTCGGAACAAAAGAAATGTCGATCTCCTTTGCCATGAGCTTCTCCCTGATGAAGTGGTAATGGACTTCTATGTGCTTGGTTCTCGCATGAAAAATAGGATTTGCCGCTAGATGCATGGAACTTACATTATCTCCAAATATGTGAGGTTTGGAACTCACAAGTCCCAAATCTGTATACAATGCTTTTAACCATATTGCCTCTTGAGTTGCTATGGTCAAGCCTCTGTACTCTGCTTCAGTTGAAGATAAAGCAACTGTTGGTTGCTTCTTGGAACTCCATGACACTAGCTTTGAACCTGCAAATGCTAAGTAACCAGATGTACTTTTTCTATCATCCTTAGCTCCTGCCCAATCTGCATCTGAGTAGATTTTGATATCCAAATCGGAAGAGTAAGGATAGAATATACCTTCGTTGATTGTACCTTTGAGATACTTAAGTACTCTCTTAGCCGCATCCATGTGTGGTCTTCTTGGTGAGTGCATGAACTGACTAAGCACTCCCACACTATATGAGATGTCTGCCCTTGTGTGAGTAGCATATATCAAGCTACCTACCAAGCTTTGATACTCTTTAATGTCTTCAATTTTCTCACCTTCATAAACACTAAGTTTATGATTCATCTCCAAAGGTGTACCTAGGTCACTGATTTTGAACTCCTCTTGCATGTGTCTCTTGATCCTTTGAATGCCATTTAGATCATCACCTGTCACAATAATATCATCTACATATACACATAGATAGATAACCTCATTGTGATCCCTTTTGATGAATAGAGAAGGATCTGAGCTGCTAGCTTTGAACCCTTGGTCTTGAAGATATGTAACCAACCTGTAATTCCAAGCTCTTGGAGCTTGTTTCAATCCATACAATGCTTTCTTAAGTCTGCAAACATAAGATGGATGATTAGGGTTTTCAAAACCTGGTGGTTGTGACATGTATACCTCTTCACTTATCCAACCATTTAAGAATGCATTTTTCACATCAAGTTGGAGGAGTCTCCAATTCCTTGCAGCAGCTATACTTATCAATGTCCTGATTGTAGTCATCTTTGCAACTGGTGAGAATGTTTCCTCATAGTCTATACCATGAGTTTGTGAGCATCCTTTGGCAACTAATCTTGCCTTGTACCTGCAAACTGATCCATCTGAATTTCTTTTAACTTTATATACCCATCTGCAACCAATTACCTTTTGATTCGGTGACATCGGAACCAAATCCCAAGTGTCCATTTCCTTCAATGCATCTATCTCTTCGTTCATGGCCTTTTCCCAATTAGGGTTTCCCTTTGCCTCTTCATAGGTTGAGGGTTCCTCTGAAATAGAGTCTTTTGCCAAGTAGATTGAATGCTTTGTAACAAATGTGGAATCATATCCATACCTTTCTGGTTGTTTCTTCTCTCTTGCTGATCTTCTAGGTGCTTGTTTGGAGCATTCTCCAACCTCTTGCATCTTTGCTTTGCCTCTTGACTTCCATAGCTTGTAATCCCTTTCTCTTTCATCTTGGTCATCGTCTGTATCACTTCTTGGATCCTGGACCTGTGTATCATGCTTGCTTCCTAATTGATGAGAGTCATAATCAAGATCATATGGTAGTGTTACCTTTTGTTTGTCTTCATCATACCAAGACCTGTGTTCTTCAAACACAACATCTCTACTTGTAGTGAATTGCTTGGTTGAAGGATTGAAGAACCTGTAACCCATCTGAGTTGAATCATATCCAATAAACACCACCTTTGTTGCCCTTTCATCTAGCTTACCTCTTATTTGTGATGGTACATGAACATAAGCTAAACAACCAAAAACCTTGCAATGTCCAAGACTAGGTTTTCTTCCATGCCATGCTTCATAAGGAGTCATACCTTGAAGTGATTTGGATGGTAGTCGATTGACAAGGTACACTGCAGTTGAAATAGCTTCTGCCCAAAGATAATGTGGCAACTTCTTCTCTTCAAGCATTGTTCGGGCTAATCCAACCAATGTCTTGTTTCTCCTCTCTGCAATTCCATTTAGTTGAGGAGAGTACCTGGTAGTCACTTCCCTTTTGATACCTTTATCCTGCAAGAACTCATCAAAATCTTTGGAGAAGTATTCTCCCCCTCCATCAGATCTGAGCTTCTTTAGTGATCTACCTGTATGATTCTCCACATGTGCAAGATACTTCTTGAAGCAATCAAATACTTCATTCTTACTCTTGATAAAGTATAGAACAGTCCATCTACTATGGTCGTCAATAAATGAGACATAATACCTTGATCCTGCCAATGAAGGTTCTTGACTTGGTCCCCATACATCTGTGTGTACTAAGTCCAATAAGTTGTTGTGGATGTAGCCTTTGTGGTTGAATGGTTGTCTTTGTGCCTTCCCAATCTGACATGCATCACACCTGTTGATCATGTGTTGCTTTGATATGTTCGGCAGTCCTAGAACACTTTGATCCCTGCATATATCCTTCAAGGTTCTTTCATTCACATGAGCAAGTCTCTTATGCCACACTTCAAGCTCACTTAGGGTTTGAGACCCAAAGTTGAATAGAGCTATGTTCCTGGTATCTCCTACTTCAAAAGTAAAGAGCCTACCATGCTTCTCACCTCGGGCTATCTTCTTGAAGCCTTGACATGGATCTTCCACAAAAGCTCCATGTTGGGTGAACCTAACTTGCAAGCCTTTTTCAACTATTTGGCCTACACTGATTAGGTTTTTAGTGATAGTGGGTACATAGAGAACCTTACTCAGAATGTTTGTCCTGCCATTGGAAGCTTTGACATTACCAATCTTCTCCACATTGTGCTTCGTGTCATCCCCTGTTTGCACTTCATGTCTATGCTTTGGACTTTCCAAGTCAGATAGAAGAGCAACGTTGCCTGCAACATGATTCGAGCATCCTGAATCTATGTAGAACAAATGATCATCTTCTTTACCATGATAAGAGTTACCTTCCTTTATGCTATTATTGGCTTCTTGATTGAAGAGTTGTCCAAGAAAGATGTTGAAGTCTGGAGTCTGCACATCCATGATGAGATCATAAGCCGTCGTGAAGGATTGCCATTGCTTATCACTTCGAATGCCGTTGAGAATTTGCCTCATGATGACCTCTTCTTCAATCAGCTCTCCAATGGATGCTAACTGATCCGCAACCTCTTTGACCTTGGTAACAAACTCTGTGATGGTTTGTTTAGGTGTCTTCTTCATTTGGTTGAACTCGTTCCAAAGATGATTCTTTCTTGCTTTGGTACTAGCAGAAAAGAAAGTCTCCAGGGCATCCCAAGTCTCTTGAGATGTCTTGCATCCTCTAATATGTGGTAATAGAAAGTCAGAGATAGAGTTTAGTATGTACGACCTTGCTTGAGCATCCCTTGCGCACCAAAGTGTGAGCTTATCTGTCTCCTCCTGTGTAGGTCCTCCTTTGGATCTTGGAATAGGCATAGCTTCATCACCTGCTACAATTCCATAAAGATTTCTACCTTGCAAATAGGCCTCCATTCTGATTTGCCAAGCCGCGTAGTTGTGTCGATCAAGCTTCTCGATCATTGAGGGAAAGCCGTCACCCATCTTGAACTAGCTCTGATACCACTGAAAGAACTTGGAGAAGCTTGTTGAAGGTAGAAAGGTGCGTTTCAAAGCGATGAAGTTTGGTCAAGCCAACCGGCACAAGACCAGCCCTTGAGCTTTTGGAGACTCAAATAGACCTTATAGGCATGCTATAAGTGCAAAGAAACACACTATGTACCTTGGAGCATCAAGGAGAATGAGTCGATACAAAACAGATAGGTTCGCGGGTCGACTAGCTCAAAAAACTTACTATCTATGGAAGAGACAATGAACTTCAAATGCCCATAGCGACCAGCGATTACAATTAGAAAAAATCCTTTTATGGGAGTGATACACATAGGGTTGAGTGTATGGAATGCACAAAAGTATAAGGAATAAGCAAAATATGCTATAGGAATGAATGCGACATTCACCGGTGGTACTTCCTATTTTTCAGGAATACGCAGAGATTGACCCCGAGGCAGAAAAACTGAGATTTCTCCAAATCTGCTGAACCAAATGCTTTGAAAATTTACAGGCATAAACTAGACACTGATACCTTTCCAATGAGTCCTCTTGCACTCAATTTGGAGCTCTGAGGAGAGAGCAGCAGCCTCTGCAAGATTACTGTTGGCGAAGAAGATGATGCAGAAAATTGAAGGAGCAAGACAATGATGGTCACAAGTGTATGTATATTGCTTCCATGTAATGTACAAGTGATTTCAACTCCTTATATAGCCTCTAGGAGTGTTCCACGACTTTTACAACTTGAATTTGAATTCAAATGAAGGTGGGAATGGTTGTTGGAGGGAATCAATTCACTTCCCTACAATCTAGGAAAAGTGAAGATCTTGATTGATCTACTTTTAGGTGACTTGATTGCTTGATTGAATGCAACTTCAACCACCAAAATTTCGTGGGATTTTGGCTCTATATTTGTACCTTTACATGTGTACAACTCAAGGCTTTTACAACGGTAAATGAGCCATCAAAATATTCTCAAAAAATACAATAAATGAGCATATGAAAAAGAACTCTCCAACGGATATCCTTTCGCCGCGATAGCCTTTGATGTAGATCAAATCCACCTCAAGCATAGTGTAAGCTTGATGTTCCAACAATCTTCCCGACCTCATAAACTCTACCAATGGAGCACTCCAATCTGGAATTAATGACACTTGAGAAAGGGTTGCATGCTCCACTAGGGGTCTCTCTCTGCACATTGGACAATTCTTAATCCACTCATATATTTCTTTGTCCATGCTAGGCCAATACACTCCTAAACGCTTCAAATTCTGCAATGTTCGTTGTTTAGAATAGTAATTTCCTAGCAATCCTTCATGAGCTTGCTGCAACCAACTACTATGTTCATCATCCTCGACACAACAAGCTAATACACCCTCATTATCTTTTTTGTACATGCTTCCTGCCAATATGTGATATTTTTGTGATTTTACAATTTCTTCTTGTGATGTTTTCACATTCTTATTTGCGGGTCCAAAGGTTAGGACTGGTACCAACTTATTTGCCCATTTAGGAACAAATTCTAAATTGAACAGATAAGCATCAGGTAGTTCATCAGACACTCCTTGAGGTGACTCTCCTGAAGTAATGTGAGAAAGGTGATCTGCCCGGAGGTGGGTTCTACCTTTCCTAACAACGACTTCAAAGTCATATTCCATTAGTAAGAGGAACCATCTTACTAAGCGTCCTGTATTGCAAGGTTTATTGACCAAATATAACAAAGCTTGATGATCAGTGAAAAACTTGAACTTGTTGGCCAATAAATAGTGTCTAAACTTCTTCACAGCATAAACCATGCCTAAGCCCTCTCGCTCAGTTGTGGTATAGTTTCATTCAGCTACGGTGAGCTGTCTACTAGCATATGCTATGGGCAAATCTAAGTTTCCTTCACCTGTGGGTTGTGCTAGCACACATCCTATGGCGTGATTGGATGCATCCACATGGACATGGAATTGTTTATTCCAATCAGGAGTGGTCAGTATTGGTGCTGTGCACAAACGTTTCTTCAGTTCATTGAACGAATTCTCGCATTCATCGTTCCACTCAAAATTAGACAACAAGGCATAAAGGGGTCTAGCTATGATCACATACATGTGGATAAACTTTCAGTAATATCCACAATGGCCCATAAAGGCTTGTACCTCTTTAACATTCCTTGGCCTTGGCAACTCCGCTATGGCTCGTACCTTATCTTCATCTGTTGAGATTCCATTCTTAGAAACAATATGACCTAAGATTTTACCTTGACGAACCATGAACACACACTTTTCTGGGTTCAGACACACTCGATATTCTCTACACTTGTTGAAGATCTGTCTGAGCTCAGGGATGTGAAATCTTCTTTCTTAGGAATGAGCACATAAATCATCCACATACACTTCTAAGCTCTTTCGCAAGAACTCTTTGAAGACATGACACATGAGCTTTTGGAATGTTGCAGGTGCATTGGTGAGCCCAAATGGCATCACACGAAATGCAAAGATTCCCCACTCTATGGCGAAAGCTGTTTTGTGTTGATCTTCTGGGGCAATGGCTACTTGATTGTAACCTAAAAATCCATCAAGGAAGCTATAAACTTCCTTGCCTGCAACACGCTCCAATAGGTGTTCCGTGATTGGAAGTGGATAACTATCTCTGATTGTAGTGGCATTAACTTTTTTAAGGTTAATACACACTCGCAACTTCCCGTTCTTCTTGGGCACCACTACAATGGGGGACACCCATTCAGTATGCCCAATCTCATAGATGAATCCAGCTTCAATCAGCCTATGAATTTATTCTTTTATTTTGGCTGCATATGTATCATTATATGTGTAGGGCTTCTGTTTGGTGAGCTTGGCATCAGCAGTCATGGGAATCGTATGAGAACATATTCTTTGATCTACCCCCTTCAAGTCTCTATAATGCCATGCAAACACATCCCTATATTCCCTTAATAGAGCTATGAGCTCCATTTCTTCTCTTGCACTCAGGTCATCTCCTATGTAGGTACATCTCTCTTCGTTCTCTTCAATGGTCATGGCAATCTTTTTGGTCTTTTCTTTATTATCATATGATTCTCCTATGATGGCCTCTCTCTTAGGCATTCGTACCAAAATTTTGCGATCGTCAACTTCATATTTCTTGAAGTTTTCTGGTACTTCAAATAATGATTCCTCCTCATCTTGTTTCCCTGCTTTTCTTTTCTTTTTCTTTTGACTGCTCTCACTTCCATCCTTTGAATTTACCATTTTAATACTTGTGAGAGGCTCTTCTTCTTTCTGGATGAACACTCCTATATCTTCTAGATAGTGCTGCTCTGAGTTAAAGCAACTATCCATCACAATGGAGTCTATATCATCGTCATTCTCTTCTTCTTCTATGACATCACTAGGGTCACATTCTTCTAGCAAGGGCTGACACATGAACACTGAGATATCATAACCCTCCTCATCACAATGAGGTGTCCACTGTTCCTCGTTGACAACAATGTCCATGGTGGCTAAGATTTCAGGCCAGCCATGAGGCTCAAATTCCTCATCTGGAAAGATCATCGGTGTGTAGGATGGGTCCCTAACTGGTCTAACCTTGCACATCCACAAATGAGTATCTTCATGCAGCCATGATGGATCAGGTGAACTTCCAGAATGCACAGAGATGGAATCTTCTTTTGCTTTGTGGATAGGATTCCATTGTAGGGATGGTACATTTTTGAAGGAGTAATCCTTCAAATTGACCTTGGTGGTGAACCCTAAGTGCTGCAAGTACAAGGAGTTGGTGTTGGAAGCAGCCAGAGGCATAGAAGACGCGGAACCATGTAACGACGGAGCAGGGAGCCAGTCAAATCTTTTTTCAAAGAATTATGTTTTCAAATACTTTCCAAAAACCTCCAACAATGATTTTTATCACTATTGTAACATATGTAACATAGAAAACCCCATTTTGTAATCCATAGCTCCATTTTGTGCAAGCCGAGGAGTCCTCGAGCTTGAGGAGCTTAGGTAGAACAAGCGTATCAATTTTTGTTATTTTTAGACACCGTTTACCCTTTCAAATAGCATTTAGGACCTATTTTTTAACTATGTCAGTCACTAGATGTGAAACCGGTCAAAACTAGTCTAGAAACTATAAAAAGAGCTAGAGAGCTCATTTTTGAGGTTAGCTTGTTTGAGGTTAGAGTTCTTTTGAGCTTGTAATAGTGTTCTTGAGTAATAGAGTTGATTTCTCACCTTCCATTGTGCCTTGCTTGTCTCTTCGTAGTGTGTGTGTATGTGTGTGTGCATTTCTATGCTTCTCACCTTCACTCTCACTTCATCTCACATTCACGATCTTCATATCACTCCTATCTCTTCCGCGGATTGACATTAAGGAGGTGGAGCTTCTTAACGTGGTTCTCACCATTGTGCTAGAGCAACACCAAATTTGGCGCCGTTGCCGGGGATCGAGTCTAGGACGAATGTGTGATGGTAAGAGTATAGCAAGAAGTAGCGTTGGAAGGTAAAAATTTCAGTTTTTGTTGTTGTTTTTACTTAGTTTTTAGTGTTTTTCACCTCCCCCACACTCCATCTTCATCACTGCATCATCATCTTCATCTCCAAAAAAATCAGAAAATTCACCATATCCACCCATTCTCCTCATTTCCCCTCATTTGTGCATGCGAGAGAGTGAGAGAGAGCTTTTGTGCTTGTGTGTACTTTTGTTTTCTTGAGTTTTCTTGCAGGTACAGAGCTCCAGTGCATCAAGAAAGCTTGGAAAAGGTAAAATTCTCAGTTTCTGTCAGAAATTTCCGACTGTTTCAGACCATCGCGATGGTCTGCAAAGTTCAGAATTTGAAGAAGGCGACCACACCAGCGTGTAGAGCACACTTGCGCCTCTAGGAATCCATACTTGCATTGCAAAAAATCATACTTTGGTGGACCATCGCGACGGTCTCAGACCATCGCGATTGTGTCACACCATCGCGATAGGCTCACGCCATCGCGACGGCTCGGCCGGACCATCGCGACGGTCTCATGCCATCGCGACGGTTCAGTTGGACCATCGCGACGGTTCGCGGACCATCGCGACTATTCGGTTGACCCCACACCATCGCGATTGGCTCACGCCATCGCGCCGAGGGTGCCACGTGGCAAGTTGGACCATCGCGACAACTCAAATTTTGGACCATTGCGATTGGCTCACGCCATCGTGCCCTGACCATCGCGATTGGCTCAAGCCATCGCATCTGTGACCATCGCGACGGTTCACTTTGGACCATCGCGATTGTTCACGTTGACCGTTGACTGACGCCATCGCGATTGTCCGCCTGATCGAGCCATCGCGACGGTTCACACTCACGCCATCGCGATTGTTCACCTTCACACCATCGCGACGGTCCCAGACCATCGCGATTCTCTCACGCCATCGCGATTGTGCACCCCCATCGCAAATTTTAGGGTTTCATTTTTTGGCCAATTTTGGGGCTATTTTTGGGAAATTTTTGGGTGATTATATTCATAGGAGACCCCTTAGCTCATATTTGGAGAAAAACCTGTTTGTCAGTTTTTACCCCCCAGGGCGTGAACGGTCATAACTTTTTCATCCGAAGTCCGTTTTTTGAGCTTAATAGCTCGTTAGAAAGCCAGGGGGCAAGCATTAAAAAGTTGGGCAAAAGGGAAGGGACTTAAAAGGTGTATATACTCAAGTGCTTGATCATCCAACTGTGAATTGGTCTAATATTGGATTTTTCCAGGTCTAGCAAGGGCAATCAAGGGCAACCAAGGCAAGGCAGTGAAGGGCATAAAGCTTGGGAAGCGCGGCTTCTTGGGCATCACAGCAACCAGAAAAGCTGACTCGAGGTTGGAAGATTACTCAACCCCCTCAGTCAATTCTTAGCTTAGGATAAACGGTAGTATTGTGGATTAAAGACGATAGGAACGCCTCAAGTTCAAGAGAATTAAATTTTTCAAGTCCAAGACTAAAGATAAAGGTGTGTGACACGAAAACCTAAAGGAAGGAACATAAGTCTGACTGAACGGGAACTCAAAGTACCACAGAAAGTCGAATTCCTGACGCATACATTAGGACAAGAATCTAAAGAAATTTAAAAAGAATCAAGAAAGTAATAACAAAGAATCATTGACGATCTGAGCGTGTACTGAGTGTGCAAGGAAGAAAATTAATGAACCTTAGATCGGGCAAACATATAGGTAAGTCAGACCGACGAAGCCTTAGATCATCAGAGGCAAGTGTAAGAACTACTGCACGATCGTGGGCTCAACAATTGAACACTAGTTATCCCTACGAGAGCTCAGATACTAGCGAATCAGAAATGGCATTTAGCACAGACAGACCAGAAGGAGGGTCGAATGTAGCCTATTTAGAAAAACCAGAAGGACCCTATAGAACGCAACTAGAGTTTCTCCGAACCAACCGATTAGGTGCTCGCATCTATGAGGATGGTTTGCGAAGGCAAGTGGTGCAAATGCACAACCCCAATCAACCCATTGGATTGGAACGTCCAGTGGTGAAATTTGAGAGAGACGCGTACATAGACAAGGAAGGAACGATGTACATCCTAAGTACGCAGCCAAACAATACCAACGAGTTTGGCGTGATTCAGCTAGAGACGGAAACTAAATCTCAAGGAAAAGAACCATTAGAAGAGCCTAGAACACCTAGAGGGAAATCTGTACTGACACGAGTACTAATCCCAGAATGGATCCCTCAGGACAACAGAAGCATAGAGTTGTTTGTAAATAAAGAAACTGATGAAGCCTTTTGGAGATACAAGACAGAACTACTTAGTGAGGTAGGTATCATCACTATATACGAGTTCAAGGACCCGGATACACCTGGAAAGGTTGTATACCTGGATGAGACTTCAGAAAGAGTCTTTGTGGTGCCTGACCACGCTAAAAACACATACACATGGAGAGGTGAATTGGTATTCCCTCCATCTAGAACGAACATGAATACAAGTCAACAAGGGGCAGGAACATCTTCAGCCCATGGAAATCAAAGAGAGAAAAATAAAGAAAGACCCGAAGTAAGCTTCACTCATCCCGTAGGGAGAGATAGAACAACCACAAACACTAATAGAGCGGATAGACAAAGAGATCATGGAATACCAGGTGGTAGAGATGATTTTCCTCTACCTAGACCACGTGAACATGCAAGAATGTTGAGACCCACTCAGTTAGTGAAATCCATGAAGAACTACTTTGATGGGACAGGAGATCCCTATGACCATGTTGCAGAATTCAAGCGAGTACTAAGAGCAGAACAAGTTGAAGACATGTTCACGCAATACAACGCATTTGGACTAACGTTAAAGAATACAGCTTTAACTTGGTTCCAACCTTTGCAACAAAGGCAATTTAGAGACATCCATCACTTTTTAGAGTCATTCATCACTGAATTCTCTAAAAGTGGGATTAGACATGACACGTCTTCGTTGATTCATAGCTTTAAACAAACCCCTCAGGAAACAGTTAGACTGGCAGTACGTAGGTTTAGACAATATGTTGAACGATGTCCAATGCAAGAGCTACCCTCACAAGCCAAGCAAGTGTCATTGTTTCTAGATGGCTTGTTGAGCTCTAAACTACGCTCCTACGTGTACCTAAAAGAACCCAGAACGCTAGAGCAATGTGTAAGAATTTGTATAGACATTGAGGACAACTTAGGAGACGAGTTGGAACTCTCAAAGGTCTATAAGGACTCAGACTGTTCATCTCTAGCATCCACAAAATTGTCTAGCTCAATAGAAGACCTAGCAGAAAAAGTGGCTCAGAAACTAGGAGTTTCTAGTAAACCTAGGGTGCTAATGAACAAGTGTTGTTACACCTGTGGTGGTGACCATATGGCAAATGTGTGCCCCAATGCACCACAACCACAAGCCAACCCTAGTGGCCAATACTGTACAATTGAAAGAAGATACACGAATCATACGGCTCAGGAGTGCCCATACAACAAGCAGACCGTGAGACAGAACTACCCGCAAGCATACGCACAACCAGGTAGGTATCAAGGCCAATACAATGCTCAGCCTTATTACTATAGGCCTCCTCAGAACTACCCATACCAGGCTCAACAGAGACCTCAACCTGTCTTAGCTCAGCAACCACCCCCACCAGCGAATGTCATCTCAGCCAAATACGCTGCTGTAGAAGAGAATCTAAGTAGGGCCTTAGTGCCTTCTTCACCTTTGATCACAGAGAGTGACCCACACTCAAACAGTTTTGACTCTACGCATGTAGATAGTCCACCCGCATATTACACAGAGTCACCAGAACACGTAGAAACATATCATTATGATAGTCCACTAGTGGAACCTAGTTGGGAGCCAGACTATGCTAATGTGATGTACACAAACCCAAACCCACGGCCCCAATTAAGACAACAGAGACCACAGGGCCCTAGAGGACCATGCTTTAGGTGCCAAGGAGATCACTTCATAAAGGATTGTCCACATCCTTCAATAGCAGGGCAATCACAGTACTATAACATACAAGGCTTTTGTGCCGATTGTGGCAAAGAGCACATAATCAAAGATTGCCCTAAGAACCCTGTTAATGCTTCGAATGTGACACCGATCAACGTGATAGGTATTGTAAATAACGCAGATGGATCCAACCCTACATACATGCCTATCCAAGCTATAACAAGAGCCCAGGCGCTCTTACAGAACCAACAACTTAATCAAGGGAAAGTAGTTGGAAGTAGTGAAGTTGCAGAATCTAGCAGTAAAAATACAAAATCTTGGAAAGATTCTAGAGAAAGAATTAAGAGAAAATGGAGTAAAAAGATAACTGAGTTGGAAGGAAGTTTAAAGGAATCTAGAGCCAAAATCCTAGAATTGACTTCACAGGACTTGAATCAAGAGAATCCAGCTCAAAAATCAGGATCAGTTTTAGCGGAACCCATACCAGAAAATCTAGACATGATGTTTTGTGCATATCAGGCTAGATTAAAAGAGGGACCCCAGGTAGCTGAAATGAGCAAAAACTACCCTCGAGCTGATCTAGAAATTGAGAGAACTAAACTTTGCATGAAGATGGTAGAACTAGCACAAGCTTTGTTCGAAGCCTCTAGATATCTTAATTGGAATAACATGGCAAAACCGGAATTACATTTTCAAGGACTAATGGAGAGGCTAGAATATTTGATTGAAAGCAAAGAGAAAAAGGATCAGCATAGGAACCCCATTGTCCCAGAGACACAGGAAAGGAATGCACCATCCCTGTCTCAAGTACCCAATACAGAAAATCAAGACAATTTGTCTTCCATACATAAATATTCACATGAATTTTTGAGAGAAATCCAATAAGAGAAATGGAGAAAGGAACAAGGAACCCATCCTCCTATTCAAGAAATAGATGACTTGCAGGAACAATTTCCCCAAGACATCCCCTCTATTTACGATGAGGTAGAGGAGGAACAACTGAGTGAACACACAACTTTTGAATCTAATTCTTTACAAGAATTACCTCAGTTCACAGGACCTTGGGAAGCAAAGTCTATTAGTATGAGAGCACCCACGATAATAGTGAGGAATGAAGAATCAGTAATCCCTAGAAACACGAAAGTCATCAAGAATACTAAAGTACAATGTAATCTCACTCTAGAGGAATTGTTAAAGGTAAAACCAGAATTGTGGAAACATGTAGCAAATCAATTCCCTGAGCTTGCTACTACTCCCTCACAAATAGGATCACAAAATAAGGTACCAGAGATACCCGTAGAAAAGATTGGAGATGTAAGCGAAGGAGAGGAAGGTAACACTTATCTTCCAATAACCCATCAGGGCTACACCACGAAAGCAATCTTAGATTCAGGAGCCGGAGTAGCCATTGCTACCACCGCTTTATGGAAACGTTGGGTTAAGCCAGTACTCAGACCTACCAGGATGAAGCTACAAATGGCTGACGGACACATAGAGAAACCATTAGGCTTACTAGAAGGCATATCTCTCACCACTTGTGGTGTAGAATTTGAGCATACCTTTGCCATTTGTGACTTTGCAAAAAATCATGCATATGAGATGATATTGGGACGACCATTCATGCGTCAGTTGCAAATTGTACAAGATTGGGGAACTAATTCTTTGTACTTGCAACATTTAGGGGTGACTACCAAAGTCAATCTTAAAGACTATTCACATAGAGACGTACCCCCAATACAATGGAATACCATCCATAAGACACAAGTAGAAACAGAATCCGTGCACTCATTAGAATCAGATCCTTCTTTGTTGCATGAGGATACTCATTTATGGATGTGTAAAGTTGCAAAACAAGAGGAAGAAAGATTAGAAGCAAGGACCTTAGGTGCAGAACAACATCCACAAACCCTTCAAGATCCAGCTTACACACCTGTAGTATTCCCTGACGAAGAGTTTGAACCCCATGGTTGTGCAGAAATCCTAGCAACCATGGATGTAGCCATCAATGAAGAACAATGGACTCCCCACTGTGACGAGGATGGCTATGACATTTCAGTTTTCACGATAGAGCCAATCATGTGCGATGCAATTTTAGAAGAGTGTGAACCTAACACTGATGCATTTGAGGATGCAAGCGATTGTGATTTAGAATCAATTATCATGGACTCACCCTTTGCATCAGAGGAAGAATATTTTCACGAAGTAGAAACTCACCCTCAGAAACAGGAAGAAATTACAAATGAGGTGAGGTTAGCCACTCAAGTGACTAGCAAAAGTGAAGGCAAGAAAAGAAAGAAGAAAGACACCATGACAGAAAAAGAAGAATCTTTGTTTGAAGTACCCGAGAATTTCAAGAAATATGAAATCGAAGATAGAAGAATCATGGTACGAATGCCTAATAGAAAGGCGAATGACGGACAAGTATATGATAACCGAGAGAAAACCAAGAAAATAATCGTAGCTATAGAAGGAGAAGAAGAAAAATGTACCTACATAGGGCATGATTTGACGAATGAAGAAGAAGAAGAGCTAGTGGCCCTATTGTGCGAATATAGAGATGTGTTCGCTTGGAGTTACAAAGATTTGAAAGGAGTAGATCCAGATATATGTTCTCATAGAATCTCTATGACTCCAGATGCAAAACCTACGAAACAGAAACCTTACACGTACAATGATAACTACGCTGCGAAGATTAAAGAGGAGATAGATCGGCTGATAAAAGCAGGATTCATTTACGAAATTGAGCATACCGAATGGGTATCCCCCATTGTGGTTGTGCCCAAGAAGAATGGAAAATTGCGTGTGTGTATTAACCTTAAAAAAGTTAATGCCGCCACGATTAGAGACAGTTATCCTCTTCCTATCACAGAACATCTATTGGAAAGAGTTGCGGGCAAGGAAGTTTACAGCTTTCTTGATGGATTCTCAGGTTATAATCAAGTAGCCATTGCTCCAGAGGACCAACACAAGACGGCTTTTGCCACTGAATGGGGCATATTTGCATTTCGTGTGATGCCATTTGGCTTAACAAATGCACCCGCCACTTTCCAGCGACTCATGTGTCATGTTTTTAAGGAATTCTTACGCAAGAGTTTGGAAGTATATGTCGATGACATATGTGCTCATTCTAATATCAGGTAGACGCATATCCCAGAGTTAAGACAAATATTTGACAAATGTCGAGAATATCAGGTTTGTTTGAACCCAGAAAAATGCGTTTTCATGGTCAGACAAGGCAAAATTCTAGGACACATTGTGTCAAAGAATGGAATTTCTACGGATGAAGAAAAGGTGAAGGTAATTGCAGAATTACCTAGACCAACTAATGTGAAAGAGGTACAAGCATTTATGGGCCATTGCGGTTATTATAGGAGATTCATACACATGTATGCAATCATAGCCAAGCCTTTGTACTCTCTTTTACCCAACTTTGAATGGACAGATGAATGTGAAAATTCATTCAATGAACTTAAACGATGCTTGTGCTCAGCACCTATATTGACAACCCCAGATTGGAGTAAGACATTCCATGTACATGTGGATGCATCCAACTACGCCATAGGATGTGTGTTAGCACAACCCACGAATGAAGGTAACATAGATCTCCCCATAGCTTACGCGAGCAGACAATTGAACGCAGCAGAAAGAAATCACACCACGACGGAACGAGAAGGATTAGGGATGATCTACGCGGTAAAGAAGTTTAGGCACTACTTGTTGGCAAACAAATTCAAGTTCTTTACAGATCATCAAGCCCTATTGTATTTAGTCAACAAGCCATGTAACACAGGACGACTAATACGTTGGTTTCTATTACTCATGGAATATGATTTTGAAGTTGTAGTTAGGAAAGGAAAGACACATCTCAGAGCTGACCACCTTTCAAGATTAACCTCAGGAGAAGCTCCTCAAGGAGTAGTGGATGAGTTACCAGACGCATATTTGTTTAACCTTGAGATAGCACCAGAATGGGCTAAGCCTATAGTCCCTATTCTGGCATACGGACCCAAGAATCCTAGGATAAAGATCAAAGAAGGAGAGATTACCAAGTCTCAGAGATACCAAATAATGGCAGGAAGCATATATAAACAGGATAATCAAAAGATTCTTGCTTGTTGTGTAGATGAATCAGAACATGCGAATTGGTTGCAATTAGCACACATAGGTGCATTAAAGCAACATCATTCAAAACATCGAACATTACAGACTCTGCATAGATTAGGAGTATATTGTCCTTCGATGGAAGCAGATGTCTACAGGTTGTGTAAGGAATGGAATGTTTGTTGTGAAAGACCACCAGTAGAGCATGCTACATTATATCACGTGTCTCTCACACCAGACTGGAGTGAACAATTAGTGACATACTTGAGGACGAAGACATTCCCTCAAGGAATGACTTTAGCACGACAATGCAGTCTAGAGCAGGAAGCTCAAGATTATTCACTTATTGGCGATAACCTATACAAAAGAGGACGAGATGGATATCTAAGGCAATGTGTTCATGAGAGCGATTATCTGAGCATACTAGAGACTGCACACCAAGGTGTTGCAGGAGGTCATTTTGGACCCGATAGGATAATCAAAGCCATCCTCTTTGCAGGATTATGGTGGCCCACTCTTCACATGGATGCTCATACCTATGTAAAGAGATGTGATGTGTGCCAAAGAACTCAGTTTCCTACTCGCAGAGATGAAATGCGATTGAAACCCATGATGGGCGGACGTGCATTTTCAAAGTGGGGTATAGACTTTGTAGGACCCATTAACCCCCCTGCAAAAGGTACACATGCGGAATACATTATTGTTGCCACAGATTATCTTACGAAATGGGTAGAGGCAAAAGCCACGAAAAAGAATGATGCACATACAACTGCAAAATTCTTATTTGAGAATGTCTTTACAAGATATGGATTGCCTATAGAGTTAGTGAGCGATCGCGGAACTCACTTTCTAAACCAGGTCATTGAATATTTGTTACAGGATTTATGGTGATTCACAAGAAATCCGCACCATATCATCCTCAAGCCAATGGTCAGGCTGAAAGCACTAATAAGATCCTTTGTAACGTACTGACGAAACTCGTGAACAACAAACGTTCAGATTGGGACAAACAGTTACACCACGCTGTTTGGGCATATCGAGTGGCCTACAAGACCGTACTCAATGCAACTCCCTTTCAGATGGTTTTTGGTCAGAATGTTGTGCTTCCTTTGGACTTCTTGATACCGACCCTTAAGGTTGCACAAGAACATCAGTGGACCGGCCATGAATTATCAGCAAGAATAATGGACTTGGAACGATTAGGAGAAACCAGGCTAAAGGCAGCAGTAGGAATATATGCAGCGAAGAAGCGACAGAAAGCATATTTTGATGCACATGTGAAAGATAAAGGCCTAAAAGGAGATTTAGTTCTAGTATATACGCTAAAGCAACACACACGTAAGTTAGAAAAGCGAGGTTATGGACCTATGATCATTAACAGACTCTCAACAAGTGGAGCAGTACAGTTAGCCACTTTAGAAGGAGATATAATGCCTAATTACATTAGTGGCTGTAGAGTCAAGTTATATCAGGAACCTCTTACTGAGGATATGCTTAGACGACTCACGTTAGCAAAGAAGCGTAAGGAGGAAGAAAATAGAATACGAGCTGAAGCTCAGGTAGAAGCTATAGAACGCATTAAACGCATGAAGTTAAGAAGACAAGGACTAGGGAGAGAACATTATAACCATCTGGAAACTACACCCAGATATCCCATGGCCATGTGTCAAGTAAAGTCAACCACTCATCCTAGTATAGTGGACAGGAGACCATTCATTACAGTCAGGCTAGAGCACGGCAACCCTTGCCAAGAGCTCAGGGCTTTAATTGACTCAGGTGCTGCGACTAGTGCGATTAGATGGTCCCACTATAAGGATTCAGGAATAGAAATGCGGCCAATTGAGGCATACCTCATAGGGCTAGGAGGCATGGAAACCCCTTGCATGGGTGAGGTGGACCTTCCTATCCTCATTAAGGATGTGACCATGACAGCGAAGCTACTAGTGTGCCATGATGACGACCTGATAGAACCCCTAATCCTTGGCCAAGATTGGCTATACGATCACTCAGTGGACCTAAATCTTAGACAAGGCTCCTTACAGATTGGAACCTTAGAGCAAAAGCGAGTGATACCGCTTGACTTCCCTAACGGCATTCCAACTGAGGTTTGTAACCCTAGACCCTATGAAATACATGCGACAGAAGACCGGAAGATCTTGGGTCAAATCAGCCACGTTACGTCTACACCAACCCACTCGGGCTTGGCTAGGGACAGTTGTCAATCAGAAGGACGACAGGAGATCTTCCCTGGGGCTTCCTGCAAACTAGAAGGGGCAAATACCCAACCGCTAGGGCAGATGGGCACAATCAGCGGTCAGGTGGGTTGCATCAGCGACCAAATGAGCACAACACCCTGCGGAGCTCATCCTTCCAAACTTGCTGCGGATTGGCCTAGATTAAAGATAAATAACAAATCACTTCCTAATGGGCAGGTCACGCAAGTGTTGGATCTCCCTTCTTTTCCAAAGCAGAGCGTCCAATGGACCTCTCAAACCCAACCACGAACGAGTCAACCACAACAGAGGAACCCAGACCGACGACACCACCAGACAAGGCAAAGAAAGTCGCAGTATCAACATCACAGAACAAGTGGCACGAAACAAATATGGGTGCCAAAAGGACAACAACCATAGGCTATTGGCAACACTGCAGACGAGAACAAGACAAAGTTTCAAAAGAAGCAGAGTCAGTATCCAAAGTCCCCTCGATCTTCTTCTACAAGTACCAATACTCGACAGATTTGGATCACCAAGAAGTATCTTATCAATTGACCCACACCCACGCAGATTTGGGTACCCAAACAATGTATTATAGCCCAAACCTCAAGCCATGTAATATATACCCCTCAAAAACCTTTTCATCCTTCAATACCACCAAACCCGACACCACTTTTTGTCCCTCAGCAGAAACATACCACCCACTCAAAGACTCTTAGGAAATGGATACCGAAACGTATCCAGACGTCTTCTTGTACCCCCTTATCTAACAATTCTCCCACCCCGTTTAAACTCCACCCTTGTAATAATTCACCCTCAACCAAACCTTGTATAAATTCATACACCAAAACCCCACATCATGCATAATAAAAGCTCATCAAGAAATGTATGCATAATCTGACAATGTAGGCGTCTAGAGACCTGCATTAGTTTTGCAAAATAATCATTGCATCAATCACTTCATGACACTTGGCTACACGGGTTACACATCGGTTATGGAAAGGGATTGCGGTCTCACCTTAATGGGATCATAATTAATTTCCATACTAATGTGCTAATCTTTTGTAGCAGATCTTTTCCATTAGTTCGTCAGTCATCATGCAAACCGAAGAAGGGCATCAGAAGTTGGCCCAAGCACACCAATGGCCAATATTGGAGATTTACTCCCGGAATCTTATCCTACGATGCAACCACCATAGTTTCAAGGTTTTCCAGGACCCATGCCAATCGACGATCCTCCTAGAGGATATACTAAGAAGATTCATCGTAATTCTCACTGGTTTCAAGGCCTAGCAGGACCATTAGCAGACGCTGATTTCATATTTGAGGCCAATTTGGCATTTGATCTTCGCACATGGACCAAGTACCAGTTCTTTTCAAGAGAATTTGAAGGACTGCAGAATACACAAGATTTAACGCATGTTTGGGCACGAGCGGGATTTACAGAATATTTTAGTGACCCTCTGCCTAAACCCGATTTTTACAGATGCTTTTACCTAGTAACCACCTTGACAGCTTCAGAGAACAAGGATCTACCCGGAACATTCATGTTACCATCCTTGGTAAATGACCCTCCATTTAGAAGGTTTTATTTGTCCAAAGATTTAATTCGTGCAGCTCTCAAAATACATGGAACGCATACTTCGACGGAAAGAGAACGGCTAGTCCCAGAGCAGATGAAACGTGGTGATGTTACTAAGTGGGAGGATATTTCAGCTATAACCCCTGAGCTCTCCAAGCCATTGCGGATATGCATGCAGCATTTTGCTTTCCCAGCTCAGGATCGTTTTACCATGCCCCACAAAAGAATCTAGTTTGGATTATACTTAGCATGTACTGGACCCCAAACGGTTGATCTAGCTAGCTGGATAATTGATCAGCTCTATTTGGCACAACATAGATGGGAACGAAAGAAGGTCATCAATGGGTGTTGTGCACTTACAAGGATTATATATATGTGTCTGGCATATGATTTACCCATAGAGCGCGCCATGACTAGTGAGGAACTGAAGGCATTCAAAGGGACCACTAAGAAGGCTAGAAAGTCTAGCAAAGGCAGAGTCGGAAAGCGGATGAGAGGCACTATCCCGTGCCTACAAGTCCCAGAATCACCCTCGCCACAACCATCTCCAGAGCAGTCACCAACAACAGCCACTCCCACGGTACCACCAATTCGTATACGGTTATCAAGACCAGTTATGCCGGAGGGCACCACCAGTACTGTTGCACCCCAAGCAGCCACAACCACAGAACCTATCACCACAGCAGCTGAACTTCCCACCACTATTGGTGCGGAAGCTTTCTCTTTTCCAATACCCCATTTAGAAGCAGAACAAGCAGAGCCACTGAACACAACATTTGATTTTGAGATGCCCGATGCATTCTCCAATGAGTTCCAGTTTTCAGAAGGACAATTGTTTTCTCAAGAATTTGAAAGGCCTAGCTACCCTACCACACCCAGGGATCAGCCACAAGGACAGATTGTGTCTAGCTCTGATGATGAAAGAACAGCAACCGATGACGACGAAGGCGATGACGAAGCCAGCCAGGGAACTCAGGAATCCCAAGAGCACGAACAGACAGACGGTCAAGGCCAACAAACAGACACACATGGTGATACAAGTACCCATGAAGATGAAACTTACGAAGCAACAACTTACACACTAGCTATCAAGAAGCTGTATAGAACTATGGAAAAAGTTTGGGCACGCAAAAAGCTGACAGAGGAAGAGAGTCAAGCAATAATAGAACAAGAACTTGTCACAGGCGGATACGAAGACGCATACATCAAAGGATTCAGAGAGTTAGTCAAATCAGTAGGCTCCAACGAAGCCCTCAGGTACTTGCAACGAAAGCCACTACCACAGTTTGACCCCCGCAGAGTACGACTACTTCAAAGCCCGGCGAATACATTCGTGTACCAATAGGAGCACAGTCTTCAGAACAAGCCAGGGAGGCACGCCTCGTCACCGAAAGCTCGTTGGCAGCAGAAACCATCCTTGTAGATTCCCCACCCCGCGCTACAACTGTACATACCTCAGTAGTCATTGAAGTACCGACCACCCCAACCACTCCTCCATCACCGCCCATCCCTCCAGCCTCCCCTATTCACCCTCCTTCTCCCAGACCAACATCTTCATTCGCCGGTGGTGTAGCAGAAATCGTCTTTACGACCACTCACCCCACAATTCCTGCACCCATTAGACCCAGTCTACCCCCTCACACATCCACCTTTCCATTCAACCCATTCCTCCATCCATCTTTTCCATCCTTCCCCACAACTCCAAGACCTCTTTTTCCATTCCCACCGCCATTAACCTTCTCCCCCGTCTCACCTCCCTGACCCACTGTAACCCCTCTTTCCCCTTTCCACCCAGCTGCACCAGCCAGTCCCCCTGTAGATTACTCCTCAACCTTTGTAAATCCCGTATTTACACCAGCACAAGCACCCACAATCACACCCATATTCACAGTCACCGCACTGGACACGTCCAATGACATGGACATCTCACCACCCACTGCACCATCACTCACTTCACTCACGGCACAAACATTTTTAGGCACATCACAATTTTCAACAATCACTACAGCATCCACCTTCCCACCCCCATTCCCCGTTCCCTTTGCATCTACACCCACTGCATCTTCATTTAGCACCCCATTAATACTATCACCCACTGTAGATAATGCATTTCGACAAACGTTCATGTGTATGACACAAGTCAGAGATGAGTTCACATCTCTTGGCGATAATTACCAGAAGCTGCAAAGGACAACCAATGACTTACAGTCGCAGCTTAATTTATTGTCTATTGAGAATGCCTCACTGAACACCCGCTACCAAGAATTACGAGAGGCCTATCATAAATTAGAACTAGAAAGCGAAGAAAAGACCAAGGAAGCCACTGCTAACCTGGATAACTTATTAAGAGCCCAGACAGTCCGAAATGCAACGCTAACACGAAACATGGACTTACTCAGAAGACATCTAGCAGCAGCAAAGGAGGAAAACCAGCGCGTACAAGATCAGAACCGAGAAAACTTAGAAGCAGCTCTTGACCACCCAGACCAACCTTTGAGTCCTAGTCGGTTCAAAGCCATTCCCTCAGACTCCATGAGGATGCTGCTAGAAGATCATGTAAGATTGCTAGATGAATACGACCGCATGAACGAGGAGTTACAGAAACTCAAAGAAGATCACAAATTACTCCAGTTACGAGAACCGGCACACCAAGACATACCAGCACCTGTGGACCCCTCTCCTGACATCTTAGAGGAACTCAACGCATTACGAGCCCAGGTATCAAACCTTGAATCAAGGATTGCAGTATATGAAGCACCGCCAAGGCCAGATTCCCCACCTAAGCTACCAGCTGAGGAAGAAACTGTCACCATCCCGGTGGAGGAAACGTTTGAAGAGGCGTACGAGCCACAACCCATCCCAGGCGGACACGTCACGGCCGAAGGCCAGATGACTTACGAACTCCCGACTCCCGCGTGGATGAAGACAATTGAGGAACTTGGAACAACGCACTCAGCTAGAGTAGAGGCACAATTACATGCCATGGCGATGATAGAAGAAAGAATTTTACAATCTCCATTCTTTGCTCATTTGGCCCCCCGACGATACATATCTGGGCACGAGCTACAGTATAAACCGTATTTTATGTTAATGGCCGAATACCAGTTAGCCATTGAGAAAGAAACAGGTAAGAAACCATCGCATGCGACTCAGTTCGAGGAAGACGATTTGCCACTAGATGCGCAGCAAGGAGAGATCTATCAACCAGAGTGGCGAAAAGATTTACTACAGAAGTATCCAGAAATGATGAGTACATGGGTAAAGGCACCTTTGCACTTAAAGTACAACCCATGTTGGGGACCAGTACCACGACGCTGCTCCTGGACTGCCTTTGCTATTAAGGTACAAAACAATAAGCAGTGCCAGGATTGGTTGAATTACCCCTATTTTAAGCCACCCATCGAGTTACCAACTGTTGGCTACATGATGGCTACAATTCGCCACTGGCTCCCTAGATTAAAGCATATGGACGATATAGCGGCGCATATGACTGTCAAAATCTTTGACATGATGCAAATGATTTTTAAAGTCTTCCGACGCGTCAAGGCACCTCATGTCAACACCCCGCGCTTTGAGCATGGCAATTTTGATCTGGTATATGATATGAGTACAACGCCATCGCTACGGGTGTGTTATGCCTGGCATTGCAGAATAAAATATCTACCGGCGTGCTACAAGCAGACATTCGAAGAGATGTTCACAACCGGCTTCTGGGAATACCATTCAGAGGTATTCATAAGCAGGCCTACACATTTATTACACTTATTTGCCTGTGAACGAATGGTCTATTCCACACACTATCAGCTCCCGCCACCAGAAGAACCGCAACCAATCGACTGGGAGAAACTCGAGGCAGATCTGGCCCGAGGCATTCGTATCTCCGAGCACACCCTCGCTCAAGACCTCCTACAGAACTATATCCGGCAGACCTCACAACAAGGTTCTGTCAGGGACGACAGAAGCGAGAGGGAGGGGGGTGTTGGAAGCATCCAGAGGCATAGAAGACGCGGAAGCATGTAACAACGGAGCAGGGAGCCAGTCAAATCTTTTTTCAAAGAATTATGTTTTCAAATACTTTCCAAAAACCTCCAACAGTGATTTTTATCACTATTGTAACATATGCAACATAGAAAACCCCATTTTGTAATCCATAGCTCCATTTTGTGCAAGCCGAGGAGTCCTCAAGCTTGAGGAGCTTAGGTAGAACAAGCGCATCAATTTTTGTTATTTTTAGACACCGTTTACCCTTTCAAATAGCATCTAGGACCTATTTTTTAACTATGCCGGTCACTAGATGTGAAACCGGTCAAAACTAGTCTAGAAACTATAAAAAGAGCTAGAGAGCTCATTTTTGAGGTTAGCTTGTTTGAGGTTAGAGTTCTTTTGAGCTTGTAATAGTGTTCTTGAGTAATAGAGTTGATTTCTCACCTTCCATTGTGCCTTGCTTGTCTCTTCGTAGTGTGTGTGTATGTGTGTGTGCATTTCTATGCTTCTCACCTTCACTCTCACTTCATCTCACATTCACGATCTTCATATCACTCCTATCTCTTCTGCGGATTGACATTAAGGAGGTGGAGCTTCTTAACGTGGTTCTCATCATTGTGCTAGAGCAACAGTTGGTTCCCCAATCCTGTACTATTTGCAATTGTCGTAGGAAGGGTCTTCCTAGGATCATCTCATAAACATTATTTTTCTCAAAGTCACATATAGCAAATGTGTGCTCAAACTCTACACCACAAGTGGTTAGAGTTATCCCTTCTAGCAATCCTAGAGGTCTTTCAAAATGACCATCAGCCATTTGAAGCTTCATTCTAGTTGGTCTTAATGTGGGTTTGCCCCATTGCTTCCACAAGGAGGTGGTCGCAATAGCAACACCAACACCTGAATCTATGATTGCTTTGGTTGTGTAACCTTGGTAGGTGATTGGAAGATAATTATTACCTTCTTTGCCCTCACACATGTCCCCTATTTTGTCTAAAGGTATCTCTGGGACTTTCTGCTTAGAGCCTGCTTTTGGCATATTGGAATCAAGTTCTGGAACCTGATCCTTCACATGATTCCATAGCTCAGGTTTTTCTTTCAGTAGCTCTTCTACATTGAGATGACACTGAACCTTAGTGTTGTTCATGACATCGGTATTCCTTGGAACCACTGAGTCTTCATTTCTTACCAATATTGTGGGAGCTCTAATCTTAAGAGATTCAGATTCCCATGGGCCTGGAAATTGAGGCAGTTCTTCTAAGGTATTAGATTCAAAATCTAATCTTTCATCTTCTTGTTGTTCTACTTCATCTCCGTAAATAGATGGAATGTCTTGGGGAAATTGATCATGAAGGTCATCAACCTCACGAATAGGAGGGGAATTACCCTTCTCCTTGGCCCATTTCTTCTCTTGTATTTCCCGCACAAACTCTTGAGAGTACTGTTGAATTGAAGGAGGTATTCCAGCATCCGTGGAATTAGGAACATAAGCTCCCAATGGTGGTGAGCTTCCTCTTTCAATAACTGGTTGAGCCTGTGGAGGTAAAGTAACTTACGGTTTGCTTACCAACTGCTCTAATCTTTCTAGTAAACCCTAGAAATGCAAATCCGATTTGACAGAGTTTGTCTGATTGAACTTTTGACTAGTCTCGAGTATAGCTTGAGCTTGTTCTACCATTTTCATGCACATTTTCATCCGTTCAATCTCTAAATCTACTCTAGGGTAACTCTTGTCTAGGTTTGCGACTGTAGGCCCTTCTTGAAGTCGAGCCTAGTAGGCCTTGAACATCATGTCCAAGCCTTCTGGGGTTGGATCTGCAAGAACAGACCCTGGTTGTGGCCTATTTACAATGGGTAGTGGGGTGGGATGAGGTGGAGTGGATGGAGTTTCGACATGCGAGGAACTTTGAGATGCAATGCCTTCTATTTTAGTTTTTGCGTCTTTCATGCTTTCTTCTAGTTCAGATAACTTTTTGTTCCACTGGCGATTGGCTTTCTTCCTGGTATCCTTCCATGTTCTTGTTTTCCTCTTACTAGGCTCTCCTGATTCACTCAGCTCTGATTGCTCTACTGGTTTATCCTGTTTCAAGGCTTGTGCTCTAGTGACAGCTTGTATAGGAGCCATACTACTGCTACTTGTACTTGAATCCGCCACTAAGCCTACCACATTAATGGGTGTAATCTTGGGTGCACTAGAGGGGTTTCTTGGACAATCTCAGGGGAGGTGGTCTTTGCCACAATGAGGAAAAAAAGCTTGTATTGTGATTGCATGTGAGTCATTATCTGGTATCAATGGGGTTAGTGGCACCAATGCTCTATTTGGATTTTCCTCTCCCACAGCATACTTGACTGGAATCACGTTGGGAGAAGCTGGTGGTTGGTTTCCCAAGACTGGTTGTGGCCTATATTGTGCCTGATATTGTTGTTATGGTCGATAATATGGCTGTTGGTATTGGTTCTGATACCTACCTTGTTGGTAAGGTTGCTGATAAGTTTGTCTAACAGCCTGCCTATTGTAGGGACAATCTTGAGCCGTGTGGTTCATGTATTTTCTCTCAATAGTGCAATATGGAGCATTCCTTTCTCTAATGTTTTGGTTTTGCATTGGGCATACGTTAGCCATGTGGTCCCCTCCACAGGTATAACCTCGGTTCAATGAGGTGACTCTTTGTGTTTGTCTATTTTGGACTCCCAGCTTCTTGGCAACTTGCTCTGCTATCTCATCTATTTCCGTGGAGACTTTTGAAGTATGACTAGTAGAACTATCAGAATCCTTATAGAGTTTGGACAATCCTAACTCCTCACCCAAGTTATCTTCTATGTCAATGCACGTCTGCACACACTCTTCTATGGATCTAGGCTCTTTCAAGTACACATATGATCTTAACTTTGTGCTCAGTAAGCCATCTAAGAACAAAGCCACTTGTTTGGCTGGTGTGGGTAACTCTGGAGCAGGGCATCATTCTAGGTATTTTCTGAACCTTCTACTTGCTAGTCACACTGTTTCTTGGGGTTTCTGCTTGAAACTATGGATCAAAGATGATGTGTTATGCCTGATACCACTCTTGGAAAATTCTACAATGAATTCGTCTAGCAGCTGACCTATATCGCGATAGTTTTGACTACTCAGTGGTTGAAACCAAGCCAAGGCAGTGCCCTTAAGAGCCAAACCAAATGCCTCGTACTGGGTGAACAAATCCTCCACCTGTTCAGCTCTTAACACTTGTTTGAACTCAGCCACATGATCATAAGGATCTCCTGATCCGTCAAATAATTCTTCATTGCCTTGATCACTTGAGTGGGTCTAAGGGTTCTTGTGTGCTCTCAGGGTCTAGGCAATGGAAAATCAGGTTCATCTCTTTGTTGCCTATGTGCTTGATGTCTCTCTCTTTCAGGTCTTTCATTTTCAAATCCTGCTCTATTTCTGCCCACAGTGTGTGCAAAACTTACCTCAGGTCTCTCTCTAGTTCTTTCTCTCTGGGCTTCATGAGCTTGGGATGATCCTACTCCTTGGAGGCCATGGGAAACATTGGATCTTGGTGGAGGGAAAATCAATTCACTCTTCCAAGTATATGCATGTCTATCATGTTCTGTTACCAAAAATATTTTCTTTGATGTGTTAGCCAGGTAGACAACTTTGCCTGGTATCTCTGGATCCTTGAACTCGTAGATGATCATTATACCCAATTGGCTAGGTTGATCTGGCTTGAATCTCCAAAAGGCTTCCTCTGTTTCTCTATTCAAGAATAGTTCTATGCTTTTGTTGTCTTGAGGGATCCAATCTGGTGTGATCACTCTAGCCAAAACCGACTTACCTCTAGGAGTCTGGGGTCCTTGTCCTACATTTCCTTGTTCTATGTCTCCTATCTCATTCTCAGGAATGACATTTCCAAACTCATCAGTCCTGTCTGGTAGGTTGGTGACCACATACATGGTTCCTTTCTTATCAATGTATGAACCCTCTTCGAACTTGACCAGCGGGTGTTCAAGTCCAAAGGGTTGATCTGGATTTTTGAGTTGGATCACTGATCGCCTCAGGCCATCCTCATAGATGTGAGCACCTAATCGGTTGGTCTGAATATATTCCAATTGTGTCTTATAGGGATCTTCTGGTGTTTGTAGATGGTCAGTTCCTGAGCCACCTGCAGGTTTCCCCATGCTAAAAGACATTTCTGAGTCACTTGTGTCAGGGTTTAGTACGTAAGGACAACCACTTAGTTGTTGTGCCCAAGACTTAGCTGTATGGTTGACACTAGACTGAGAAGATCTAATGCTTTGTCTATCCTTGCCAAGGTGTCTACCACATCTCAGGTTCATAAGCTTTGGTTAAGAGTCCAAAATTTCCCCTTGGTATGGTTCAAAATCCTTTGGAGTCCCCTTGGTTCCCTAGTCCCACTTGAGGGTCAAATTCAAATTATCCTATCTGAAAATCAACGCGTTATTCTTATAAAAAAATGAGCTTTCCAACGAGCTATAGAGCTCAAAAAATGGACTTTGGATGAAAAGTTATGTCAAATCAGGCTCCTGGGGGTCAAAACAGGTAAATAGTACCTTTTGGACAAAATCGCGATTTTGTGAAATCAAGAGAATCGCGATTTTGTAAACTTCAAGAGAATCGTGATTTTGTGAACTTCAGAGAATCGCGATGCTACGAAATCAGAGAATCGCGATCCTGTGAAACCAAGAGAATCGTGTTTTTGAGAATCACGATTGTCAGCAGAGAATCGTGTTTTTTCACCATCGTGTTTTTGGCTGAAAATCATGAGTTGTGAGAATCGCGATTTTGAGCACAACCAGAGAATCGTGATTCTGAGAATGACCACACAATCGTGTTTCGTTCTTCAAGAGAATCGTGATTTTGTGAACTTCAGAGAATCGCGATGCTATGAAATCAGAGAATCGTGATGCTGTGAAATCAGAGAATCGCGATGCTGTGAAATCAGAGAATCGCGATCCTGTGAAACCAAGAGAATCGCGATGCTATGAAATCAGAGAATCGCGATCCTGTGAAACCAAGAGAATCGCGTTTTTGAGAATCGTGATTTCCAGCAGAGAATCGTGTTTTTGAGAATCGTGATTGCCAATAGAGAATCGTGTTTTTGAGAATCGCGATTGCCAGCAGAGAATCATGTTTTCATAGAATCATGTTTTCACAGAATCATGCTTTCACAGAATCGTGTTTTGAAAATCGCGATTTTGTCTCAAAATCGTGGTTTTCAGAAATTTAGAGAATCGCGATTTTGAGCACAACCACAGAATCGCAATTCTGAGAATGACCCCAGAATCGTGTTCTTTTCAAAAGGCTTTTAGGCGGGAAACAGAGAATCATGATTTCAAAAAATCTTGAATTTTTC
>CM035409.1:46068771-46071271 GCA_020310875.1 Ceratopteris richardii
CATATACTCCATGTTGAGTATATAAAATCTCCATTCCCAAGAAGAATGACAAGTTCCCCAAATCACTGATTTTGAACTCTTTCTCCATCTGCTTTTTGATCATTTGTATTCCTTTATCATCTGTTCCTGTAAGTATTATGTCATCAACATAAATGCAAACATAAATGAATCCATCTTCACTTGCTTTGACTAGCAAGCTACTATCTGCCTTTGATGTTTGAAATCCAAGTTCCTTCAAGAACTTTACAAGCCTATAATTCCATGCCCTTGGGGCCTGCTTTAATCCATACAAAGCTCTCTTGAGCTTACACACATAATTTGGACTCACTTGGTCTTTGAACCCATCTGGTTGCTCCATGTACACTTCATCTGAAATGTAACCATTTAAAAAAGCATTTTTAACATCTAATTGAGATAGCTTCCAACCTTTGCAAGCAGCAATTGCTATGAGAGTTCTAATGGTTGTCATTTTTGCCACAAGACTATAAGTCTCATCATAGTCCACTCCATATGTCTGTGCATACCCTTTCACAACAAGTCTAGCTTTGTATCTAGACACACTTCCATCTGCAAATCTTTTTGTTTTGTACACCCACTTACATCCAATGATTTTCTGGCTATTAGGTTTAGGAACCAGATCCCAAGTCTGATTCTCTATCAATGCATCATACTCCTCTTGCATAGCTTCTTCCCAATTTTTCTTGCCTTTGGCTTCATCATATGTAGATGGATCTTCATCTGTTTTTACCAAATAAGCATAATCTTTAGTAGTCAAGAATGAGGTGTCATAGCTATACCTTGTAGGTTGCCATTTGTGTCTAGATGACCTCCTAACTTCTGCACTTTTTGAAGTTTCTGGTTCATCACATTCTGGATCAAACCTTGGCCTCTCTTCAACTTCAACCTGTACTTCATTATTCTCACTTTCATCAAGTAATTGAATCTTTGCTTTACCTTTTCTTTGATCCACTACTTCTTCATCATCTGCATGTATATTATATTTACCTGCATACCAAGTACCTTGCTCATCAAATGTAACATCCTTGGACACAAGGAATTGCTTTGTGGATGGACTCCACAACCTGTATCCCATTTGCTTATCATCATAGCCAATGAATACATATTTTTCTGCCTTAGGCTCCAACTTATGTCTCAACTGAGATGGCACATATGCATATGCCAAACATCCAAATATTCTGCAATGATCCAAGGTAGGTCTTTTACCCCACCAAGCTTCATATGGTGTCATACCTTGCAAGGCTTTACAAGGCAATCTATTGACCAAATAAGTAGCTGTATTTACAGCCTCTGCCCACAAATAGTTTGGGCAATTCTTCTCTTTCATCATGGACCTTGCAAATTCAACAAGAGTCCTATTTCTCCTTTCTGCTACCCCATTTTGTTGAGGAGAGTACCTACAAGTAACTTCTCTCTTTATACCTGCATTCCATAAGTAATCATTGAACTCATTTGAAAAATACTCTCCCCCTCCATCTGACCTTAGTCTCTTCAATCTTTGACCTGTAATCCTTTCTGCATAAGCATGATAGTGTTTAAATGTATTAAACACTTCTGACTTTTCTTTAATCACATAAATTGTGATCCACCTGGTAGCATCATCAACATATATGACATAATATCTTGAACCATTTATACTAAAATCCTTTGAAGGACCCCACACATCTGTATGTACCAATTCAAGTCTTTCTGAATACATAAACCCAAGCTTGGAATAGGATTGCTTATGAGCCTTACCTAATTGACATGCCTCACATCTGTATGTCATGTGTTGACCTGCAATGTTAGGCAACCCAAGCACTGAATCATTATTGATCATGTCTTTGATACCTCTTTCATTGAAGTGTCCAAGTCTTTTATGCCAAAGATCCAATTCAGACACCTTCTGCTCTCCATATGTGAACATAGCATGTCCAACATTTCCTTGTACCTTCAATGTGAAGAGCCTTCCTTCTTTATTTCCTGTAACAACCTGTTTATACCCTTGACTAGGGTCTTCAACATAAACTCCATCATTGGTAAATCTTACCTCATATCCTTTTTCCACAATTTGACCTACACTGATCAAATTCTTTGGAATTGTGGGAACATAAAGAACCTTACTCAGAAGAGTGCTCCCATCTTTAGCTTTGACTGAACCAATTGACTTTACCTTATGCTTTGTATTATCACCTATCTGAACTATATGATTAATTGCATTATGATCTAGATCAGTCATCAAAGCAATATTTCCACTTAAATGATTACTACACCCTGAATCAATGTAGAACACTCTCATATCCTCATGTGAAGTTTCACAAGTTGCATTCATAATGAGAGTCGAATCCTCCTTCTGATCTGATGCATAGTTGTAATAGGTGTTATTGTAGGATTGATTTTGGAAGCTTCTTCCTCCACCTCTTCCAAAAGAATTCCTACCATCTCTACCTCTGAAGTTTCCTCTCTGAAACCTACCACCTCTTGCTCTTTGATTAAAGTTTTG